>BLSH010194266.1:588580-608949 GCA_018402905.1 Glandirana rugosa
TACATTAATATTTAAATCCGCTAAATTCTACCGTAAGTAACCTTTCGTCAATAACATCTCCTTAACAGTACTGATATGTAAGGAGAACAAGACAACAAACTACGACTCTATGTCTCCGACTCGTGTCCGTCGAAGTTAGTTGTGTCGTTGAGGTGACGACCCCTGAAGAACCAGGGACGTAACCTTCAGTAAATAAATAAAATCCATGAATATATCGAGACAGTTAAATACGTCGCGAAATGTATATATAACATGTAAGTGTAGTCAGAGATGGGAGTTCCTCGAATGTTAGATTCCAGGGATTGAGTGTAAGTATGTGTGATCCCTGTTAAATCTGTCCTAGAGTAAATGGATGTCGTACAGAAACCTCACACCCTCCTTTGGAGAGGAATGTATAGTCATGACAATTCCTCTACAATAACTGCTTTCCAATGAATGCCATCTTAAATCGCCTAAATTTATAATTACATTTTGAACTTTTTTGGACAGATAATGCAGATTTATGTTGGTGAAGCTGCTCAGTTCCAAAAACCAGGGACATTTCTATAGCTCACCTTGTGTCAGGGGTTAGTGGAGGATTTCCAGTGTTCCTATTATAAAATAAGGAATTAGGATGGAGCTTGATGGCATATGAAACCCCACATAATGCCAGTCTGTGCTGGGTTCCTGTGCAGACCTCACAGCTCATGTAATTCTTTACCTTTGGGATTTAATGGATGAATGAGCCAGCAATATTTTATTGAGAATTAAGACTGACAGCTGAGTTATACTGTACATTGTGTACAGAGTGGGTGGAGCCTATAAGGGGTGTGGCTTCTAAGAAGTGGGATGGGGCAAAAAGGAAGGGCAGGGTCTGGCGCCCCACCATCTTAAAACTTCACCAGCCGCCACTGGCACCCCCTGCAGGTTAACCCCTTCACTGCCAATGGCATTTACACAGTAATCAGTGCATTTTTATAGCACTGATCGCTGTATAAATGCCAATGGTCCCAAAAAAGTGTCAAAATAGTCCGACATGTCCGCTGAAATATCGCAGTACCGCTAAAAATTGCAGATCGCCGCCATTACTAGTAAAAAAAAAAAAAAAACCCCAAAAATGAATTCTCATCATCCGTAAACGCGACCACTTTTGCGCAAACCAATCAATAAACGCCGATTGCGTTTTTTTTTATCGCAAATATGAGGAAGAATATAAATCGGCCAAAAACGGTGAAAAAAAAATTTTTTTTCATATATTTTTTTGATTTGTATTCTAGCAAAAAGTAAGAAATTTTTTTTCTTTTTTGCAAAATTGTCGCTCTTCTTTTGTTTATAGCGGCGATCAGAAATAACGCAGAGGTGATCAAATACCACCAAAAGAAAGCTCTGTTTGTGGGAAAAAAAGGACGCAGTACAACGTCGCACGACCGCGCAATTTTCAGTTAAAGCGACGCAGTGCCGAATCGCAAAAAGGGCTCCGGTCCTAAAGCTGGAAATCCTTCTGGGGCTGAAGTGGTTAATGTGTTTTTTTCCGGATTTTTGGCTGATATGCTGTCTATTATATAAAATACACCAATGATAAAAATTATAGACCCTTCATTTCTTTGTAAGCGGGCAAACAAGCAAAATCTACAGGGGATCAAAGAATTATTTCCCCCACTCTATGATTGTTTTTATAAACCAAAACTATTAATCCCAGCTTGGAATTATATAAAGTATAAATATGAAAGTGACCAAAAATCAAAAAAGGATGGAAGATTTGCAGTTATCTGGTCAATATAAGAAAGTAGCCTGAGCCCCACTCACCTTGGCGCCGGTCTTGTCGTTATCCGTGTACTCCAGAGGGGTGATATCACAGTTGGACTCGATCTTGGTGATGCCGTACGCGGACTTGAAGTGAGCGCTCAGACTCAGTGTACGGTGATGTGTGGCGGTCCAGATGTGGCCTGGAATAGGGTGGAAAGAGATTGCTTTAAAGGCAATAAGAACACTGCTCATATGTATAAAGCATTAAATTGGACCTAATATCAGATACTGTACATTACTTTCTGAAAGGTAAATGCATTCCCACAATTTCAGATATTTATCACAGGACTCCCCCTAACAATGCCTCTATCTGCTTTTCTGTCTAGAAGGACGGCACCATCTTTGTCTAGGTATCATCTAAGGTCAGCCTGCACTGAGCCGACTGAGATATCAGCTCAATGGCAACATTTTGTAAATCTTTCTGCATGTGCATTTCTTGGCCATTTGACACAGATAAGACCCTGCTGCAGCCTCTCACTTGAGTCACTGCTGGGAGGTGGGGGCAGGGGGAAATGAGCTGCTGGGTTAGCCTCTCTTCATACCACCATTAATTTCAATGGGCTGCCCTATTCGTGAGAAAGGGGAGCAGGGAAAGCTGAGATAACGAATAACTATTGGGAGGGGGAGCAGGGGGAGCTGAGCTGATGAATCACTACTGGGAGGGGGAGCAGGGCGAGCTGAGCTGATGAATGACTACTGGGAGGGGAATCAGGGGGAGCTGAGCTGATGAATCACCACTGGGAGAGGGAGCAGGGGAACTGAGCTGATGAATCACCACTGGGAGGGGGAGCAGAGGGAGCTGAGCTGATCAATGACTACGGAGGGGGGGGAGCAGGGGGAGCTGAGCTGACGAATGACTACTGGGAGGGGGAGCAGGGAGAGCTGAGATGATGAGTGACTACGGGGGGGGGGGGGGACAGGGGGAGCTGAGCTGACGAATGACTATTGGGAGAGGGAGCAGGAGGAGCTGAGCTGATGAATTACCACGGGGAGGACTAGGAGGGGGAGCTGAGCTGGAGAATCATTAGTGGAAGGGGGAGCAGGGGGGCTGAGCTAATGAATCATTATGGGGGGGCGGGGTTGCATGGAGAGCTGAGCTGATGAATGACTACTGGGAGAGGGAGCAGGGGGAGCTGCACTGCTGTGTTATACCTGAGAGGATGGAACAATAGGAACTGAGCTGCTACAACAATGACTTCTGCGTTGAAATTAGAGGATACATTTCTCCACTGTGCCTGCAGCTACAGGGGTCATTGAGGATTTGTGATAAAGCTCATGTACTTCTTGTCAAGCTTTTATAAATACTTGAATGTCCATAGATTTACCACAAGTTAACATAAAACCGATTTGTATTGAATAAGGCTGTATGGGCTCAGTGTAGCTGCAAAACAATTTTATTTCTTTTCATAACATACAGGGATGTGAAAAAATATTTGCCCCCTTCCTGATTTTTTATTTTTGTTTGTGTAGCATGTTCTCCCTTGCTGGTTGTTGTTGTTCACCTGAGCGCTGCCCTCAATCACACTATGTCCACACATCCGGAGTCAAGGAACAGTTGCTACTTTGTTTTGTTATTTTATTTGATGGGATAAAGCTTGGATGGGGAAAGGAATTAACTGTGGGATGCCCAAAGAATTACATCATGGGACCTTCTATATTCATCTGCAGTATACACACTCCAACTTCCTCCAGGACAAACACTTGCTGACTGTTCCTTTCCTCACTTCACTTTAGCACCCTTCTTTTCCTGGCCTGAAAGGCAATTTATCAGGCCGCCATGACACTTCTTCCTCCACCCCAACTAGCACATAGTGAGGCCTGCACTTTTGCCAGCAGGACCTCCAAATCACCCACGGGCCCTCCATTGTGTAGCTAAGTACGTTGGTCCTAGTGGGGTATTGACGGACTACAACTCCCAGCCCATCCTCTTCCAGGCCACTCCAGCCTGTTTTTCTATCCATTGACAATCCTTCCCCTGACTGGCTCCTCCGATCTCCACAGACTGTCCACTATCCTCCCCCAGCCTGCTCCAGCCTTGTCATCCAGCCCCCAGGGTCTGTCACTCACCGACAACCGGTGGATCCTTTTAAGAGTCTCTTAGAATGTAGAACTCTGCTGCTCTCCTGGCTGCACCCAAGCCTCTAGGCCCCAAGGTCACACCCCCCCTCCCAGACTGGGGGCTCCCTCCCAGATGAGGCTTGCTCCAGAGCCTCTGCTACATTCTCCTCTCTTCCACCCAAACTCTCCTCCCCCCCTGCTGGCAGATTACTGTATTTAAGGAGGCCTGCCCCCTGCCAACCCAAACTGTGGATTGGTTAGGGCTCCTTGTCATACATCAGAAAGTGACACCTCCCCATCCATCCCCTTTTCCAGAGCTTTCCTAGTCCAAAAAGGGAGGAGTATCCGAGGGGTGTTCCTTCCTGCAATTTCCAGCCCTCCCTGAGCCACTCCCCAGCCCAGATCAAAACAACCAGGCCTGCACTCACTGTCAGGCCTGACTAGATTTTACCTCTCCTATCAAAAATCTACAAATAATAGAGCACCTATCACTATGGGGGCGCTACATTTGCATATATTTCACACCTAAATAATTCAGATCATCAAACAAATTTTAATATTACACAAATATAACCCAAGTAAATCCATAATGCAGTTTTTAAATGATGATTTAATTTATTAAAGGAAAAAAACTGCCAGGCCCTATGTGAAAAAGTAATTTCCTCCTTGCTAAATCATGACTGAACTGTGATTGGAAAGCTGATTTACCTTTTACTTGTCACACCCAGGTCTGCTTATGGCCAGACCCGTTGAATAGGGTTGCCACATCATCCCTTTAATCCAGGACACATATAGATTACACAGGTTCTGGGGCTAATTTAATGCCTATAAGACCCCAAGTAAGTTTAATTACCACCTTAATCAGCCACAGAACCTGTGTAATTAGTATGTGTCCTGGATTAAAGGGATGATGTGGCAACCCTACCGTTGAATCAAGAAATCACCTAAATAGAAGCTGTCTAAGAAAGTGAAGCACGCTAAAAGATCTAAAAAAGCAACACCTCATGCTGCGATCTAAAGAAATTCAAGAACAGATGGGAAACAAAGTCATTGACCTGTAATAGTCTGGAAAAGGTTACAAAAGCCATTTCTAAGGTTTTGGGACTCCAGTGAACCACAGTGAGCCATTATCCACAAATGAAGAAAACTTGGAACAGTGGTGAACCTTCCAAGGACTGGCTGGCCTACCAAAATTACTCCAAAAAGCACAACAACGACTCATCCAGGTTGTCATAAAAGAATCCAGAACAACTTCTAAAGAACTGCAGGCCTCACTTGCCTCGGGTAAGGCCAGTGTTCATGATTCAACAATAAGAAAGAGACTGGGCAAAAATGGCATCCATGGGAGACTTCCAAGGCCAAAACCTCTGCTGACCAAAAAGAAGCTAGTTTTACATTTGGCAAAAAAACATTTTGATTATCCCCAAGAATTTTGGGCAAATATTCTGTGGAATGATGAGACTAAAGTTTAACTTTTTTGAAGGTGTGCATTCCGTTAAATCTGACGTAAAACGAACACAGCATGATACCAACAGTCAGACATGGTGGTGGTAGTGTGATGGTCTGGGGCTGCTTTGCAGCTTCAGGACCTAGATGTCCTCATTGATGGAATGGTGAATTCTGCGCTCTACCAGAAAATGCTGAAGGAGATTATCTGCCCATCAGTTCCTGACCTCAAGCTCAAGCACACTTGGGTTATACAGCAGGACAATAATCAGAAACACACCAGCAAGTACACCACTGAATGGCTAAAAAAAAAACAAAATGAAGGTTTTGAAGTGGCCTAGTCAAAATCTGGACTTAAATTAGATTGAGATGCGGTGGCAAGACCTTAAACAGGCCATTCATGCTGGAAAACTCTCCAATATGGCTAGCCGAATTAAAACAATTCTGCAAAAAAGAGTGGGCCAAAACTCCTCCACAGCGATGTGAAAGACTCAGTGCCAGTTATCGCAAACACTTGATTGCGGTTGTTGCCACCAAGGGTGGCACAACCAGTTATTACCGTATTTTTCGCCGTATAAGACACACTTTTTCTTCCCCAAAACTGGGGGGGGAAATTTGGTGTGTCTTATACGACGAATAGACAGTTTGCCCCAGCGATCCGCGATCCGAATGGGTCGACTGGAAACAGAACGAGAATCCGCAAAGCGCAACGCCGCCGCGGCCTTAGGAAAGGCCGCGGCTTTGGCCTAGCTCCAGAGCGGTCGGCCATCTTGGTACACCCGGCGGTGGTGCGCGCTGACTTCATCACCCCTCTGCTCATGGATCCTATCAGAGCGCGCATCTGCAACAACAGTGAGGTTTGTTGGACTGGCTATTAGGGGGCAGGGGCAATGCAATGTTACTGGCTATTATTACTATGTTGGGGGCAATGTTACTGGCTATTATTACTAATGTGGGGGCAATGTTACTGGCTATTATTACTAATGTGGGGGCAATGTTACTGGCTATTATTACTAACGTGGGGGCAATGGAATTATTGGGGTTTGAATAAAAACATTATAGCCTTATTTTTGTTACTTTCACTGTTTACTGACTTTACTGACTGTTAATGAGAGTAAGATAGTTCTTAATATGTTACATAGTTGACATAAAATTGTTCTTAAACTGCTGTTAACTTTATACAATTGATATAAAATATTTTACTACAGTATTTGGTTCAGAATCTTTTTTTTCTAGATTTTCCTCCTTTAAAATTGGGTGCGTCTTATATTCCGGAGCTTCTTATACGGCGAAAAATACGGTAGGTTTAGGGGGCATTTACTTTTTCACATAGGGCCAGGTAGGTTAGGACAGCTTTTTGACCTTAATAAATGAACTCATCATTTAAAAATTGCATTTTGTTATTACTAGGGTTATCTTTTTGTAATATTAAAATTTGTTTGATGATCTGAAGCATGTAAGTGTGACAGATATGCTAAAAAATAAAAAATGAGCAAGGGGGCAACTCATTTTTTCACAGCACTGTACATGTTTTTTTTATGCCTGCTGATTTGTACCTTTCAGGGTTGATGGGTTGAGGATGTCCAGCAGCACAAAACGCACAGCTCCGTCTGCTTCCACCGGCAGCTCCTGCACAAATCTCAGGGTGACGACGGCCTCCTGACCAGGAAGGAGCTCCCCAATGCTGCAGCTGAAGATATTTGTCAAACTCTCCTCTTCCTCCTGGAGGAAAGCTTCCTGGCCCTGGCTGATGGACCCATCATTGTGAAACTAAAGGACAGGCAGAAAAATTTTTCTTTGTCATGCAATACTAAAGTAAATACACAACCAACACACCAGCAAATTTTCTGTCGATAAAGTCAATAAGCTGTTATCCTTATTAAAAATTGATTCTACTTCTTTCCTTATTTTACCTTTTTATTTAATAAAATATTCCTTTTAAACTTTTTAACTTTCTTGTATCTCAGTACTGCCGGTCTCCTGCAGCCTGTTTGCCAATGCTTTCTGCCTACATGCACTCCGGCGATTGCTGCCTGGCATTTCTCAGGACGGGTTACCTGATAGTGACAGCGGTTGACCATAAATAGATTTAGTGTTGAAATAGCCATTTGTAGTCTCCACGGGAAGCTTGTGTGACATAGAAAGGACACCTTATAACAACCTTTGCCATGTATTTATAGTGATACCTTCACCAAGTATGTATCGTAAAAAAATGAAGGTTAGGGTCAAACAGGCAGCAAGGGGGTCATAAAAGTAGTCTACATTTTTTCTGCTCCTCCATAGATACAGATGGAACAGTGAACTTTGTCACCCTATGTGTATGGTGTATTTTTAATTAAATGGTTCACATCTGATTAAAGCTGCACACCAACTAAATGCATTGGGGCACCATTCAAAATAAATGGCACTGCAATGGACTGTGTATTACTGCAAGAAGATAGCGTGAATGGGCCCCAAAATTAGGAATCTAAGAGATTTTGTAAATGGGCCCCAAGACAAGGAAACTGAAAGATTTTTATAAATAAAGCTTCCACATTACCTGCCTCTTCTCCTGGAGGTCGGCTATAATCTTCCTCTCCTCTATTGTGGCCTCAAAACTGTAGATGGCGGAATCTTCATCCACAGGGAAGACAAAGACCGCATCCGCCGCCTTCTTCTTGTTCTTATACTTGAGAGTCGCTGATACATCCGCCACAAAGCCTTTTACCTGGACGTCAACCCAGATTTCCTGCAAAGGGACTGCACACACACAAGAGAAGACTAAACTATTGGGGTGTGAGTTATACACCAGACCAACCTTGCTCAAGGCTCCTCATAGAAAATCATTTATAGGTCTCAGAAACCCCCATGAAAATGATCATAGACAAGACCTTGCCACCTCCTTGTACTTCCAGAGCCTTCACTAATGGAGACGGTCTAATGGTTATGTGGGAACATGTGACCTTCTCCATGGGATAGTGCTCATGCATGTGTGGCCTATCACCAGAATGGACAAAGTGACAGTGTCTAGGCGGACCAATAGGTTCAATTCAAGACATATGCTCTGTTATGGTGCCCCCGACTGGTGAAGTGGGCTGACCCAAGGTACAAAGTCTAAGTACCAGTTGGTTGTCTACAGAGCTCCTGGTCCCCAGTTTTCCCTCAGAATCACCTCACCAAGTGGTTTCTGGGCAGAAAGGCTACAGAGCCGAGACTGATCATGATGTGGTAGACAAAACAGCCGTCTGGTCTAGGCCTCTAATCATGGCAGGAGGGTAGTCAGGTCCACATAGAGGTCTTGGCAGGTGGCAAACAAGAGAGCAGTCCGATTCAGGCAGAGACCCTGACAGACAGAAAATAAAAGACTAGTCGCATCCAGGCCCATGATCGTGGCAGTTGGCAGACAAGAGAGTAGTCAGGTCCAGGTAGTGGTCTTTGGGAGCAGAAAACAAGAAAGTAGTCAGGTCAAGGTAGAGGTCTTGGCAGATAGCAAACAAGAAGGTAGTCAGGTCCAGGCAGAGGTTGTGACAGATGGCCAATCAAGAAAGTAGTCAAGTCCATCCAGTTTTCGAGGCAGGCTAGAGATTAGTAAGGTCCAGGCAAGGGTCACAGCAGGCTAGAGAATAGTAAGGTCCAGGCAGGGGTCACAGCAGGCTAGAGAGTAGTAAGGTCCAGGCAGGGGTCACAGCAGGCTAGAGAGTAGTAAGGTCCAGGCAGGGGTCACAGCAGGCTAGAGAGTAGTAAGGACCAGGTAGGGGTTGCAGCAGGCAGTAGGCAAGAGAAAAGTTAGGTCCAGGCAGGGGTCAAGGCAGAAAGTAGTCAATAAAATTTGGGTAAGCAACTAACAGGAAACTGGCAGGTATTATAGGACTTTAGCTCTCATGAAACTGGCAATAACACACAGCACCAGGCACTTCAAAGGCTGTAAGCTTAAATACCCTTCTGGTCAGAGAACATGCCCATAATCATTGTTGAGAACTCTAAAAGCCATGGAGGTAGTGGAGGTCATAGGAATCCTGGAATTCCTGGTACAGATCCCATGAGGAACCCTGGAAGACCCAACAGGGATCCTGAAAGGAATCCTAGAAGACCCAGCAGGGATCTTGCAAGTACTGTAAAGCTAGCCATACATGGATCAAAATTCAGCTGGTTCAACAGAAATGATTCGAATTTCCATCCATGTATGGCCACTGTGGTTGAACAGAAATCATCTATCGACTTCTGTTCAACTACCCCATCGGATTTTAGCTGCTTGATCAGCGCTGCAGGCTATAGCCTGCAGCACTGATCTGTGTATTCTGACTTCAGGATCCCCCATCCACCTCATGCGGTGGCGACTGGTGGGCTATAAATTTGGGGGGGGGGCGGCACTGCCAGCACCCCCTCCCCCACCCAGGGCAGCTGGCGGCGGCAATGACAGTACCCGCATAACCCCCTCATGCTGTCACTTACCTGTGGATGGAGCGGCTGGGAGGTGCAGGGAGTGGCGGTCCGGAGGAGCGGGGAGTGGCGGCGGAGGTGCGGGGAGTGGCAGCCCGGAGGTGCGGGGAGTGGCGGCTCCGGTGTCTGCTCCTCCATCTCCTACAGTGTACTGTTCTCTTCCTGTTCCTAAAAGCCAGGTATCCTTTAGGATTGCATGACCCTTAGGCCAATCGGGAAACAGGTCTCACAGACCTGGCTCCTAATTGGCGAGGAGGAACAGCAGTGTGAAAATGGTGAAAATTAATGTGCTATGGTCACACAATTGGGTGGGATTGGGGCACATTTTCTGCACCCCGAGCCCACCCTTTTTTGAAGCCTATTAGAGCCTCAGGCTCTAATCAGGTGCTTAAGAAAAAAACACCCCCTCCCACCCCCCGCCATAGGAATCCATGTGTCCGGTGTCCTGAAATGGGCCGGGCACATGGATAAGGGGGAGGCGGCAGGGATAGGGGGCGGTGTCTGTGTGCCCTTAATGCACAGGCCGCCACTGATTCATGTGTGGATGGAGGAAATGGGTCTGGTTAGATTTACCAAAAGCCATATAATATGAGGTCAAACCTAAGCAATGCTTTCAATTTGTATCCAATCAAACAGGCTCTTGCACTACATAATTGAAGGTAAATCTATTTGTACAGAAGTTGTACAAGAGAATTGTATAATGTATGGCCAGCTTAAATGTAGCTTTTAAAAGCCATTCTGACCACCAATTAAGAAAGGCTTGTACCTCCTTACAGTTTGGGTCTGGTGCTGCCTCCCAGGTTGCTCATACTCTAATCTACCAGTGCATGGACACTCACCTGGCTGGCGGGGCGACGCGGTGACGAGGCCATAACATGGTGTCCTACAGAAAGAAAGACACAACAAGAAACAGCATGGAAAAACCTCTTGCCTGAAAAGTGTCTTCAGCTAAATCTAAACCCTAATCGGATGACATTTTTAGTTTGGTATTGAAATTTTTGGATTTCCACAAAATCCTCTTTTACCCTTTTTTCCCATCTCATTGCTACTGATCTCCTGCAGCCTCTTTCAGCCACTTCCTGTCTACATGCATGATACATCATCAACCACACATCACTGCTGTGTACAAAGCTTCCAGGAAACATCATAGCCCCATACATCAGAGCTCCTCTCAAGAGAAGGGATGAGCTCCAGCGTCTTCAGATATTAGTCTGGACCCACCTGAGCTATCCCACCAGCATTCCCACCACTACTGTGGACTGCTAATCATAAGCAGTCCAGGCATTGCCCATCTGCAGTCATATGTGTGGTTGCTTATTATTGGTAGTCTGTAGTGATAGTTACCTGGTGGTTCGGACCAGTATCCAAACATGTCTGATCTCATCCCTACCTATGAGCTCTGATACACGCAGTGGGCGGAGTTATGCAAATATCTAAATGTCTTGATGAGTGGGTGTCAGTCTGAAGGATTGGGTGTTCGTAGGCAGGCTGTATTTGTATAAACCACCCACATGTGACGCTAAGCCTCCACGACAGAAAGAACTGAAATCCAATGAATGAAAGGGGCAGGCCAGGGACAGTCAGGCTGGGAAGGAAAGGGCTAGATGATGCTGCATGTCCTCCAGCCAGGAAATGAGGCGGGCTCTGCATGAATTGCTGCACCTTCTAATGTACATTGTGAGACGCTCACAGTGTGCAATGACATCAGAGAAAGCAATTTCAGAAGAGGAGAGGAAGCTGTACTACTGTGCAAGACTGAAAGGAAGATGAAGGTCAGATTTAAGCAATTTACACTGATAACAAGTTCTCTTTCTCAATCATTTGGACACAGTTGTCCTCCTTATGTGTTGGGTGTAGTTCTGTGGATGATGACCTGCTCTTGGACAGTCGGCTTGGTCTTCTCACACAACAGCTTATCTTGCTTGTCTTTCCCCCCATGGTGCTCCCTCACCAGTCTTGGCAACCTGAAAGCCAAACAATGTGGATAAGCATCACTTTGTGGTGTAGCACCCTCCTAGTTAGGCTGCTCTGTAAATTTAGTTTTGGCTTCTGCTATAATCACTAGAAGAAGTTTCTAGAGCTTTGGGCGTGAGGATTCAATTATCCAGTCTGAATATTCAGCAGGGCCTAGCCAATCCCTGGGGAGGTTTGCCCAGATGGTGGTTGGGTTGCTGTTAAACAGTCTGGAGCCCTGAGGAGAATGTCTTTTTTTCCCCTGTGGGGATGGATCTGTGAGCTGAGAGGAGAGGGGCTGCCAGCCCCTGGAGCCATATGGACTGAATTCTGGACCACTTTGCAAGAGGCTGCACCTTTGGACTCTCTGAGTACCAGGATCCAGTGAGTAAAACCCTTACTTGTGCTCATACAACTTTTTGGTCCCTAGCAATGAACCGTGGACTCTTCCTGTTTGCCATTACTTGTGCTCATTCTACTTCATAGTCCCCAGACATTAATTGTGGACTCTTCCTGTTTGCCATTACTTGTGCTCATTCTACGTCATGGCCCCCAGCCATGAACCATGGACTCTTCCAGTCTGCCATTACTTGTGCTCATACTACTTCATGGTCCCCAGCCATGAACCGTGGACTCTTCCTGTTTGCCATTACTTGTGCTCATTCTACTTCATGGTCCCCAGCCATGAACCATGGACTCTTCCAGTCTGCCATTACTTGTACTCATACTACTTCATGGTCCCCAGCTGTGAACCAAACCCTGTGGTCTGTTCCAGTCTGCCTTTTTTTATTTTGGGAAGCTACACTTACTTTTTTTTCTATGCTGTCTTGTTCAAGATCAAACACCTAGCCTTATCTTTCTGTCTCCCTCTTTCTTACACTCTGTTTAGGCCAGTAAACCCCCACTCTCACCATGTCCCTTTTTTATTAGCTCTTAATAATTGTTAACCTCCCCTACACCATCCCAGTATAAATTCAGTTTGACTCTTAGGATGTCTTGTGAGGTTAGGCTTGCCACTTCTTGTGCAAAGTGCCACTTTGGCGTTAAGGGCCTGGTAGTTTCAACACAGCACTTCCGCAAAAGCAAGCACAAACATTACTGCACCACGCCAAGTTGTCTGGAAGTTCCCTTTCATATTTTCTCTTTCCCTCAGCCTTCTTTTTCCCCCTCTCTCCACCACACAACCTGTACATATCTCCCTCAATTTTGCCCTCTCAAAATTACTGCACTTATCACCTCCTGCTCATTCTGAGCCCCCACAATGTCACCACTTCCACTTCACTGCAGCACCTGCCCTTGTATAAATCCCACTCCCACCTTTCCGCCCTCACACTCCTACTATTCCTAATGTCTGGGGATATCACACTAAACCCGAGCCCTCCAGCAAACTCTCACCTCCAGAATTGGCAGTCAACCTCCTTTGAGAGTAGCCATAACTCCCACTCCCTTATCTCAGTTCCCCTTATTCCAGTCAGCCCCCCTTTCCTCTCTGAAATGCTACTCAGTTTCTAACAAACTTGCCTCTGTCAATGACCTCTTCCTCTCCAACCCAATCAGTCTACTTGCTATTACCGAAACTTGGCTCCAGGATTCCAACACTGCCTCTCCAGCTGCCCTCTCCCACGGTGGCCTCCTCTGGACTCACTCACCCAGACCCAACAGATGAAAAGGAGGCGGAGTTGGAATTCTCCTCTCCTCACAAAGCACCTTCCAGGTTCTTCCTATACTTCCCTTTCTTTCCCTCTGTTCTTTTGAAGTGCAAGTGAAGTCTCTCCTCACTGGCCTACCTTTACCCAGGCTATCCCCTCTTCAGTCTACTATGAATTCTGCTGCTAGACTAATACATCTTACTAACTGATCCATAACAGCTGCTCTTCTCTGCCAATCCCTGCACTGGCTTCCACTGGCCCATCGTATAAAATTCAAAACACTAACCACAACATACAAGGCCATCTACAACATCGTCCCCAGCTACATCCTCATCTGCAGATATCGCCCAAATAGTCCTCTCTGCTCCTCCCAAGACCTCCTGCTCTCTAGCTCCCTTGTTACATCTTGCAGATCATCCCCACAGCTATTACCGTTTGTACCACTTCCCTCTCCCTTTAGATTGTAAGCTCCATGAGCAGGACCCAGGCCCAAAGACAACCTCTATACTGAATAATGAACCAGAGTGAAAGGACTGTCATTGCTGTGTGCCTGACTGCTTCTGCACTGTTGGGGAAAGAACCTGTCCAATCTACAGTGGCCCCTTCAGGGGCATTGCTACAGTACATAATGTCTTTCCCCGAGAGCGAGTGAGGATTTGTAGAATACACTTTCCCATTATTACATTTTCTTTAATCAGCTCATGGTGCTAGGAACCCAATGCGGCTTGTATTGTGTAGGTACCAGGTGGAGTAGATGCCAAACCTGATCTTGAATGGCTCGATACTTCGGATATGACAGGTTGGTTATGCTAGAATTTTATCCACTGGTCAAACACATAACACATATGTGAGGTGTCAGGGAAGCTTGCCCTTTATTGCCACGCACCACCCATAGGCATTCGTAGCATCCAAGATTTCTGGCTGAGAGCGCACTCACTGCACGCTCCCAGCACAGTGACCAAGCTGTCACAAACAGCCCCCGGCCTTTGCTTGTGATCGGGATTGATTGTACATTGTTACTCCACCTCTTCATTTTTTTCTGAAAAGATAAGTGTACACTTTAACCACTTAAGGACCGGAAGGATTTCCCATGTTCCCATGTCGTTTATTTAGCAAAAAATAAAAAACCTAGTGGTGAATCACTCCACTTCCATCCCATATGGATTTACCCCCTTCCCGACCAGAGCCCTTTTTGTGATTCAGCACTGCGTCGCTTTAACTGACAATTGCGCGGTCGTGCGACGTTGTACCCAAACAAAATTTGCGTCCTTTTTTTCCCACAAATAGAGCTTTCTTTTGGAGGCATTTGATCCCCTCTGCGTCATTTCTGATCACCGCTATAAACAAAAAAAGAGCGACAATTTTGAAAAAAAAAAATATTTCTTAGTTTTTGCTAAAATACAAATCCAAAAAAAAAATATATAAAAAAACAAATTTATTCATCAGTTTTGTCCGATTTATATTCTTCCTCATATCTGTGGTAAAAAAAATATGCAATGGCCGTTTATTGATTGGTTTGCGCAAAGGTTGCCGCGTTTACAAACCATGAGAAGTAATTTCTGGTGTTTTTACCATTTTTTTTTTTTTTACTAGTAATGGCGGCGATCAGCGATTTTTATTGGGACTGCGGTATTGTAGCAGACGTGTCGGACATTTTTGACACTTTTTTGGGACCAATGACATTTATACAGTGATCATAAATTTAAATATCCATTGATTAAAATATCCACTGATTACTGTATAAATGTCATTGGCAGTGAAGGGGTTAACCTGCAGGGGGCAGGGAAGGGGTTAACTGTGTTCCCTAGGCGTGTTCTAACTGTGAGTGGGCTGGGCTGGCAGGGGCACCAGAGATCTAACGGATCCCAGTGACAGGGATCAGTAGATCTCTGACATGCCGCCTGTCAGAATGGGAAACCGCCGTGTTTACATAGGGGGTTCCCCATTCTGGCTCTGTGACAGGGCACCGCGAGTCGCCGGCGGACATCGAGGGAGCAGGGGGCTCGTCCCCTAGCAACCGTGCAGGAAAGTGATGACTATAAGTAGCAATTCGCAGGACAGAGCCAAGCTGTTGCCGCTTAGAGTTGTATGGCGGTCGGCAGGTGGTTAAATATTAGGTGAAATTTTAGGGTTAAAGTATTACTAAACCCAGGACCCTGCATTCACTATATCTGGTCTCCCACAATACACAGAACATAGAAACGCAATTGTTTTAGTAAATATAAACTAAATACCTCTTCTCATCAGCATTTTGTGACTTTTATCAGTGTCTGGTTAAAGCTTGTAGGAGGAGTTTTTATTCTCCCCTGATTGTCCTATGAGGCTACAGGACCCATCTGTCTGGACAGTGCTGATTGGCCCCGTGCTGAACACATGCACTCTCACAGCCCTGTGCTGAACACATGCACTCTCACAAAAAAAAAAAAAAAGCTGTCTAGCAATACACACCAACCTGAGCATGTGCATAGTGACTCCAAAGGCTCTGTACTATCAGGAGATAGATTGGAGACAGTAGAAGAAGGGGGGATCAGAAAAGACAGGATGATACTGCATTTTTACACAATGCTGAGGGTTATCCCCTTAGGTTCCACAGTGAGTATAACAAGCTTGCTTTCCTGCATATACAGACTGATTTTACTGTTGTGAGTTTAGTAACACTTTAACGGCTCAGAATAATCTTTATGCAAACTAACTCAAGGAAAATAAACAGCTGATATAAAGTGTCTCCTGCGGCAGGCTCTGACAAGAAGACAGGGTAACGGTGTCTGCATGTAGTGTCTCTTAGAAATAGTTTATGCAAAATGGGCTAACGCCCGCTCACCAATCCTTTAAATGGTAGCAACACCACTCAGATATATGTAAAAAGATCACATTTTATTGCATATTTAAAAACAGATCACTCAGCTGAGCTCACCAATCCTGTGACACCCTGGCCCAAGAGAAAGACATTTTTAAATACTTTAAGCATTAGAATTCATTTGCGGGGTCACCTAAAAAGTTAGGGTCAAGTTGAGGTTAAGGGGGGAATTTATAAAAAATGTGCACATCAGTTTGGCGATTGAATGTGCATGTGCATAAATTCTTTGTGAATGGGGCAAAAAGAAAAAGAATAGTACGCAATTTCCTGTGCTGTTCGAATGTTTTTCTTTGATTTAACCACTTAAGGACCGGAAGGATTTCCAACTTTAGGACCGGAGCCCTTTTTGCGATTCGGCACTGCGCGGTCGTGCGACGTTGTACCCAAGCGAAATATGCGTCCTTTTTTTCCCACAAATAGAGCTTTCTTTTGGTGGTATTTGATCACCGCTGCGTCATTTCTGATCGCCACTATAAACCAAAGAAGAGCGTCAATTTTGCAAAAAAACCCAAATTTCTTACTTTTTGCTAAAATACAAATCCAAAAAAAAAAAAATAAAAAAACATTTTTTTTTCATCGGTTTTGGACGATTTTTTATTCTTCCTCATATTTGTGATAAAAAAAAATCACAATCGGCGTTTATTGATTGGTTTGCGCAAAAGTGGTCGCGTTTACGGATGATGAGAATTCATTTCTGGGGTTTTTCTTTTTTTTTTCTTTTTTACTAGTAATGGCGGCGATCTGCGATTTTTAGCGGTACTGCAATATTTCAGCGGACATGTCGGAACATTTTGACACTTTTTTTAGACCATTGGCATTTATACAGCAATCAGTGCTATAAAAATGCACTGATTACTGTGTAAATGCCATTGGCAGTGAAGGGGTTAACCTGCAGGGGGCGCTCTAAGGGTTAACTGTGTTCCCTGGGCGTGTTCTAACTGTGGGGGGACTGCCCTAGCTGGGGAAGGGAAGTGATCACACCTTCCATGTAGAGGAAGGCTGTGACCACCACCCTTCCCCCCTCACAGAACGGAGGTCCGTGTTTACTTACACGGACCTCCGTTCTTTCACTCCGGGGGGGGGGGGCATCGCGGGTGGCTGGCGGAGATCGAATCCGCTGCATCTGCTCCCTGGCCCCCCCGGATACAGTGAGCGCGCGGGTGCGCCTCCGGCGGCGTGCGCGTGCTCACTGGGCTCGATCTCGCGGCCGCCGTCATATGATGGCGATCCGCGCTATCGAGCCACACTGTCGCCGTCAATTGCCAATCAGCCATCGGCAAGCGGTTAAAATGTAAAATACCGCAATTGTCCACTAGATAACGCAAAGTATGTACCTAGTGCCATCTCGTTGCCAAATGTAGCATTTTCTGTGTTTAGGAAGTGTTTTATTGCTGCATAAAACCTCCCCCTCTGATTTTAGGAAGTGTTTTATGGCTGCATAAAACCTCCCCTCTCCTCATGTCTAGAAAATATAGGGATGATGTTCTGCAGTCCACAGAGGTGAAATGTGGAAGACTGATAAAACCACAGAGTGCAGGGGACAGCACTCGATTTCTATCGGGATCAACAGGTTTTTTTTTTTTTTGCACTTATCCAGCAGATGTAGCAAAACCCTTTCACTGGTTTATTAATCAGACCAAAGGGAGTAAATAAGACAAGTTCATTGTTAGGATGTACATACACTTTAAATCGTATGCCTGGCCCTAGAAGGAAATCATTTATTTATTTATTTATTTATTTATTAATTAGATATACTAATTTCATATGTTTATTGGTATTTCTTAAAAAGGAAAAATATAACTTGTTTATTTCTTTAAAGGAAAAATATAAATTGTTTTCAGTCGATTTTATTTTATTTTCTGTTCAAATGTATAAGTTTCCCAATGGATGTTTATGTATAGTTTCTTCTATATTAAGTATTTTGTTTACAATTAAAGCAGAATGCCATGATAATAATGATTGGAATAATAAAATGAATGATTAGAATATTAAAAGACAGAATAAATCTTCAATCCAAAGGTCTTTTTCCACTAGATGTCCTCCAAGGCAACCTAGGTCATCCCGGACGAGCCCCCAACCCGTGACTGGACAATGAAAGAAGAATCAGCACAGTGCTGAGCTCTGCTCTCTGTCACTCTGCTCTTTCCTCCTATCAACATGCTTCTTGGCAGCACATGAATGATTGGCTCATTGTTCTGTGTCTCCCTTCCCCAGTCTGAACCCAGCAAGAGGCTGATAACAGGTCACATTCAGGTACTTACACTGCTTGTATGTAACAAATATAATTAATGATGCATTAATGATTTGTAATAATTTGTGCATTTTATAGCTTTAAAATATTTTATGTTCTGTGTTTCTATAAACTACACACAGGTATGGAATCCCAATCAATTGACTATATTTCTTTAAGTGGCGAGTGAATGATAAATGTTACTCCCCTCTCGTCAGTTAAGATCTCTCCTTGTTACCCTCCATTGATAGCCAGATCCCTCCCTTAAAATAACATCCTTCCCCACCTGCACCCAGATTGTCGTTTCTAATATCTCCCCTCCTTTCTGAAAAACTCTGATATTTTGTATGTCTCAGCATGACCATTTAACTGCAGGATTACAGCCAAAAATTCTAGCCAATCTAAATTCTCCAAGTCATCAGACACCTGATGGATCTTCAATCCCTCCTCCGTCTGCATCAGATCCATGTATTATATCTACAGCATCACATGCAGAACACATGTCTGTATATTGTTATAGATACGTTACCTATGTACACTCAGTGCTGAGTCCTCTCCACTTCTGCTATCTGTGTTGCTCTTTCCGAGGAGCTGAGAAAGTAAATCACTGCTGGGTGCGTCCGCCTGTGTTTATAGACTGTCTGCTGGAGGAGAGGAGGGAGCAGGGAGCACAGGATAAATTGTATTAACATGCTCTGTATATACAGCAGGCTCCACAATTTAAAGTGGTATAAAACCCTAAAAGAAACTCTGTATTATATTGCAGCTTACCAATTCTTAAATGCGATGGCTGAATTTGTTTGCTTTTTTTAGGATTTTTTCCCCCTTTATTTTTACCTGGCGATCCTGACGGTAAGTCATAGAATATTCATCCTTTTATTACAGAACAAGCTGTCCAGAAAAAGTAGCAGTTAGAGGCTTGAGACAGACCATTCACCACTGACAGCGGTGCTTACAATGATCAGCTTTTATTTATTTATGTAAAACCTTTATCCCAAAAGAAAAAAAAAACAGTTTGCTGTAAGTGATTATAACATGTAGGCTGGAGTTTGGCTTCCGTTTGTTAGTATATCTAAATCTACTAGTGCATCTAACATTACCCTCCCCCGAGACTGACAATGCTTTTATCCAAGGGTGTCTCTGTTGCACCCTAAGACAGGAAGTGTGTTACTGGCCAGATCACCATAATGGGAAAAACAGTTTAACCACTTCTGGACCGTCCGCCGTCAATATACGTCGGTGCTGTGATGTTAAATACCATTGTTGCAGATAGCTACCACAACCCCCATATTTTTCTCAACGGCGGGTGGTCCACCGCACGATAAAAGTGGTCTCTGTGGTGGATTCACCGCCAGATCACTTTTATCGGCGGCGGGAGAGGTGCCCCCCTCGCCGCGCCCCAGTCGTCTCGCTTACCGGAAAGCCACGGAGATGATCCAATCCTTTTGTCTGATGGGCAGGAAGTCAAGTGAGGGCATGATGGCCCCCACTCGACTCTATGCCCTTGGAGGACTGGAGCAACGTCAAACGCCACTTCTGCCCTGTGGTCTTAAAGGGACAATTTTTTTTAACCACTTCCTTACCGGCGTATTGTAAAAATACGCCGGCAAGGTGCACTCCCCATCCTAAGTGGACGTTATATTACGTCCTCTTGTTTTCGCCGCTTTGCGGGCCCTCAGGGGCCCGCATCGCGGCGATCGGGGACCGGCCGTGTCCCTCGGGACCCCGGCCTTCCGTGATCGGGGTAAAGAGCCAATAAAATTGGCTCTTTACCCCGTGACCGGCTGTGTCCTATCACAGCCGGTCACTGACAACAAAGGAGACCGAGCGGCGTGCACGCCGCTCGCGCGCGCCCCAGGGGGCGCGCAGCGCGGCGATCGGGGGGCGGGCTTGTCCCTCGGACAATGCCCGACCCCGATCACGGTAAAGAGCCAATAGTATTGGCTCTTTACCACGTGACCGGCTGTGTCCA
>BLSH010194266.1:610624-621722 GCA_018402905.1 Glandirana rugosa
AAAAAAAGAAAAATTGGTGAAGGTATGTCCTGTGAATGTGGGGGAAGGAATGGTCTGGTTAAAAGTCGAAAGTCGTGAGAGTGTGAAATTTACTGTTAATGAGTCAGTACCATGTGACATGGGTTTGTTTTAAAAATAGTAAAAAAAGAGTGTTTATCTCGAAAGAAAACCACCATATATTAGTGACGACCCAAAAAATAAAAAAAGTTATATTCGCTTTTTCATCGCTTTTAAAACTTTTTTTTTGTGAAAAAAAATCAAACATAACTTTTTAAAACGTTTTTTCATTAAAAAGAAGTATTTAAACCCGCTATTAAATATGACGATGTATAGAAACCATTTTGGTCTGGTAAGGAAGGGGGTGTAAGTGTCCTGTATGGAAGTGGTTAAAAAGAAAAAAAATACCCCCCCCCCTTTTTGTTTTTAAGTCTAAATGTGAGATGTGAGGTCTTTTTGGACCCAGATCTCACATTAAAGAGGTCCTGTCATGCTTTTTTTCATTTACAAGGGATGTTTACATTCCTTGTAATAGGAATAAAAGTGATCCCATTTTTTTTTTTAAAGGACAGTGTAAAAATAAAAAATAAAAAGTATAGTAAATAAGAAAAAAAAAAATTAAAGCGCCCCGTCCCTCTGAGCTTGTGCGCAGAAGCGAACGCATACGTAAGTTGCGCCCAGATATGAAAACGGTGTTCAAAGCACACATGTAAGGTATCTCCGCGATCGTTAGAGTGAGAGCAATAATTCTAGCTCTAGACCTCCTCTGTAATTTAAAACTGCTAACATGTAGAAATTTTAAAACGTCACCTATGGAGATTTTTAAGCGCCAAAGTTTGTCGCCATTCCACGAATGGGCACAATTTTGAAGCATGACATGTTTGGTATCAATTTACTCGGCGTAACATTATCTTTCACAATATAGAAAAATCATTGGGCTAACTTTGCTGTTTTCTTATTTTTTTATTCAAAAAAGTAAATTGTTTTTTTTGTAAGACCGCTGAGCAAAGGTGTCAAACTGGCGGCCCTCCAGCTGTTGCGAAACTGCAAGTCCCATGAGGCATTGCAAGGCTGACAGTCAAAAGCATGACTCCCTCAGGCAGGGGCATGATGGGACTTGTAGTTCCGCAACAGCTGGTGGGCCACCAGTTTGACATCCCTGCTCTAGGGTGTCTGAAAAAGATAAATAATGTTTGGGGGTTGTAAGTAATTTTCCAGCAAAAAAAAAAAAAAAAATTTTAACTTGTAAACAACAAGTGTCAAAAATAGGCCCGGTCCTTAAGTGGTGGGGTGCGCATCTCCTTTTATCCTGACTCTTCCTCTGAAGGGCTCGCTTTTCTGAGGTTAAAAAATGTCTGCAGAAATGACAGACTCCCTATGCAATGCTTTACCCTTCGAGGCTTCGGATCACTGCCAGGGGCCAGGCCCATTTCTTTGAAAACGCGACGAATTCTTCTGCCTGGCTGGATGCCAATGAGAATGGTTTTCGTCAGGCCAGGAGGCCTGCAGCAGAAGATAATTGAGCTATATTTACCCCCTGCAGGGTGATTGCTTCTACGTGACCTGAAGTTACATTAGATGTCTTCAGGGCTGGCCCAAGACATTATGCTGCTTGGGTCCAAGAATGAAATGCTGTCCACCAAAAGACCCCCACATCCAATAGAAGTCAGATTTACTCGCAACCGCACCTTTGTTTATATGCAAAGTTATATGACATACCATCATGTTCAATTCCAAGGGGCAGGCTAGGGCAGTATAGGGGCAGGCTAGGGCAGTATAGGGGCAAGCTAGGGTAGTATAGGGGCAGGTTAGGGCAGTACAAGGGCAGGCTAGGGTAGTATATCGGCAGACTAGGGTAGTATAGGGGCAGGCTAGGGCAGTACAAGGGCAAGCTAGGGTAGTATAGGGGCAAGCTAGGGTAGTATAGGGGCAGGTTAGGGCAGTACAAGGGCAGGCTAGGGTAGTATAGGGGCAGGCTAGGGCAGTACAAGGGCAAGCTAGGGTAGTATAGGGGCAGGCGGAGCAGCCCGGGGGGGGGCAGTAGTCATCATACCACACAAAACCGCTGGACAAAAAAAATCTTGGTCATCAATTTGCTGCCCCTCTCAAAGTGCTTCCTGGGTCCGATGGACCCACTGGGACCCATGGTAGGGCCGGCCCTGGATGTCTTTCTACTTGAGCCTGCGCGTTGTGCTGGGAACGTGAGTTGATTATTCTTCCTACTAGGAGCGTGTACAAAGTTCTCTACCAAGCGATAAGTGCTTTCAACTTTAATCGGAGTTGGGTTCCTGCTGGCAGTGGCCAGTGGGTGAAAGGACCGGTTGTGCCACAAACATCTCAGTTCTTCAAGCTTGTATTATAAGTTTTACTATGTGTGCCCTCTAGGCTATTGTGGAGGGCAGGGCATTGCAACTCCTGAGAGAGGGAGAGATGAGGGCGCTCTGGTTTGGATGGGTGTCCGGTCCTTGACTGGTGGTGAAGAGATGGCACTTTAGGGCTGCACTTATGTGAGAAGAAGCAGCTCTGGGGGGTCAAAGAAAGGAGAGAGAAAGGCGCCTATAAATGCAGTATTAAAAAGATGTATTCACAGGTACAAGGGGATTAAAAACATTTACAATATATTAGAGGAAATGGGGGAAAACAGGAGAGAGAGAGCCGTCCTGTAGCTGTCCGAATCCCTGGTGACGTGGAACGAGGAAGCGAAGAGGCAGTGAGGCGCCCCAGGTTCTGGAACCAAGCTGGAAGGCACGCGGCCAGAGTGACATCAGGTGAGGAAGATGGGCGGCCGGTAACATGTTTCGGAGCATGAGCGGCTCCTTCATCAGGCTATCTCTCTTCTTTTCCCCCCTGACAGATGGAGGACAGAGAAATCTACAGGAGGACATACTTTTATATACAGTATCTCACAAAAGTGAGTACACCCCTCACATTTTTGTAAATATTTTATTATATATATATTGTCTTTCATACTTGGGATTACAAGTGGCAACCGTTAAAATCCTATTTTCTGTTCTTTTCTGTTTTTGCACGTTTTATATGGATGTGGTGCCACAATGTGCAGGCTATGTCTCTAAATTCTAAATTTAATAACCCATAGGATGTTTTCAATGATCAGGGCAAGGTTCAGGAGTTGTAATGTAGAAAGGAGAGAGAGAAAGGCGCCTTTAAGTGCAGTATTAAAAAGATTTATTTACAGGCACAAGGGGATTAAAAACACTTACAAGATATTAAATATGCGCATACAGTATCTCACAAAAGTGAGTACACCCCTCACATTTTTGTACATATTTTATTCTATCTTTTCATGTGACAACACTGAAGAAATGACACTTTGCTACAATGTAAAGTAGTGAGTGTACAGCTTGTATAACAGTGTAAATTTGCTGTCCCCACAAAATAACTCAACACATAGCCATTAATGTCTAAACCGCTGGCAACAAAAGTGAGTACACCCCTAAGGCTACTTTCACATTGAAGTGGTAGCTGCGGTCGCGGTAAAACCCTGCTAGATTTAGCGGAGTTTTACCAGCGATAGGGCTCCTCTATGCGGGCGGGAGTGCCACGCTTTTAACCCCCCACAAGGGGTTAAAAGGGGTTAAAAGTGCCGGCGCTCAGCGCTACCAAGGCGGTGTGCAGCCGCTTCGGAAGCGCTTGCCATTCATTTCAATGGCAGGGATGCTGCTTACCCAAAGATGCTGCTTGCAGGACTTTTTGTAATGTCCTGCTAGCGCATCGCCCCAGTGTGAAAGCACTCAGGGCTTTCACATTGGGATGGATTGGGGGGACTTTTGAGGCGCTTTACAGATGCTATTTTTAGCTAACTAGCGTCTGTAAAACGCCTCAGTGTGAAAGCAGCCTAAGCCAGTTTCTCTCCCCAGTGTCATGTGACTCATTAGTGTTACAAGGTCTCAGGTGTGAATGGGTAGCAGGTGTGTTAAATTTGGTGTTATCGCTCTCACTCTCTCATACGGGTCACTGGAATTTAAACATAGCACCTCATAGCAAAGAACTCTCTGAGGATCTGAAAGAAAGAACTGTTGCTCTACATAAAGATGGCCTAGGCTATAAGAAGATTGCCAAGACCCTGAAACTGAGCTTCAGCATGGTGGCCAACACCATACAGCAGTTTAACAGGACAGGTTCCACTCAGAACAGCGCCTCACCATGGTCAACCAAAGCAGTTCAGTGCACGTGCTCTGCGTCATATCCAGAGGTTGTCTTTGGGAAATGGACATATGAGTGCTGCCAGCATTGCTGCAGAGGTTGAAGGGGTGGGGGGTCAGCCTGTCAGTGCTCAGACCACACGCCGCACACTGCATCAAATTGGTCTGCATGGCTGTCATCCCAGAAGGAAGCCTCTTCTAGAGATGATGCACAAGAAAACCCACAAACAGTTTGCTGAAGACAAGCGGACTAAGGACATGGATTACTGGAACCATGTGCTGTGGCCTGATGAGACCAAGATAAACTTATTTGGTTCAGATGGTGTCAAGCGTGTGTGGCGGCAACCAGATGGGGAGTACAAAGACAAGTGTGTCTTGCCTACAGTCAAGCATGGTGGTGGGAGTGTCATGGTCTGGGGCTGCATGAGTGCTGCCGGCACTGGGGAGCTACAGTTCATCGAGGTAACCATGAATGCCAACATGTACTGTGACATATTGAAGCAGGGCATGATCCCCTCCCTTCAGAGACTGGGCCACATGGCAGTATTCTGATATGATAAGGACCCCAAACACATCTCCAAGATGACCACTGCCTTGCTAAAGAAGCTGAGGGTAAAGGTGATGCACTGGCCAAGCATCTCCAGACCTAAACCCTATTGAGTATCTGTGGGGCCTCAAATGGAAGGTGGAGGAGCGCAAGGTCTCTAACATCCACCAGCTCTATGATGTCGTCATGGAGGAGGGGAAGAGGACTCCAGTGGCAACCTGTGAAGCTCTGGTGAACTCCATGCCCAAGAGGATTAAGGCAGCGCTGGAAAATAATGGTGGCCACACATAATATTGACACTTTGAGCCCAATTTGGACTTTTTCACTTAGGGGTGTACTCACTTTTGTTGCCAGCGGTTTAGACATTAATGGCTGTGTGTTGAGTTATTTTGAGGGGACAGCAAATTTACACTGTTATACAAGCTGTACACTCACTACTTTACATTGTAGCAAAGTGTCATTTCTTCAGTGTTGTCACATGAAAAGATAGAATAAAATATTTACAAAAATGTGAGGGGTGTACTCACTTTTGTGAGATACTGTATGTGCATATTTAATATCTTGTAAGTGTTTTTAATCCCCTTGTGCCTGTGAATAAATCTTTTTAATACTGCACTTAGAGGCGCCTTTCTCTCTCCTTTCTACATTACAACTCCTGAACCTTGCCCTGATCATTGAAAACATCCTATGGGTTATTAAATTTAGAATTTAGAGACATAGCCTGCACATTGTGGCACCACATCCATATAAAACGTGCAAAAACAGAAAAGAACAGAAAATAGGATTTTAATGGTTGCCACTTGTAATCCCAAGTATAAAAGAAAAGGTACTCATATATATATATATAAATAAAAATGTAAAATCTCATAAAAGTGTAACAAAGCATACAAAATGCTGATCATCTCCCATTATATAATGACCAGATATGTAAACATGCAGAGAAAGCTATCTGAATGGCCCACTGTCAGTTTATAGTATTATGGATATAGACAGGCATAGGTACACCATATGCAGGGCCAGATGTAGGAATCAAGGTATCGTCACCAATAGAAACCGCTACGCGTATCTCAAAGGCTTCTTCAGGAGATCCTATTGGTACTGGGAGATATATTGTAATAAGTGCTCAAATACGTAACGTTTCTAACAAACATGGGAGTCATAAAGTATCCGGTCCACAACATCTGGGGTAGGAGGCTAAGTGTATTCAGCTCACAAGCGGGGGGAAGGAGAGACCATGCAACGATCAAACCAGCTGATGAGGAGCATCACTAAGGCTATTTTCACATCAGTACCGCCTGATTGTTATTGGTAAAACACTGCTAATTTGCGGCACTTTTAGCGGCGCTTTGGCACCGCTAAACGGACGGCAGCGGTGCACTTTTAACCCCCCCCCCCACAAGGGGTTAAGAGTGCTGGCTAGCGATGCTCCCGAAGTGGTGTACAGCCGCTTCGGGAGCGCTACCCATTCATTTCAATGGGCAGGGGCGGTGGAGGAGTGGTGTATACATTGCTCCCACACTGCACAAAAGATGCGGCTTGCAGGAGATTTTTTTCCATCCTGCAAATGCACCGCCCAGTGTGAAAGCACTCAGGCTTTCACACTGGGATGCACTAGGAGGCAGTTTAGAGGCGCTTTACAGGTGCTGTTTTTAGCAAAAAAAACGCCTGTAAAGCACCTCTGGTGTGAAAGGGGCCTAAGGCTCAGCCTATACCTAATGAATAAAGTGATGGTTCTGTGTGTATGCATATAAATATACATACATGCAAACTGCACAAAAAGAGTAATTACATGATGGGGGGTCCCATGATGGAAAAAAATTCCCTGATTGTGGAGAACAGCCAAAAAATATAAAATAGTAATAAATATGACAATGTATAGTGGAACTTCGGATAACGAGCATAATTCATTCCAGAAGCACGCTTGTAATCCAAAGTACTATATCAAACAAGTTTCCCCATAGGAAACTCTGCTTGTCTATGCAGTACTGTATGTGGCCAGAGGTGTGGGCGTGCTGGTGTATGCAGTACTATATGTGGCCAGAGGTGCGGGGACGCTGGTGTATGCAATACTGTATGTGGCCAGAGGTGTGGGTGTATGCAGTACTATATGTGGCCAGAGGTGCGGGGACGCTGGTGTATGCAATACTGTATGTGGCCAGAGGTGTAGGGGTGCTGGTGTATGCAATACTGTATGTGGCCAGAGGTGTGGGTGTATGCAGTACTATATGTGGCCAGAGGTGGCGGGACGCTGGTGTATGCAATACTGTATGTGGCCAGAGGTGTAGGGGTGCCGGTGTATGCAATACTGTATGTGGCCAGAGGTGTAGGGGTGCCGGTGTATGCAACCAGAGGTGTAGGGGTGCTGGTGTATGCGGCCAGAGGTGTGGGGGTGCTGGTGTATGCAATACTGTATGTGGCCAGAGGTGCAGTGATGCTGGTTGGGGTATGCAGTGCTGTATGTGGTCAGAGGTGCAGGGGCGCTGGTGTATGCAATACTGTATGTGGCCAGAGGTGTGGGGGTGCTGGTATATGCAGTACTGTATGTGGCCAGAGGTGCAGTGATGCTGGTTGGGGTATGCAGTGCTGTATGTGGTCAGAGGTGCAGGGGCGCTGGTGTATGCAATACTGTATGTGGCCAGAGGTGTGGGGGTGCTGGTATATGCAGTACTGTATGTGGCCAGAGGTGCAGTGATGCTGGTTGGGGTATGCAGTGCTGTATGTGGCCAGAGGTGCAGGGCGCTGGTGTATGCAGTACTGTGTGTAGCCAGAGGTGCAGGGGTGCTGGTGTATGCAGTACTGTATGTAGCCAGAGGTGCAGGGGTGCTGGTGTATGCAGTACTGTATGTAGCCAGAGGTGCAGGGGTGCTGGTGTATGCAGTACTGCATGTAGCCAGAGGTGCAGGGGTGCTGGTGTATGCAGTACTGTATGTAGCCAGAGGTGCGGGGGAACACTCGGGAACTGTTGACACCTTCGGTTGCTCCGAGCGTCTCTTGCACTCTAAGATCTTTAAGTCACATTCATACATACACATACTAGGGAGACAATTTAGACAGGATTCAATTAACTTGTCAGCATGTCTTTGGTGTGTGGGAAGAAACCGGAGTACCCGGAGGAAATCCATACAGGCACAGGGAGAACATGCAAACTCCAGGCAGGTAGTGTTGTGGTTGGGATTCAAACCAGTGACCCTTTTGCTGCTAGGCGAAAGTGCTACCCACTACACCACTGTGCCGCCCCATTACATATTGAAAGACTAAAGGTTTAGCGCAGAATAATGCGGGGTGTACCAACATGGCCTCCATCCAAACACCATTACAGATGTCAACATATGATATTTATTTTTATACGCTCACTTTATTGCTAAAATTACTCTTAAATTCAAAATGTAGCTGGGTGTAGTAAGATGTCAGCTGCTGCCTTCTGCCTGCAGGTGCTCTGTCACATTAGCAAACCTGATAGTTGTGGACGCATGCGCAGCTGACAGGACCGTCACTTCCGTTACCTAATTTGATGGGTTGCCGATTCTGACGAAACACAGCCTTCTGACTGCAGGTAAAGATATATTGAATTCCGGGCTTAGGATATTTAGGTAAATCACAATGTATGAAAACCACAGTTTAAAGGACTAATTGGGGAATGCTGCCCTCCTAGATTTCCAGATTTCCAGATAGGAAAATAAAATTACAAGCAAGGAGATGGCGCTACCCCTTAGGGTTGTAAACCTCTGTGCTTGGTGTCCTTATACAGCCCAAAAAAGTGAATCTTAAAGTGACAAATAGTGCAATATAAGTATATGTAAAACATATAAAATGCATAAATAAAACACCAAGTGTATATATATTGATTTTCATAAATGGAGTCCCATTGTCCATATAAAGGTATAAAAAACGATAATTGTGAATATTCCTAAAACAAATCCACACAATCCTCAGCGCATAGGTAAATTTTACAATCTCAGTTCAGACATGTGCTTAGTGATTCTATAACAATCCATCGACGTTTCCAAGGTAAATAGGTGACTTCCACACGTGCTCCCCTCTTGTGTCCCCACTTACCAGAGCTCAACACCCCTGCAGGGGCATCACGCATGTAACTGATCCTGTCTCCGGCCCCGATCTCCACAATTTTTTTTTTTGATTTTTGAAATTTTTTGATGGATGTTTTTTATGGGAAATTTTAATTGGATGTATTAATAAAAACTTTTTAAATCGGAATTACACTATTTTGGAACTTTATTCCTTATACGCATACTATATCGGAGGAAGCCTTGGATTACTGTTCCTGACCACACACGGACCAATCTGGAGATCAGGGCCGGAGAAAATCTTTATATTCCTAAAAATGGAAAACGACTGTGCACAATCATGGGAGGGGATGATGGACAAACCACTATTGGAAATTTCTGGACCAGATAACGCACACAATGGACGCAGACGCTTTCTGAAACTCTGGCAATTATTGATCAGGAAATCAAATCTATCCTGGCACAATAGATTTTTTGACAATTGTATAGAACATTAGTGCAACCCTGCAGTTTACAACCCTAAGGGGTAGCGCCATCTACTTGCTTGTCATTTTATTCTGACTGCAGGTGTTCTGTCAGATTACCAAACCTGGTTTCATTCCTACGTCTGGCCCTGCATATGGTGTACCTATGCCCCTCTATATCCATAATACTATAAACTAGAGCAGCACTATTAATCGTATTAAGATCGTGATCTCGATCTACCCCCCCCTGCGATCTCCATCGGGCATTACCGCGATTTTCAGTGCAGTTAATGGGGTCCGACTTGGGGGGCGAATCAGCGCGATTTGACAGTAATAAAAGTGCCTGAAGCCTTTTGAAGTGGGAGCGGCTTGAGTCTCAGGGGAGGCAGCCAAGTCTGGGCAGACAGCCAACTTCTGAGTCATCATTGATAAGAGTTACAAAGTAATTTTACTTCAAAGACATTGAACTCTAAATGAACTCCCCTTCTATAGTTGTTTGGTTTAACCATTTGAAGACTAAATCTTTCCTCACACTTGCTGTTTACAAATATAAATCCATTATTTTGTGCTAGAAAATGACTTAGAACCCCCAAACATTATATATATTTTTTTAGCAGAGACCCTAGAGAATAAGATGGCGGTTGTTGCAATATTTTATGTCACACGCTGTTTGCGCAGCAGACTTAAACGCAATTTTTTTGGAAAAATTACCCCTTTCAAAAACATAAACAGTGCTGTTAGCCCATTTTTTTTTTGTATATTTAATATATTACACCGTGAGAATCGTGAGAGAATCGTGATCTTTATTCTAAGCAAAAAAATCGTGATTCTCATTTTGGCCAGAATCGTGCAGCTCTACTATAAACTGATAGGGGGCCATTCAGATAGCTTTCTCGGCATGTTTACATATTAGGTCATTAATGATGGGAGATGATCAGCATTTCTATGCTTTGTTACACTTTTATGAGATTTTAAACATGTTGTTCAAATAAACTTTGTATTTTTTATATATAGGAGTACCCTTTCTTTTATACTTGGGATTACAAGTGGCAACCGTTAAAGTCCTATTTTCTGTTCATCTCTGTTTTTGCACGTTTTATATGGATGTGGTGTCACAATGTCTCTAAATTCTACTTACTATTGTTACAAGGGGTGGAAAACACTCGTTTCTCGTGAGACAACATAACCTGAGATAATCCCAAGTAAGAAAATTGCAGCATTAATCGTCATTGTATCTTTTTTGAATTATTAGGAATTAGTATTATACTAAGATTTTTATATTCCTAAAAATGGCTAACGACTGTGCACAATCATGGGAGGGGATGATGGACAAACCACTATTGGAAATTTCTGGACCAGATAACGCACACAATGGACACAGACGCTTTCTGAAACTCAGGCAATTATTGATCAGGAAATCAAATCTATCCTGGCACAATAGATTTGTTGACAATTGTATAGAACATAAATGCATCCCATTCGGGTTACAAATCTTTCCAACAATCCCTCAGGTCAGTAAGGACACAAGGGAAGTCTGGGAACAGAAATTACAAGACTGCTCATTCAAAATGATGCAAATATTGAAGGATCATCAAACTGAATTGTTACCAACAGAAGAACAGATACAGGCACTCCTCACACAAGACTCAGGCATAGGACTATCAAGCAGCGGCGGCTGGTCAATAAGGGGCGCTTAGGAAGAAGAAAAAAAAAGTCAGCCCCACCCCCTACATAGGGTTGCCACCTTTTCTTCAAGCCAAACCCGAACACTTTAGCGGCGGCATTTTTTGGGGAGTATACGCTATAAAATTGTAAAAGACCTGCTGCTTGCAGGGGGGGTTGGATGTGTGCTGGGGGATGCTTTGGGAGGGGAGAGGGCTGGTGCTGGGGGGGGGGGGGGCT
>BLSH010194266.1:623016-637982 GCA_018402905.1 Glandirana rugosa
GAAGGTCGTGATAGGGGGGGGTCGTGTGGATAGTGCTGGAAGGGGATGTGTGCTGGGGGGGATAGTGCTGGAAGGGGATGTGTGCTGGGGGGGATAGTGCTGGAAAGGGATGTGTGCTGGGGGGGGATAGTGCTGGAAGGGGATGTGTGCTGGGGGGAGATAAGGCTGGAAGGGGTTGTTGGATTTCAAATCCAACCTACTCTTCTAGCCTGACAAAGTGCCCCCCCTCACATCCTCTTAACCCCCCCAATCACTGGATAGTGCTGGAACACTGTGACATTTGTCACGGTGTTCTCCTTCCATGCCTCTCTCCCCCTCCTCCCTGTCCTTCTACACAGCATAAAAAACGTTGTACCTCTGTCAGCCGCCGTCCTTCCTCCCCCTCCTCCTCCTCCTCCTCCTGTGTAAGTATACAGAGCAGAGAAGGAGCAGGGGGAGGGGCTCTGATTCACTGACACTCCCGTTGGGCTGCTGGAGAGACAGAGCAGATAGAGAGCCGACTTCTCACTCCCAGTGCAGTGCGGTGTGAATGAGGTGTCCGGGTCTGGGGCAGATGAAAACCCGAACACATCATTCAAAAACCGTACAGATGGCAACCCTACAGGAAATATTGATTTTTTTTTTCTTTGGCTCCTTGCTGTCAGCTGACAGCAAGTAGTGAGCCGATTGGTCAGTCCTAAAAGTCTATGTATGTGTGCGGTGTGAGTGTGGGGTGATGGGAGCCTCGCCCAGCCCGAGCTGTATGGGGGCCTGTGTGTGGGGGGTCCTCCGGATCGGGAGATGGCACTCCTCTCCTCCCAGGACACTCATGGACTCCCCAGTCCAACGCCCACTCACAAATGGGCTGTAATACCTGTGTTACTGCTGGGCTGCAATACCTGTGTTACTGCTGGGCTGCAATACCTGTGTTACTGCTGGGCTGCAATACCTGTGTACTGGCTGTAATACCTGTGTTACTGCTGAGCTGTAATACCTGTGTACTGGCTGTAATACCTGTGTTACTGCTGGGCTGCAATACCTGTGTACTGGCTGTAATACCTGTGTTACTGCTGGGCTGTAATACCTGTGTTACTGGGCTGCAATACCTGCATTACTGGCTGTATACCTGTGTTACTGAGCTGTAATACCTGTGTTACTGCGCTGTAATACCTGTGTTACTGCTGGGCTGCAATACCTGCATTACTGGCTATATACCTGTGTTACTGGCTGTAATACCTGTGTTACTGCGCTGTAATACCTGTGTTACTGGGCTGCAATACCTGTGTTACTGGGCTGTAATACCTGTGTTACTGGGCTGTAATACCTGTGTTACTGGGCTGTAATACCTGCGTTACTGGCTGTAATACCTGTGTTACTGGGCTGCAATACCTGTGTTACTGGCTGTAATACCTGTGTTACTGGGCTGTAATACCTGTGTTACTGGGCTGCAATACCTGTGTTACTGGGCTGCAATACCTGTGTTACTGGGCTGTAATACCTGTGTTAGTGGGTTGCAATACCTGTGTTACTGGGTTGCAATACCTGCGTTACTGGCTGTAATACCTGTGTTACTGAGCTGTAATACCTGTGTTACTGGGCTGCAATACCTGTGTTACTGGCTGTAATACCTGTGTTACTGGGCTGCAATACCTGTGTTACTGGGTTGCAATACCTGCGTTACTGGCTGTAATACCTGTGTTACTGAGCTGTAATACCTGTGTTACTGGGCTGCAATACCTGTGTTACTGGCTGTAATACCTGTGTTACTGGGCTGCAATACCTGTGTTACTGGGTTGCAATACCTGCGTTACTGGCTGTAATACCTGTGTTACTGAGCTGTAATACCTGTGTTACTGGGCTGCAATACCTGTGTTACTGGGCTGCAATACCTGTGTACTGGGCTGGTTGTAATACCTGTGTACTGGCAGTAATACCTGTGTTACTGGGCTGTAATACCTGTGTTATTGGGCTGCAATACCTGCGTTACTGGCTGTAATACCTGTGTTACTGGGCTGCAATACCTGTGTTACTGGCTGTAATGTCTGTGTTACTGGGCTGTAATACCTGTGTTACTGGGCTGCAATACCTGTGTTACTGGGCTGCAATACCTGTGTTATTGGGCTGTAATACCTGTGTTACTGGGTTGCAATACCTGCATTACTGGCTATAATACCTGTGTTACTGAGCTGTAATACCTGTGTTACTGGGCTGCAATACCTGTGTTACTGGCGTGCAATACCTGTGTACTGGGCTGGTTGTAATACCTGTGTACTGGCTGTAATACCTGTGTACTGGCTGTGGCTGCAATACCTGTGTACTGGCTGCATACTGTGTTACTGGCTGATATATACCCCATCTGTGATGCTGAGCTGTATACTCCTGACAGAATATGTGGAATACAGGGGATGGAGTGGGTAGATTCTATAAGGGTTGGGGCTTATGAGAAGTAGGAGGGGTCAAAAAGGAAGGGCAGGGCCTGGCGCCCCCCCATCCTAAAACTTCAAAAGCCGCCACTGCTATCAAGTAACTTTGAAACTCAACAAAGGCTCTTCAAGAATTTATAGAGGCACATAATAAGAAACTCATTACAGGGAAGAATAAGAAGTTATCCAGAGACCTTCTGGCCCATAGTTAAGCCTATAAATGGCCTATAAATTCCATTGAAGCACCAAATCAGGCATACTAATGAGCACATTGAGTCGGACACTGATGTTTCCATCACTTTCTTCTCATTATAGTCATCTTCTACACATGCATCTACACGCATGGGACGGGGTAAACACAAGAAAGGCAATGCCAATACATGGAACACTAAACCCAAAAAACAAGACACATAGGAAGATACATTTTCGGCACATTTTCAGGTGTTTCTAATCTTTTTTAATTTAAAAATATCACTGGTGGTGGGTGGTAATCATATGATGGGTGGTGGATTTCCCTCCTCTTCTTCTTTTTCTTCTTCTATAGTTACTGTCATGTACCTGGTGGACAAGTATGACTTATGCAGGGGCCACCTCTCTTGCAGCCCTGGTTGGAGAACCCCTGGTAGTGCAGACAGTGAGTTCAGGAGCACAAGGGGGCACGAGGGTGGGACTGGGTCACTTGGTGGTATGTGAAGGTCCACTGAAGCCCATGCTAAGCAAAAGAATGGTGGTGCAATCCAGGTCAGAAACAGGCTGGTGGTGCGGTACAGATGGAGCAGGCAGGCGGGTAGTCGGGTGCAAGCAAGGTCGGCAACGTGCAGGCAGCAGAGGTACAAAAGGATCAGGCAAAAGAGTAGTCGTAGACAGGCCGGGGGTCAGGGCAGGCAGAAAGCAACAAAGTCCAAGTAAAGCCGGGGTCACGGGTACAGGAAGGTCTCTCAGAGTAAACACGGGGGTCACAGATCACAGGAACGCTGTAGAACGAACAGCACTTGCTTCCTGGTGCTGTCTGCTTAAATGGCTGCTATTGGCGCCATTGCCGTCACTTACGCGCACAAGCGTGCACAAATGCGCACAGATGAACACAAACGAAACAATAGGAAGACCAGTGGCCACTCGTGCTCCATTGGTCGGAGGGGCAGCAGATGGACCTGACCACAGACCGACACCCCCTCATCCCCCCTTATTTCCCATTCGAGAGGCCCCCATCAGCCATGTACTTACCCTGTTCAGGTCAAGGTTCAGCAGACACACACAGGGAAGGTGTGAGGAGCAGAGCATAGACAAAGGAGCAGAACGAGCTCCTTACTGTACTTTGTGCACCACTGAGGTGCACAATGTACAGTAAGGAGCTTGCTCTGCTCCTTTGTCTATGGATGGCATGAACAAAGCAGGCTAGGCTGCTATCTCTGCATGACACTGCCGTACCTGCAAGCTCTTGGCTCTCCTCCTTTTCCCATTCAACTCCTCATCCCTGGAGCCAGGTGCTGTGCTGGGCTTGCTCCCCCCCATGTTTGAATCCAATGTTGGCGGCGACTTCCTCCATCTACCTCCTCCGTGTCCCAGCTTCCGTGTCCTCCCTCCATCTTCTCCTCCCAGCCAATGGGATCTTCAGACTCCTGGTCAATGAGGTCTTTGGACTTAGGATGGGGTATCAGGAGCTGCTTCCTGAATGGCTGAGAGGAGAAACAGGAAGACATTAGTGAATATTAATCCCCTAATGTCACACAAGTGGGTGGCCTCAAGGTGCAGTGCTCTGTGCCTGGAGCCCATCCTTTTTGAAGCCAATCATAGCCTCAGGCTCTAATCATGTGCTTCTAAAAAAAAAACAAAACTCCTATTAAAATCCATGCGTCTGACGCTCTGCATGTAGATTAGGGGCCAGACACATGGATGGGGGGGGGGGCAGTGTCCATGCGCCCCCTATGGACGGGCCACCACTGGGAAAGACAGGCAAAAGTGCAAAAAACTACTCCAACAAGGTACAGTCCCTATAATTACAGGGGTTTTCCCCATTAGGGGAAGCCAAGAAGCAGGGCATCCTGGAAACTTTTGTGACAAAAATGAACTAAAAACTGATCAGATGCGAATTATTAATCTCTCTTCATATCCACTGTCTGCTGATGAGTAAAAAGTCTTATTGTCACGTACCTGGTGGATGAGTCTGGCTTATGCGGGGGGCAACCTCTCTTACGGCCCTGGTTCAAGAACCCCTGAGTGCAGACAGGGAGCTCTAGAGCACAGGGGAGCACGAGGGCTGGAGAAGTCTCTGATGTCAGGTAAAAGTCCGCTGGGGCTCGTGTAGCTGGAAGGGTAGTGGTGCAGGCCGGGTCGGTAACTTGCTAGCTGAGTAGTACAGAAGGATCAGGCAAACGGGTAGTCGGGTACAGGCTGGGTCGGCAACGTGCAGGCACGTGAAGTACAAAGGGATCAGGCAGAAGAGTAGTCGTAAACAGGCAGAGGTCAGGGCAGGCAGATAACAGCAAAGTCCAAAGGGTAGCCAGGGTCACTGGTACAGGAAGACTCTCAGGAACAAACTCTGGGGGGTCACTGGGACAGGAACGCTGTAGGACGGACAGCACGTGCTATAGGAAGCACACTGTTTAAATAGAGCTGCCCGGCCCCGCCTCCTCCGGGAGCTAGAGGAAACAACAACAAAATGCAAACAAGTCCTCAGCAGTCTTCTCCTAACATTGCCCCCCCCCCAAGGGGCAGCCTCCGGATGCCCAAACGGGCTCTCTTGGTCGGGTTATTTCTCCAAAATATCTTGACAAGCTCCTTGGCATGCAGGTTACTTTCTGGCTCCCAGGAGTTCTCCTCAGGTCCATACCCCTTCCATTTTACTAGAAACTGAGTAACCCCTGCTCTTTTCCTACAGTCGACAATAGTTTCCACCTCAAACTCCTCCCCTCCGTTTACCAGGACTGGCTCGGGTGGGGCAGTTTTTTTTTTTACGTCCAGTAAACAGATCCTTAGTGACTGGCTTGAGGAGGTGTACATGTACATGATGGATCCGGAGCGATGGTGGTAGATCGAGCTCATAGGCCACATTGTTGATTTTCCTCTTTATAAGGAGGGGTCCATTGTATCTCGGTCCTAGTTTTTTGGAGGGGCAGGATAGCTTTAGATTTGTGGTTGCCAACCAGACCCGGTTGGCAGGCTGCAAATCCAGTTCTCCTCATCTCCCCCAGTCAAATGTCCTTTTGTTGCGCTCCTGAGTCTGAGTGAGGGTCTCCTGCAGCAATTTGTTGTTGCTGTCCAGGAATTGAGTGATTTCCTGCGTGGCCGGAATCGTACTTTCAGTTAGCACAGTGGGCATGAATGTAGGATGGTAGCCGAGATTCGCCCAAAAGGGAAATTGCTTGGTAGCAGAGTGGATGGAATTGTTGTAGGCGAACTCGGCTAATGGCAACAAAGAGACCCAATCATCCTGGGAGTACGAGGAGTAGCAACGGAGGTACTGCTCAAGGGTCTGGTTGGTCCACTCTGTCTGCCCTTTGGACTGCGGGTGGTAAGCTGAGGAAAATGCTAGTCCAATTCCCAAAATAGAACACAGAGACCTCCAGACCCGGGATGTAAACTGCACCCCTCTATCGGACACAATGCTCTTTGGGATGCCGTGTAGGCGGACAACTTCCTTGATGAATACCTTGGCTGTTTCTTTAGCTGAAGGGGTGCCTTTCATTGGGATGAAGTGCGCCATTTTTGTGAGGCGGTCAACAACCACAAAGATTGTGGTGAAACCTGCAGACGGGGGCAATTCAACAATGAAATCCATTGAGATCTGAGACCATGGATGCTCAGGGATGGGTAGCGGGTTTAGCAGGCCCCAAGCCTTGTTCCTTTCAGTCTTGTTTTGAGCACAGACTGGGCAGGCACTTACATAGTTTCTGCAGTCCTCTCTCATATGAGGCCACCAAAAGGTGCGGGAAAGCAGCTCCGCTGTCTTATGGTTACCGAAGTGCCCAGCTAGTTGATGGTCATGGCAAAGTTCCAAAGCAGTTAGACGGTGCCCCTCGGGCACAAAGATCCGGGTACCTGACCACCATAACCCGTCTTTCACAGACAGTCCTGAATCAGTGGGTACAGTGGAGCCGACCAAGGTTTGCCTGATCTGGGTGAGGAAGTCCTCCTGGACCAACAAGAAACTGTGGGCCGGTAGGATGGTGTCAGGAGGGGATGTTTCTTCAGTCTCATGGAACATAATGGACAGTACGTCAGGTTTAACGTTCTTGGATCCAGATCAGTAAGTTATATGAAGCTGGAAACGAGAAAAGAACAGGGCCCAGTGGGCCTGCCGAGGTTTAAGTCTCTTAGCAGTCCTTAAATACTCTAAATTTTTATGGTCTGTGAAGACCAGGACAGGATGGACTGTTCCTTCCAGAAGGTACTGACACTCTCCCAGGGCGGACTTGATAGCTAAAAGTTCTCTGTCCCCTACATTGTAGTTCTTCAGGAGTCAACTTCCGTGAGAAGAAGGCAATAGGGTGCAACAGAGCTTTGGGCCCCTGTCTTTGGGATAAGACCGCTCCACCTGCAGTTTCTGAGGCATCCACTTCCAGAATATATGGCAGTGTGGAGTCGGGGTGCTTCAAAATGGGTGCTGACGTGAACAACCCTTTCAGGGTCTGTAAGGCTTCTTGCGCTTCCGGGGTCCAGAAAAAGCGAGAGTTCTGCTTAATCAATTGGGTTATAGGAGAGATCACTGCGGAAAACCCCCGGATGAATTTCCTATAAAGGTTAGCGAACCCCACAAAGCGCTGCACCGCTTTCTTGTCTGCAGGTGTTGGCCAGTCTATAATGGCTGAAACCTTCTGGGGGTCCATTGTGGTGCCTGTAGTAGAGATGTGGAATCCCAAGAAGGAGATGTCTGCGCATTCAAATGCACATTTTTCTGCTTTTGCATACAGGCCGTGTTGCCGAAGGCGGCTGAGTACACATTTTACATGCTGGCGATGTTCCTCTAGGGAGGGGGAGAAGATGAGGATGTCATCTAGGTAGACCACTACAAATAAGTCAAGGTAGTCCTTAAAAATGTCATTGACCAGGTGCTGGAACGTGGCCGTGGGGGTTACAGAGCCCAAAGGGCATGACCAAATATTCAAAATGGCCAAACCGAGTCCTAAAGGCCATCTTCCACTTATCTCCCTCTCATATACGGACCAAATTGTAGGCCCCACGGAGATCCAATTTGGTGAATACTACTGCGGAGCCGAGGCGTTGGAACAGCTCGGGGACGAGAGGCAGCGGGTACCGGTTCTTGAACGTGATTTTGTTAAGGTCCCGGTAATCAATACACGGCCGGAGGGTGTGGTCCTTCAAGTGGGTATATCCCTCCTGCAAGCTCTTCACGGCTTGGATCAAGCCGGCGAGGTGAGCACATAAGTCCTCCATGGGAGAGGGCCCTGGCGCAGACTCAGACATAGCTGTCCGTTGCTGTCACGTACCTGGTGGATGAGTCTGACTTATGCGGGGGGCAACCTCTCTTACAGCCCTGGTTCGAGAACCCCTGATAGTGCAGACAGGGAGCTCTGGAGCACAGGGGAGCACGAGAGCTGGGCAAGTCTCTGATGTCAGGTAGAAGTCCGCTGGGGCTCATGCAGCTGGAAGGGTAGTGGTGCAGGCCAGGTCGGTAACTTGCTGGCTGAATAGTACAGATGGATCAGGCAAACGGGTAGTCGGGTACAGGCTGGGTCGGCAACGTGCAGGCAGGTGAAGTACAAAGGGATCAGGCAGAAGAGTAGTTGTAAACAGGCAGAGGTCAGGGCAGGCAGATAACAGCAAAGTCCAAAGGGTAGCCGGGGTCACTGGTACAGGAAGACTCTCAGGAACAAACGCTGGGGGGTCACTGGGACAGGAACGCTGTAGGACGGACAGCACGTGCTACAGGAAGCACACTGTTTAAATAGAGCTGCCCGGCCCCGCCTCCTCTGGGAGCTCGAAGAAACAACAACAAAATGCAAGTAGGTCCTCAGCAGTCTTCTCCTAACACTTATAGCTGGGCCTACGTTTTTGCCCTTATCAAAACATCAATAAATTTGAAGCCATTAAGGATGTTAACCTTTTTTCTAGAAAGATTCTGCTACATGTAATGCATGATAAGGATTATGGGACACCTTCGGCTTCTCAAGCAGACAGCGAGTTATAGAAAGATTTTACTATAAAAGACTATGGAGCCCTCAGAGATCTCATGTTACTTTATGAAGATGGATGGGTAGATGATGGTGAAGAAGATAGCAATGAGTCAGTGGAAGAGGAGGATGCTCTAACTACCTATAAGAGTAAATCACAATTCTTTCCCTCATTACAATCTAATACAAATATTTGGGCCTTTGTGCAAAAAGTCAGTCATGATATCAATCATATTGTTGCCCCTCCGGCTGGACCCTGCAATTTGAGTCAATCCATACAGAGAGCTTTACAAAAACTGGAAAGTAACTCATATTTTATTGTCAAACCTTCAAATAAGGGGAACAACATAGTGTTGATGAACAAAAATCAGTATGTTAACATGTGCCAAAGGATACTCACAAATCAGGAATGGTATAGATTAATTTCAGAGATCATCCTCCCTAATTACTAGAAAAAATTCAGGGTCATTATTGGTGAGGCCTACTCTTTGGGCCTCATTGACAAGGACACATGGAACTATCTAAATGTTAAACACCCTGTCACCCCTACATGCTCTGCCCTGGCCAACGTCCACAAAAGCATTGTGGACCCACCAGGCAGACCAATTGTATCTGGTCTAGGTTGTTAACTGAACATGCGAGCCAACTCGTGGACAATTATTTAGAACCCTTTGTTTCTTTTCTTCCATCATACAGATTCCAATCTTGAGGACCTATTGGTCCCCCCCGGGATGCATGGCTGGTTACAACTGATATTGAGACTCTATACAGCTCAATACCCCACAAAAAGGTCCTTGAAATAATTGGGGACTTTCTAAAGGAAAAACAACGATCTCTATGGCCCTATAATTCCTTTGTTCTACGGCTTTTGAAATACATCCTCTTTCATAACGTTTTTGTGTTTGGAGGCTCCCACTTCCTCCATGTGCAGGGGGTGGCGATGGGGACACATTGTGCCCCATCATACGCCAACCTATACCTGGGGAGGTGAGAGCGATATGTGTTTTTCAACGAGGACGCGCCAATGGACCTGTGCCATGTGAGCTTGTGGCACAGGTACATTGACAACATCTTTATGATTTGGGATGGCTCTAAGTAATTGTTGGTTTGGGACTAACATATTTAACTACGATGGTATCGTCGGTGAGGAGGAGCCAGTGTTATGCCAAAATAGCACGTAGGTGTTGATGTTATTAAGAAAATCTGGTGATCAATCTAGTTTGCTGAGATTGAGTTTTCTGTTTATTAGAATGGATCAAAGAATGTTGGGTTTTTTTGTTTGGCTCTTTTGAAGGCCTTTTATTGAAGGTTGTTTCAATAATCTCACTTGTAGTTCATTGGCTCACAATTGGAAATCCTCCTCCCTGGTGCAATTTCTCCTAAGTCTAAGATAGGTCCAAACATCATATATATTTTTAACATATCCATATAGGATTCACTACATACCTCATGTATATTGTTATGGGGAAAGGGAAAAGCATACAACCCCCTTACAAGTCAGCCTTTAAAGGGTAATTAGCCCCAACAAAAACATGTATAAAAGGTCATTACCTACCCCAATGGGCAAAAAACTAACATGCAGAGTAAAGTGAAGGAAGAGGTCAGAGGGTCGTGTGCTTTTTCCCTTTCCCTATAACAATATACATGAGGTATGTAGTGAATCCTATATGGATATGTTATAAATAAATATGATGTTTGGACCTATCTTAGACTTAGGAGAAATTGCACCAGGGAATAGGATTTCCTCCTGTACCAATATCTTTTGAAGATGTAATATCAAACTGTATATTTTGTATTGATTATCTTCTTTTCCCCTTTTTTTGTAGATCTGTTTTTATTCTGTAAATAGGCTTTTCCGATATACTAAGTTTTGCTACTCCTGAAGAAGAGGATTTTCTGCGAAACGCGTTGACCATGCTAAATGATTTAGAAAGCCTAATATTGTAACATTTTATGTGGACAATAATATATATGTTTGTTGTATTGGTTTATTTACTGTATGAAATTAAAGACAAAGCTTTTAGATAATTTCTTCTATTCCTGTTTGTGATTATAGAGGTATATTTAAAGTGCCAATTTCAAACCACATTTGCCCTTCCTAAACGCACCGCCATGATACCTCTATATCACTATTATTATTAGAGATACACTCCATTCCACGAAAACAAGTCTCTATTCCTTTTGGTGGTGTAGAAGAAAAGCCATGGGGCCAGGACACTGTGGGAGTGAGTGATCCAGCGCCATCCCTATCTTGAGCAGATGCCTGATGGAAGTGGACCGCTGCTCTCACATGGTGCAGTCCTGATCTCCAGCATGCTGATAAGGAGATGGTTGAAATGATGCCAGAGTGCTATTAATAAGACATTTAAAAATTAACTTTTCAGCACCCTCAGTTTATCTCATAAATAAAAAAAAGTACAATTTGGCTTTCACACATTTTATGGAAGCTTGAAAATGTTGGAACTTACTCTGATTTTTAAAAAATGATTTCATTTTGTTTCCAGAATTAGTGGGCCTCTCTCTGCTCCTCTCCAAAACTTAGTTTCAGTTTCCTGTAGTCTTTCTCATCTAATTTTTGTGACTCTTTATGTACACTAGGTGGCAGCACATGCCAACAAATGATCTCTCTGGATGAAGTTAACATAAATCCATTTTTGTTTAAACTCTCACATTTTTTTATTTCATGGGTGAGTACAAATAACGAGGAATTCAAATGATAACTGTTAAAGCTGAACTCCGGGGAAAATTCAAAACTACCCTTGTAGTGGGGCTCACCCAGCCCTTCAAGGGACAAATGCTTGCTTTTGTCCACAAAAAAGCCTTAACCACTTCAGCCCCGGAAGGATTTCACACTTTAGGACCAGAGCACTTTTTGCGATTCGGCACTGCGTCGCTTTAACTGACAATTGCGCGGTTGTGCGGCGTTGTACCCAAATGAAATTTGCGTCCTTTTTTCCCCACAAATAGAGCTTTTTTTTGGTGGTATTTCATCACCGCTGCGTCATTTCTGATCGCCGCTATAAACAAAAGAAGAGCGACAATTTTGCAAAAAAAAAAACCAAATTTCTTACTTTTTGCTAAAATACAAATCCAAAAAAAAAATACAACAAAACATTTTTTTTCATCAGTTTTGGCCGATTTATATTCTTCCTCATATTTGTGATAAAAAAAAAATCGCAATCGGCGTTTATGGATTGGTTTGCGCAAAAGTGGCCGCATTTACGGACGATGAAAATTAATTTCTGGGGTTTTTATTTATTTATGTATTTTTTACTAGTAATGGCGGCGATCTGCGATTTTTAGCGGTACTGCGATATTGGGGCGGACATGTCGGACCATTTTGACACTTTTTTGGGACCTTTGGCATTTATACAGCAATCAGTGCTATAAAAATGCACTGTAAATGCCATTGGAAGTGAAGGGGTTAACCTGCAGGGGCGGTCTAAGGGTTAACTGTGTTCCCTGGGCGTGTTCTAACTGTGTGTGGGCTGGGCTGGCTTGGGGAAGGGAAGTGATCACAGCTTCCATGTAGAGGATCACAGCCCTTCCCCCCTCACACAGAACGGAGGTCGGTGTTTACTTACATGGACCTCCGTTCTTTCACTCCGGGGGGGGGGGCAATGCGGAAAGCAGGCGGAGATCGAGTCCGCCCTACCCGCTCCCTGCCCCCCCCCAGACACAGTGAGCGTGCGAGCGCGCGCGCTCACAGTGCGCGATCTCGCAGCCGCCGTCGTATGCGGCTGGCGGTCGGCAAGTGGTTGAAGAGTAACACTTTTGTTAAGAAAATAACACCCCCCTCTGGGTGATCTATACACAAGGATTTTTAACAAACTGTGTTGCAAATTCCTACCTTTTGTTATTCTGAAGAAATCTCTGTGTGTTTGTCTGTGTCCATGTTCAAAGTGAACCTAATGGGAGTGGTTTCATAATTATCAGTCAGCTGTGCACCTGCAGGGCTCTAATGAGGAAAGTGGCAGGATCTGCATCCCTTTAGACGTGATTTCCTAGTAGAAGTCAATCACACAAGCAGGAAATTATGTTTCTGGGGGGTTGTTCTGTACACATTGGGGTTGATTTACTAAAGGCAAGTGCACTAGTAGTGCACAGTGGATTTGCCTTTAGTAAATAAACCCCACTGTGTGAACAGAACACCTCCAGGTTACCATATTGCATTTTACAGAAAATTACAGAGCTGCAGATAGAAAAGGAAAGGTATTTTTTTTAATAACATTCAATTACAATATGACTTTTGTTGCAATTGTATATGCTATATTATTTTTTTGTATTTGATTTTTTTTCCCCACGAAAGTGGAGTTACCCTTTAACCACTTCAGCAAGATTTACCCCGAAGCTGTACCCAAATGAATTTGACATCCTTTTTTTTTTTCCATAAATAGAGCTTTCTTTTGGTGGTATTTGATCACCTCTGTGTTTTTTATTTTTTTGCGCTATAAACAAAAAAAATACCGAAAAAAAAAACAAACAATATTTTTTACTTTCTGCTATAAAACACACCCAATAAAAAAATGTAAAAAATATAATTTATTCATAAATTTAGGCCAATATGTATTCTGCTACATATTTTTGGTAAAAAAAATCCCAATAAGCGTATATTGATTGGTTGATATAGCGTCTACAGACTATAGGACAGATTTATGGATTTATTTATTTTTTTACTAGCAATGGCAGCGATCAGCATTTTTTAGCGGGACTGCAACACTGTGTCGGGCAAATCGGAGACTTAAGCCCCATACACACGGTACAACAACGGTCGCACAACCTGCTTGTTGTGCGATCATCCGGCCGTTAGTACGCGTGATTACAACAGTCATCGCACAACAGTTGTACAACTGAAGTTGGATGAGCAGACTAGAAAACTTTTGTTGTACAAGAAGCAGTCGTACGACCGTTGTACCGTGTGTACAGAGAAGTTGGTCCAACAAGTTGTATTGTGCAAAACACGCATGCTCAGAAGTCAGGAACGCTTGGAAGTATCCGTTTGTGTAAACCTGCGTTCCTAATTCACAAATCACATGCACCTGAACATCCTCTTTATACACTCGTAGCACGTCACTACGTTAGTCTTGGTCGTATGATCGTATGCAAGACACAACAGCCAACATACGATTTTGGACGATCGGTCATACGACCATTGCACCGTGTGTACGAGGCTTTAAGGCCTCATTTACACTACTGCTGGTAAACGGACGTTTAGAGGCATTTAGGCGTTTTTTTTTCAGCTGCCCCTGAACTCTCCTCCTGTTATCTTATCAGTACACAGGGTCGTTTAAGGTCGTTTCCAGGCAATTGAGTTTAAAGGCTTTTTTTTGGAACAGAAAAAAATGGGTTCAGACGCCAGTTCAGAGGCATTTGAAACGCCAAACAGCTTGTAAACTCTATTTTTAAAAAAATGCTCCTAGACGCGAACGCGGCAAAATGCCGCCAGGCGCGGCATGCAAAATGCGTCAAAGCGGCCGTTTGGAAGCCGGCTTCTAGCTGTCAAAAACAATAGTTCAGGGGAGGTTGAAATTGCGTCCTGTGTAAATGGAGCTAAGCTGGCTGGGTAGTTTTTTTTTAAGGGTCTTCCAATCTGGTTTGTGACGTTTTAAACGTCTGATCTTCTTAGTGAAAGCCGGGAGGTTTACATCTGGCCACTTTTTGGTGCTGACTACCAAATTTTGCAGAAATGCGGGTGGCACCGTGTTCATTACCTCCTCGCCATTCTCAACACTCAGATTGAGGTTCATTGGACTTCATTATTATCACACACCATGTAGGACCTAAACCTGGCCCTGATTATCACCAACATTTCCAGCTGGAACATTATTGTGTGTCATTGTGTTGTAGATACAAGGATTGGTTTTCATGTATTAGTCATTGTGTACACTCACCACTCTGCGTGGATTGGTGACACAGCTGCTGCTGAGGAATATTACAGAACTCCGGCACCCATTCCCACATGCCTATTAGCAACTGCAGCAAATCCTGCCCCCAGTAAACTACCACACACCCTGCGCCAGCACCTGCCACACACCCTGCACCAGCGAACTGCCACACACCCTGCACCAGCAAACTGCCACACACCCTGCACCAGCAAACTGCCACACACCCTGCACCAGCAAACCACCACACACCCTGCACCAGCAAACCACCACACACCCTGCACCAGCAAACCGCCACACACACTGCACCAGCAAACTGCCACACACCCTGCACCAGCAAACTGCCACACACCCTGCACCAGCAAACTGCCACACACCCTGCACCAGAAAACTGCCACACATCCCACACCAGCAAACTGCCACACACCCTGCACCAGCACCTGACACACACCCTGCACCAGCAAACTGCCATACACCCTGCACCAGCAAACTGCCACACCACCTGCACCAGCAAACTGCCACAAACCCTCCACCAGCAAACTGCCACACAC
>BLSH010194266.1:642557-664030 GCA_018402905.1 Glandirana rugosa
TTTTCCCCCACCCTTGGGGATACTGTCCAGCCGAGGCTCTCCTCTGTGATGAGATGATGATCATGCAGGGCAGCCAGTGACAACAGTGGCCAGGCGCCCTAGGCGGCCGCCTACTCTGCCTAGTGGTAGAGCCCTTTCTCCGTCACTTCCACCCGAACTCTCCTACCTCCCACTGGGCACTGCGGGCAGACCACAGTATTTAAGGAGGCCTGTCCCCTGCCAATCCAGGTTGGGGATTGGTCAGGGCTCCTTAACATACCTTAGAAAGCCTCACCTCCTCTTCCCACCCCCTTTTCCAGAACTTTCTGAAGAAAAGGGGAGGAGTAACTGAGGGGTGTTTCTTCCTGCAATCTCCGGCTCTCCCTGGGCCACTCCCCTGCCAAGAATCAAAACAATCAGGCCTACATTTAAGTCAGGCCTGACTAAATTTACCTTACCTATACAAAAAAACTCACACTAAGCACCTACCTATGGTAGAGGGCGCTACACATGGCTCATCCATGCCACATCAATGATCATCAATGCCACATCGGCGATCATCAGTGTCACCTCAGTGATTATCCGTGCCACATCAGTGATCATCCGTGCACCATCAGTACTCATCCATGCCACTACAGTGCCCATCAGTGCCTCACAAAAGTGTAATAGGTAGGTAGTTAAATTAAAGTTGAAATGTATGTCCCTATAACACCAGGCAGTGCTCCCTGCATGTTGGGCCTTTGTATGTGGCCAGGCTGTGGAAAAGTCTCACACATGTGGTATTGCCATACTCAGGAGGAGTAGCAGAATGTATTTTGGGGTGTCATTTTTGCTATGTACATGCTATGTGTTAGAAATATCTTATAAATGGACAACCTTGTGTAAAAAAAAAAAAAGTGTTTTCATTTTCTTTTCACATTTTCCATAAACTTATTGAAACAAATGGCATGTTCAAAAGACTCATTATGCCTCATAAAATATACGTTGGGGTGTTTACTTTCCAAAATGGGGTATTTTTTGGCGTTTCCATTGTCCTGGTACCTCAGGACCTTCAAAAGTATAAGAGGTAGTCTAGAAATTAGATGTGTAATTTATGTCCCTAGAACGCCTGACGGAGCTCGCTGCAAGTGGGGCCTCTGTATGTGGCCAGGCTGTGGAAAAGTCTCACACATGTGGTATTGCCATACTCAGGAGGAGTACCAGAATGTGTTTTGGGGTGTAGTTGCAATAATGCATATGCTGCGTGTCAGAAATAACCTGTTATGACAATTTTGTGGGGAAAAAAAATCTTAATTTTGCAAAGAATTGTGGGAAACAATTGCAACTTCAAAAAACTCACCATGCCTCTTACTAAATACCTTGGAATGTCTACTTTCCAAAAAGGTGTCATTTGGTGGGTATTTGTACTTTTCTGGCTTGTTAGGCTGCATTCACATTACAGCGTTTTGAATCGCGGGCACATTTTCCCGGGAATCTGCCCGCGATTTGGCAGCACTGATGTGTAAATGACAAAACGCGGGACTCGCATTTCAGATGCCATTCATTTGAATGACACCTCCAAACGCGGTGCGGGTCTGCCGCGATTGTTGGGCGATAAAGCGTGCTGCAATCGCGGCAACCCGCATCGTAGCTTCAGTAGGTCCTGAACTATTTTTGGGCGACATGCGTCCCGCGATGCGGATTGCCCAACAATCACCGCACCACATTTTGAGGTGTCATTCAAATGAATGGCATCTCAAATGCGAGTCCCCCATTTTGTCAATCACACATCGGCACTGTCAAATCACAGGCAGATTCAAAACGCTGTAAAGTGAATGCAGCCTTAAGATCCGTACACGCGATCAGAAAATCGCACAAAAAATACCGCTTTTGAATCGATCGTATGATAATCGGATCTTTAGTACAGAGCTTTCAAGAGCCGATCATGACAGTTCATCCGATATAATCGGACATGCACAAAATTTTTTTTTTTTGTATGATGCCAGATTGTACGATTTTCATTCAATCAGTACAGTTATCGTTCGAAAATGCAATACAAATACACTACAACACATCACTTCCGATTTTTTATTCTGTCGTACGAGAATTTTCGTGACTTTAGTAAACTCTTCAGGTTCGATCTGAGATTAACATGCAAAAAAAAAAACCGAACGCTCATTCGTCCGATAATCTGATCGTGTGTACCAGGCATTAGGGCTGTTGTGGAACTACATTTCCCATGAGGCATTGCAAGGCTGGCAGTTACAATTACTCCCAGAGGCATGATGGGACTTGTAGTTCTGCAACAACTGGAAGGCCGCAACTTGCCTACTGCTGCATTAGGGTCTCAAGAAATGAGATAGGTGGTCAGTACATCAGGTGTGATCAATATTCAGTGATTGGCACCATAGCTTTAAGGGCCGGTTCACACTTGAGCGGCGCGACCTGCCAGGGCGAACCAAGTCGCCCCGCTCAAGGCGATCTCAACGTGGCTTGTGAGGAGACTTCTATCATAGAAGTCAATGTAAGCCGCACTGAGATCGCCCTGAAAATAGTGCAGGAACCATTTTTCTAAGGCAGAGCGAAGCGATTCGCTCCTATTAGAACGGTTCCATTGCACAGCATTGAGGCGAATTGTCAGGCGACTCAAGTCGCCTGACAATTCGCCTAGATGTGAACGGGCCGCGAAGTTGCGCCGCTCAAGTGTGAACCGGCCCGTAGACTCTATAACTTTCACACAGACCAAATAATATCCACTGATTTGGGTTATTTTTACCAAAGATAGGTAGCAGTATACATTTTGGCCAATATGAAGAAAAATTACTAATTTGCAACATTGTATAACAGAAACTAAGAAAAATGCTAATTTTTTACAAAGGTTTTGGTCTTTTTTCATTTATAGCGCAAAAAATTAAAAAACCCGGTGGTGATTAACCCCTTTCCAACCAGCCGCCGCTCTCCTGCGCAAATCGTCGTAGCTGTACGGCGGCTCGCGCTGGCGCTGTTGTGGGAGCGGGTCGGGTCGGACTCGATGTACACCAGCGACATAGGCATGCTCACACTGAGTGGCAGGTGTGTCTGGGCACACCCTAATCACCCTGTGCTGTGCAGATTTCCCCTGCTGCCTGGCTGCAGAGAAAGGGACTGGGGAATCTCTAACCCCTAAAAAGTGAGACATCAGGGGTCTGTTTAGAGCCCTGATATTTCACCAAAGCCCCCCAGCAGGGGTCCTAAATAAAATTGTAAAAGAAATAATAAAATATAACATTGTAAAAAATAATAAAAAAACAAAATTGTACAAAAATTAATAAAATAAAATAAAAATAAACTACGGACACCAATCTCTGCCCTTCTGACATATATATACACACACACTGTTTGTTTGCGCTTTGTGGTGCACACCCTAAAGCCTCGTACACACGGGATGACGATCGTACTTACGATCGTTGCAAATCGTATGTTGGATAATGTAACTTGCATACTGACTGCACTACACGATCGTACGACCACAGAAAGAATGTTCAGGTGCATGTAATTAGCATCCGGCCGTTCCTGACTTCTGAGCATACGTGTTTTCCACAATACAACTTGTTGTACCAACTGCTCTGTACACACGATACAACGGTCGTATGACTGCTTGTTGGTACGACCACGTTTTCTAGTCTGCTCATACAACTCCCTTGTACGACCGCCGTATGTTCGACTGTTCTAATCGCGCATACGAACGATCGATATCACATACAGCGCTCGTTACCTGTTGTATGCGATCGTCGCCCCGTGTGTACGAGGCTTTATGCAATAGGCTGCGCACACCTATGACCAGCGACCCACGATCGCCTAGTACAGAGGCAGAATGGGGATCTGCCTATGTAATCAAGGCAGATCCCTGTTCTGACAGGGGACATGGCAGAGATCTACTGTTCCCAGTCATTAGGAGCAGCGATCTCTGTCATGTCCCAATAAGCCCACCCCCCCACAGTCATAACACACCCAGGGAACACACTTAACCCCTTGATCGCCCCCTAGTGTTAACCCCCTTCCCTGTCAGTGTTATTTATACATTGATCAGTGCATTTTTATAGCGCTGATCAATGTAATAATGTCAGTGGTCACCAAAAAGTGTCATTTTAGGTTAGACATGTCCGCCGCAATGTCGCAGTCCCGCTAAAAATCGCAGATCGCTGCCATTACTAGTAAAAACTATAAAAAATAAATAAAGAATCACTAAATCTATCCCATCGTTTGTAGATGCGATAACTTTTGTGCAAACCAATCAATATACGCCCATTGCGATTTTTTTTTTTTTTTTGCCAAAAATATGTAGAAGAATATATATCGGCCAAAACTGATGAATACATTTCTTTTTTTATATATATTTTTTTGGATATGTATTATAGCAAATAGTAAAAAAAAAGTTGTTTTTTTTCAAGATTGTCGATTTGTTTGTTTATAGCGCAAAAAATAAAAACCGCAGAAGTGATCAAATACCACCAAAAGAAAGCTCTATTTGTGGGGAAAAAAAGAACGTAAATTTAGTTTGGGTACAACGTCGCATGACCGCGCAATTGTCAGTTGAAGCGACGCAGTGCCGAATCGCAAAAGTGGTCAGGAAGGGGGTAAATCCTTCCGGGGCTGAAGTGGTTAAATAACGCCAAAAGAAAGCTCTATTTGTGTGAAAAAAAAGTCTCCTTTCACTAAATGAACAGCCTATCTGTTAACCCCTTCCTGACCTGTGTCCCCTCTTCACACCGTCATGCCTGCCCTACGCTATTTTCTTTTTGTTCTTTCCGCTCCGGGCCTCACTGCAGGCATTATCCTTATCCTTCTAGTGTAAGTTACTAATCTCTCCAGCCTGATGTCATGGAGAGTGACACGTTTGTACTGCAGCCTGGGTGACAACCATGGCTCCTCCATAGATACAGGGAAGAAGTGAACATAACCACCCAGGGGCAGGAAGCGTGTCGCTCACAGAATCACCAAGTAAAAATAAAGGGGTAGGATCAACCATTATTTCTGTACTTACTGAAAATGTTCTTAGCATGCAAAAAAAAGAAAAGAAAACGAATGCAGCCACCATATCTAAGGATTGGCCAGCTGTTATATATGATATTTTCATTCTTGGGTTTAGATATATGTATGAGTACATGGACCTCTCACCCTTTTACCCCGGAGGCAGGCATTTTTTCCTTGCTGCGTCGAGACTGCATTCCTTATACAGTATTAGGTCAGCCGTCAGTGCTGTCACCTCCATTGTGTTTTGGTGGCGGCCGGGTCACTGCAAGCTGGAAAGACCAGTCCAGGGTGGGAGATAAGTCATCCCATTGTCTATTCCGGAGGTTTAGTTCAAGTCTTAAGCCTCGTACATAAGGTTCGACGATCGTACGACTGAACGGCCCAAATCGTATGTTGGCTATTGTATCTAGCATACTGACATGCACTACACGATCGTACGACCAAGCCGAACGTAGTGACCGTGTTATGAGCTTATAAAGAGAACGTTCAGGTGCATGTAATTAGCGTCCGGCCGTTCCTGACTTCTGAGCATGCGTGTTTTGCACAATACAACTTGTTGTACCAACTGCTCTGTACACACGATACAACGGTCGTATGAGCGCTTGTTGGTACGACCAAGTTTTCTAGTTTGCTCATACAACTCCTGTTGTACGACCGTCGTACATCGGCTATTCTAATCGCACGTACTAACGATTGATTTCGCATACAACGGACGTTCGTACGACCTGTTGTATACGACCGTCGAATCGTGTGTACGAGGCTTTGGGCTCCATGCACACTGGACGCTCTCTGGGTATCGGATTATGTGGCAGGAGATGCTGCTTAGAAAACGTGCTTTTAGCAGCGCTTTGTAAGCAGCGTTTATGCGCGTTCTTTTTTTTTTTTACTTCATTAGCTTTCATTGACTACAAAAAGCGCTGGACACCGATAAATGGCCGTTTAGCGACCTTTATGAGCGTTTCTGGATGCCCAGCAGTTTTTGTGATCATAAAAACGACTCCTGGATGCCAATTCAGGGCGTTCAGAAAACAGCCCAAAAACGCCTCTGCTGTTAAACGACAATAAATGTCCATAAACATAAAGGAGCTGTTAAAAAAAACACCCAAACGACCATAAACGGTAGTTTATCAGCTTCAGTGTGCATGGAGCCTTAGGCTGCATTCACACAGGGGCGACTCGACTTGAGCGCGACTTTGCTAGGAGATTTCAGCGCGACTTCAGGTGACTTACAACACGACTTATGCCAGGCGACTTTGCCTGTGGCCAATCAGAGAAGGGAGGGAAGGGGCTGCTGCCCGAAATAAATTCTATTCTTTAACGCTACAAAGTCGCTTGCATTTAGATGGGGGATCCGACTTGGAAGCGACTTCTATTCAATTCTATGGGCACAAGTCGGATAGAAGTTGCCTCCAAATAGTACAGGAACCTTTTCTGAAGTCGCAGCAACTTCAGAAGTGTATATTAAGAGGGCTCCCATTCACTTCAATGGGATTTCAGATGTTAAGCGACTACTCAAGTCGGATCGCAAGTTGCCCCTGTGTGAATGGGCACTTAGGATGCCGATCAGCGTGTGGACGTCTCCTTTCAACAAAAAACAATTGTTTCTTTGACTTCTGTTGGAGGGACGTACTTGAAAAGTTTTCTCGACCAGTGGTTGCAGCCAATCAGCCAACGTCTCAATCGGCTGCAGCCACTGATCAGTGTATTGTGACAGCAGGGGGTACTTATACTGGGGGTGGGGATAGGTTCCTCCATCCACCTGCTGAACTGACCACATTCTGATCACTGTGTAGCCATCCCTTTTAAAGCGAAGCCGATCAATTAATCAGCTTCTGCTGAAGGGACATGCTGGAAATTTCCTCTCAATCAGCGAGTGCAGTGAATTAGCTGCAGCTGCTGATCAGTGTATTCTGACAGCAGGAGGTATATCTGTCAAAATACTTGGGGGGGGGGGGGGTTCCTCCATCCACCTGCTGAACTGACCAAATTCTGATCAGTATGTAGCTGTCCCCAGACTCCTCATTAAACAGAAGCCAATCAAATGACTTCTGTTGAAGGCACATGCTGGAAATTTTTTCTCGATCAAATTAACTGCAGCTGCTGATCAGTGTATTCTGACAGCAGAAAGTGTCACTGTCAGAACACAATGTCCTGGGGGGGATTCCTATATTCATTAGCTTAAAGGGGTTGTAAACCCTCAAGGTTTTTCCCCTCAATACAGTCTATACATTGAGGTGAAAAACCTCCTGTGATGCAGTAGCCCCCCGGAGCGCCCCTTTTACTTACCTGAACCTGATCGTTCCAGCAACAGGGACGGGCACATTCGCTCTAGCCAGTGCCTTGAGTCCTGATTGGATACATTGATAGCAGCGCAGCCATTGGCTCCCGCTGCTGTCAATCAAATCCAATGACGTGGGAGATGGGGGCGAAGCCAAGTCCAGCTGTCTGTGTCAATGGGACAGGACTCGGGAGCGCGCCTGCACGGGTGCCCCGAGGGAAATCGCTTGCCCGACAGGGCACTCAAGAAGAGGAGGAGCCAGGAGTGCCACTGGGGGGACCCAATAACAGGAGGAGCGGGGCCACTTTGTGCAAAACCAACTGAACAGAGGAGGAAAGTATGACAGGTTTGTTATTTAAAAAAAAATCGAACCTTTACATATCCTTGAACGGGCCGAATTCTGATTATTGTGTGGCCATCTCGATTAGCAGCCATAGCCAACTGGGCGCCACTCCCAGAACGCAATGTGGGGTTGCTTGCAACCTCATTTGTGTGGAGGGAGGAATCTGCCAGGCTCAATTCACACCTGTGCAGTTTGCTTTCGAGCGTTTCTGCAGGGCTTTTTGCTATGCTTTCTGCGTTTTTTTTTACCATGATTCTGCTGCGATTTTTGACGCGTTTTTGATGTGTTTTGCGATTTGCATTATTTAATCTGCCCAACAGGAAATTGACCAAATAAAAAAGAAAAAAAAACATAAAAAATGCTAAGCAACAAATTTCCCGAAAACCCCCCCATAAAAATCGCAAAATGCAAATCTGGGTAAAAAAAATGTAAAGCACAGCAAAAAGCACTGCAGAAAAGCTCAAAAGCAACATGCATAGATGTGAATGGAGCCTTCGCAAACAAATGATTCATCATTGATTACCCAGTCGCCGACCGCCCGCCATGGATTGATGGCGGCAACGTGGCTCTCCTGCGCGAATCGCCGTCACCTGAAGGCGGGAACGTGTATTGTGGGCGCGCAGGAGCCAATCAGTGAGTCCGCCGGCCACCCGTGATCGCTCCCCCGCAGTGACAGAATGGGGATCCGTGTATGTAAACAAGGGAATCCCCATTCTGACAGGGGAGAGGAGAGTGATCGTAGGCTTCCTGTATATAGGAGCAGCGATCTCTTTCCTCCCCCAGTCAGCCCAGCCCCCACACAGTTAGAAACACATCCCAGGGAACACAGTTAACCCTTTGATCGCCCCCTAGTGTTAACCCCTTCCCTGCCAGTGACATTTATACAGTAATCAGCGGCTAGTTTTAGATCTGATCCCTGTATAAATGTCAATGATCCCAAAAAAGTGTCAAAAGTGTCCGATTTGTCCGCCGCAATATTGCAGTCCCACCATTACCAGTAAAAGAAAGAATAATAATAAAATGGTCATAGATCAATTCTCATAGTTTGTAGACGCGATAACTTTTGCGCAAACCAATCAATATACGCTTATTGCGATTTTTTTTACCAACAATATGTAGAAGAATATATATCGGCCTAAACTGATGATTAAATTTATTTTTTCATATTTTATTTTTTTTTTTTTTTGGATATGTATGATAGCAAAAAGTAAAAAATATTGTTTTTTTTTTCAAAATTGTTGCACTTTTTTGTTTATAGCGCAAAAAATAAAAACTGCAGAGGTGATCAAATATCACCAAAAGAAAGCTCTATTTGTGGGGAAAAAAGGACGTCAATTTAGTTTGGGTACAATGTCGCACGACCGCGCAATTGTCACTTAAAGCGTCGCAGTGCCGTATGGCAAAAAAGTGCTCTGGTCAGGAAGGGGGTAAATCCTTCCGGGGTTGAAGTGGTTAAAATATCGAACAATCCAACACGTGGTATCACTTGAAAATGTGATCTATAAGAAAACTTTCTATTAAGAGCAATCATGTAATCACAAATCCTGTATTATAATAATAATAATAATTTTCTGCTATGATTGGTTCTCTGACACACAAGCAGTCCATTCGATCCAAAAAGATTTACAAAATTCTGCTACCGCCAGTTGAAAGTGATCCGAAGCGCACTAAATCAAGTGAATATACTTTGTTCTATGATTCTTTTTTCATTTGCGTCAAATGGTCGATTAAATGATGATATTGATAAGTGAGTGGCCACCTTAAGGGTAATCACTGGCTATGTACAGCTTGCGCTGGGCGCAATAATTCTCTGAACGAAATGAAGGCCGGATTGCGTTAACACCTAATAAATGACACAGTTTACCCTGCGCTTCTGCAAAGTACAGTGGTAAAATATGCATTATGGCCACTAGATGGAGCTTAGGAGCATAGGAAATACATACTGTACATCTGTGTAACAAGAGATACAATGTAACAATTCTAGAGAACGCTAGATGGAATTAGCAAATAAATGTAACCATTGGTTACATTCCCTCTGGTGTTCTCTAAAATTGCTACAAACAGAAGTGTGAATACAAGCTTAGTAACCAGCATTCCTAAGGGCCCATTCACACCTGAGCGTTTTGTAGCTCAAATATGCCTGAAGCTGCAAAACGCTAGAGGGGAAAAAAAATCAATGATTCTCTATGGAGATGGTTCACATCTCCACTCAAAAACGCCTGGAGCCAAATGCCCTACGCTCAAACTACTCCCGTAGGTATATTTGTCATGCAAATCTGGCATATTCAGGCATTTTTGATACTTTCCATTTCTTTAGAATCAATGGAAAAGCATCAAACGCGCGTATTAGCACGACATCGGGTGTTTGCCCCATGTTGCGCTACAAAACGCGTGACAAAAAGCTTCAAAAACGCCTGAAGCCTTAGTGCTGATTCATATCTATGCAGCTTCAAAGGTACGCAACTTTGACAGCCGACATCCTGCTCGACCTCATTTCAGCTTGCTTGCGACTACATTAATAACAAAAGTCAATGCGAGTCCTGATGAAGTCACCCCAAAGTAGTGCAGGAAACTTTTTCTAAGTTGCTACAGCTTGAGTCGCACCGATTAGAAAGGCTCCATTGCTGTTAATGGGGTGCAACTTGTCACGCAGCTTTGAACTCTCGAGTCACAAGACAAGTCGCGGCAGTGTGAACCGAGCCAAAGAGATATAATGTAACAATTCTAGAGAACACTAGAGGGAATTAGCAAATACATGTAACCATTGGTTACATTCCCTCTGGTGTTCTCTAAAATTGCTACAAACAGAAGTGTGAATATCAGCTTAATAACCAGCATTCCTAAGTGCTGATTCACATCTATGCGGCTTCAAAGGCGCGTAACTTTGACAGCCGACATCCTGCTCGACCTCATTTCAGCTTGCGACTACATTAATAACAAAAGTCAATGCAAGTCCTGATGAAGTCACCCCAAAGTAGCGCAGGAAACTTTTTCTAAGCCGCTACGGCTTATAAAGGTTCCATTGCTGTTAATGGGGTGCAACTTGTCACGCAGCTTTGAACTCTCGAGTCACAAGACAAGTCGCGGCAGTGTGAACCGAGTCAAAGAGATATAATGTAACAATTCTAGAGAACACTAGAGGGAATTAGCAAATAAATGTAACCATTGGTTACATTCCCTCTAGCGTAATCTAGACATATTACACTGTTTTAGAAGTGTGGATGCAAGCTTAGGAATCAGCATTTGCTCAGCCTCAAATTTAGATGGAATAAGACCCTTCTCACAATTAATAAGTAGAATTTGCCAGCATTTTGTTGAATAGACAGGTTCTCTTTTGCGGTAATGCATAACAACAAATAATACTGCGCTCACATGTCACTCTAACCAAAACATGTTGGAATAGCTCTCATACCACTCTGGCATATAGAGGGTAAACATGGGCAGAGGGAAAGAAGGTCCCAAGGAAGTCCATGGGCAAAGTCCGGAGGAGGTGTGCAATTCAAGGCAGCCGGCTAAACGGAGCAGGAAGACTCTGTAGACCAAGACATAAACAAGAGAGCAGCGCCTCTAAGTGCAATACCTTCTTTAATGATAAAGGGTATAAGTAAATTTACACTCACATAAAAAATTGGATAAAAGATCGGATAAAAACAGAAAGGATCATCTGTGGATCACCAGGTGGTGTGCAGGCAGGCGTGGAGAGGAAGCCGATGCCCATCACACTGTTGGCTTCCAGCGCAAGCCGGGACACAAAGCCGATCACAAACCGTCCACACGCTCAGCACCACGTCACTTCCGGGTCACCAAACAGGAGATGCGCGCGTTCGGATCATTCATGATCCCTCATCAGGCAAGATACTCTCTTTTGCGGTAATAATGGGCACTTAGCTGGTAAGGGCGGGTGAGGGGAAGCATCATTGTGGCCCCTAATAATATAGCTGCACCCCTGTAGTCAGACCTTAGTAAGAGTTTTGTTTGCATAATCCAAGGAATGTGGAAGTAGCACAATGCAACGGTTATAGCCCTGGGGAAATACAGATATTTCAGCAATGTGGCAGAAAAACAACAGGAATTCATGTGAAGTGACAGTCGGAGGACAGGTGCCAGAAATTCGGCTCCTTTATGTATTTATTGTTTCTGCGCTGCAGCTAAAAAGAAAGTAAAAGAAAAATGTGATATTTGGTTACATTAATAATATAGGTTTCTTATATAGGGCTATCAGTTTATGCAGCGCTTCACACATACACTATGCACCCCATACTAGCCCATTATGTGCCACTTACCTGCAAACAAAGCCTGTGCTGTGCCCGCTGGGGGCCGCATCCATGTTAGCCCCTCTTCCTTCCAGGGCCACGGACTCCGGATCTTTGACTGGCCAGAGCCGCGTGACGTCACTCCCGCGCAGTCACGGCTTTCGCTCGTGAAGAAACTGCATGGGGGGCAAAATACAGTAAATATTTCCTAAACGGCCCATGCTTAGGAGATATTTTCAGTACCTATAGGTAAGCCTTATTATAGGTAGAACTTACACAGAAAGGTTTACAACCTCTTTAATGGCATCCCAGTCTTAGTCCGTAGGGTTCAATATTGAGTTGGCCCACCCTTTGCCGCTATAACAGCTTCACCTCTTCTGGGAAGGCTGTCCACAAGGTTTAGGAGTGTCTATGGGAATGTTTGACCGTTCTTCCAGAAGAGCATTTGTGAGGTCAGGCACTGATGTTGGACGAGAAGGCCTGGCTCACAGTCTCCACTCAAATTCATGCCAAAGGTGTTCTATCGGGTTGAGGTCAGGACTCTGTGCAGGCCAGTCAAGTTTCTCCACCCCAAACTCGCTCATCCATGTCTTTTTGGGCTTTGTGCACTGGTGTGCAGTGATTTTGGAACAGGAAAGGGTCATCCCCAGTGGATACAGAAAAAAGGAGAGGGCAAACGCCTAGTGTTTTACCTTAGACACCTTAAAATATTTTATTAAAAAACACCAAACGCAAACTCACAAACATAAAAGGATAAAAACGCATGTCATATAACACTCCAGTATCGTGGGTTACACATCCCTACAGTTGGAAAATTGACATGACACATTTCGGGAGGCAAGCAGGCAAGCTTCCTTCCTCAGAGCTGATCCCCAGTGGCGGCTGGTGGTTTTTCTTTTGGGGGGGCGTCAAACAATGCAGCCACAGCCACCCCCCATTCGGATCACCCCACACCTCTAACACCCACCCCCCGTGGGTCAGTCGACGCGTTTCAGGAGGCATGCTCCCTTCCTCAGAGCTGATCTCCGGTGGCGGCTGGTGGTTTTTCATTTGGGGGGTGGCAAACAATGCACCCATAGCCACCCCCTTGGTCGGGTCACCCCGCACCTCTAACACCCACCCCCCCGTGGGTCAGTCGGGTCAATCGCACACACACCCCTGTCGTTGTATACCCCCCAGGTCGGCTGGTCGGTCAGGTCACCAGCCCAGCACTTACTCCATCAATGGCACGGGCAGCGCTTCCCTCTGGGCAATGGGCGGCAGCCTCCCTGCATCACGGCAGCCGTGCGTCTCCTCCCTTCTCCTCAGCAAATACAATCACTTCTCCTTTCTGCCGGACAATGTGACAATAGCGAATAGCCTCTGTCTCTAATCATGTGCTTAAGAAAAAAAAACCCCATTGGAATCCATGCGTCCAACGCCCTGCATGTATATTAGGGGGCCGGACGTATGGATAAGGGGGGCAGCGCCTTGCATAGACGGGCCGCCACTGGCCATCCCCAAACTCTTCCCACAAAGTTGGGAGCATGAAATTGTCCAAAACGTCTTGGTGTGCTGACGCCTTAAGAGTTCCCATCACTGGAACTAGGGGGCCAAGCCCAACCCCTGAAAGACAACCCCAAACCATAAGTCCCCCTCCACCAAATGATTTGGGGTGGGTATGCTTGTGACATCATTGACCTCATACGGCCACATGGTATATTATTCCATTTTTTTCCAAAAGGTGGACTATGCCTTTAAGGCAACCTAGTTGGGGGGGGGGTGCCATTGCTGATCTCCTGAAAATGCTAGAACCCTGGCTGTCTCTGGCTTCTCTACTTTCTGACTCCCTGATCTGTAAAAAGCATGCAAATTAGAAAGTCAGAATTCCTGAGCTGCAGAATTGTTCTGGATAGGGCCATGGAGAGTACTGAAGCCATTGGGCGACAGCCAGGCGGGTAGCAACTTCACAAAGAGAGGAAGGCAACAGCCATCTCCACCTTCTTTCAATGTAGTTCTCCTTAAAGGGACACTACACTTATTATGTCATGCGTCACAGGAGAGGATTCTTATCATTACAGGATGGACTGGCCGGGAGCCACCGCAAACAAAGCAGCTCTGGGCGGCTGACGTCCTCCTGCCTGTGTGTGGATGTCTTTTATTGTGGCCAATAACCCAAACAAATACATTTTATAAGGAGCAGCTTCAAGCAGGTGATAATCGCATGGTGTGTTGTCAATGCTGTCCATGAAAAATGCTTAATATAGGACTATGGCCGCCCATTATAAAAACAAAAAAATGTGCTGCAGCACTTCGGTATACGACAGCTTTCTCTTAGTTCTCCTGCAAAGTCCTACAAATACCTGTTGATCCCTCCAGTGAAGTCCACTGGTAAAATTGCAAATTGACCACCTATTTTTACCGCCCTGATGCCGCCCATGTGAAGTCTTTCAGTCCCAGTGACACAGGACAGAAAAAAAAGAATGAGTCTCCTCACTGGATGACAGAGACAGCGGTAAAAACACTGCAGGGTTTCTAACTCTTCCTGCTCTATCCGATACTAAAAAGAAATGTTTTTTGTTAGATACACTTTTGAGCATATCAGAAAATAACAATAAAAAATTCTGCCTAGTTAAACAGAACCATGACTCTTGCAATAATTTTTACCGTCAGCCTGGTGCTGTTTTCCTCATGCATTCTGCTGCCTCTACTGGTCTTCCGGTAGAATGACAGCCAGCGTCATCCAAGCCACTTCCTGTGTGCCCAGGCTGTCATGGACCCGCCCCATTAAGGCATGACATCATGCAGCCTAGGCTCACTGTACTCCTGGACCGACATGTCATTACATTACATTTCAAGGGCACCGCTGCCAAGGAAGGATGATCTGTCACATCACCAGAAATACAAAGTAAAAGTATGTGCTAGGCATAAATCACATGTATAAGCTGCTGGCACATTAATGCTGGAATAACATCATAACACGTTTTAAAATAGGTGCAGCTCTAAAAAGAGATCCAATTAATTGGAAACCAAAGTTTCTAACCAACAAGATGGCCGTGCATGATCACATGTCTCAACTCCTGTGATGACGTCAGTGATGACAAAACGCGTAGGGAGGAGTCGAGACGTGTGCCATCATCACACACCAGGACACGGTGGCCATCTTGTTGGTTAGAAACTTCGGTTTCCATTTACATTGCTGGGTACTGAATACTTACAAGTGCAATATTTTTTTATTAAGTACATTTTTTATTGGGGCATTCTGCACTATGCTTTGCTCCTTCAATCCTTCTTTATATGCTTGGAAGTGATCTAAGAAAGTGTGGGCATTGAAGGGGCACCTTGAGAGGAGGAATGAAACATCTCCAGTGACACCAGTCCAGGATTATTTTGAATGAGCCTTGTTTGACCTTCTTTAGGAGGTCCACATCAAGGGGTAAGAGGCTGTGTCAACGGGTGTTGGTGGCGGCTATTCTTGGTTACACTCAGGGCTGGCCCAAGACATTGTGCTGCCTGGGTTCAAGAATGAAATGCTGCCCCCCCAAAAAAATCATGCCCATCAAAAGGCCCCCACATCCATTATTTTCTATCATGATAATTAAAAGTAAAATTACATTTATCAGGAAGTCATAGTTACATGCAACAGCAAAATTATAGGAAATACCATTATGTTCAATTCCAAGGGGTGAGCTAGAGTAGTATAGGGGTAGGCTAGGGTAGTATATAAACAGGCTAGGGTAGTATATGGACAGGCTAGGGTAGTATATAGACAGGCTAGGGTAGTATATGGACAGGCTAGGGTAGTATATAGACAGGCTAGGGTAGTATATGGACAGGCTAGGTTAGTATATAGACAGGCTAGGGAAGTATATGGACAGGCTAGGGTAGTATATAGACAGGCTAGGGTAGTATATGGACAGGCTAGGTTAGTATATAGACAGGCTAGGGAAGTATATGGACAGGCTAGGGTAGTATATAGACAAGCTAATGTAGTATATGGACATGCTAGGGTAGTATATGGACAGGCTAGGGTAGTATATGGACAGGCTAGGGTAGTATAGGGGTAGGCTAGGGTAATATATAGACAGGCTAGGGTAGTATATAGACAGGCTAGGGTAGTATATAGACAGGCTAGGGTAGTATATGGACAGGCTAGGGTAGTATATAGACAGGCTAGGGTAGTATATGGACAGGCTAGGGTAGTATATAGACAGGCTAGGGTAGTATATGGACAGGCTAGGGTAATGTATAGACAGGCTAGGGTAGTATATGGACAGGCTAGGGTAGTATACGGACAGGCTTGGGTAGTATACGGACAGGCTAGGGTAGTATATAGACAGGCTAGGGTAGTATATGGACAGGCTAGGGTAATGTATAGACAGGTTAGGGTAGTATATAGACAGGCTAGGGTAGTATAGGGACAGGCTAGGGTAGTATATGGACAGGCTAGGATAATATATAGACAGGCTAGGGTAGTATATGGACAGGCTAGGGTAGTGTATAGACAGGCTTGGGTAGTATATGGACAGGCTAGGGTAGTATATGGACAGGCTAGGGTAGTGTATAGACAGGCTTGGGTAGTATATGGACAGGCTAGGGTAGTATATAGACAGGCTAGGGTAGTATATGGACAGGCTAGGGTAGTATATGGACAGCCTAGGGTAGTATATGGATAGGCTAGGGTAGTATATGGACAGGCTAGGGTAGTATACGGACAGGCTAGGGTAGTATATAGACAGGCTAGGGTAGTATAGGGACAGGCTAGGGAAGTATATGGACAGGCTAGGGTAGTATATAGACAGGCTAGGGTAGTATATGGACAGGCTAGGATAATATATAGACAGGCTAGGGTAGTATACGGACAGGCTAGGGTAGTATAGGGACAGGCTAGGGTAGTATATAGACAGGCTAGGGTAGTATATAGACAGGCTAAGGCAGTATATGGACATGCTAGGGTAGTATATAGACAGGCTAGGGTAGTATATGGACAGGCTAGGGTAGTATAGGGACAGGCTAGGGTAGTATATAGACAGGCTAGGGTAGTATAGGGACAGGCTAGGGTAGTATATAGACAAGCTAGGGTAGTATATGGATAGGTTAAGGCAGTATAGAGACAGGCAAGGGTAGTATATAGACAGGCTAGGGTAGTATAGGGGCAGGCTGGGGTAGTATATAGACAGGCTAGGGTAGTATATAGACAGGCTAGGGTAGTATAGGGGCAGGCTGGGGTAGTATAGGGGCAGGTGGAGCGGCCTGGGGGGCAGTTGTCATCATGACACACAAAACTGCTGGAAAAAAATCTTGGTTGTCAATTTGCTGGGTATATAGAAGAGAAGGAGAGGCAGCCGTGGTTCAATTTGCTGCCCATCTCAAAGTGCTGCCTGGGTCCCATGGACCCACTAGGACCCATGGTAGGGCCGGCCCTGGTTACACCTACTCTCTTTTGGTGTGGAATATCATTTGAACCACTTCTGATGTGGATTCATGAACCTTCTTTAAGGACTGCCTCAATTAATTGGACTCTCCTTTTAGCGCTGTCACATCACCAGACTGGCTGAAAAAAATGCTGGGAAGAAGGTATGAATAACGTAAAAAAAAGGGGGGGGGCATTAGGGAAAGGTAGAGATGGGGGGACTTCTGCTTTAAGCCTCAGACTGTCCAATCAGTTTACCTTTAACCAGGGTACCCAATAATGTAGTCTAGAGAAAAGGTGGTCTGCACGTGCAGGTGGCTCTGTTATTGGTGTTCCCAGGGCACTAGATGACAATTGTGTTGGCCTCATGCACTATACCTAGAGGGGGAAAAAAACAAAACAAGATAACACAGGTAGGTTACACTTTCTTAAACTGAGTTTTCTTTTCTTTAACTGCAAAGTGAAAAAAAGGAAGACTTTTGTAAACTTGATGCCGTCCAGTCTTTTAAGTTTTATGAATAAGACCACATGGAATCCCCGCCTGCAGCTCATTGGCCCAGGAATGACAGCTGACTTCCCGGTTCAGAGCAAAAAACAAGCTCCTCCCTACTCTTCAGATGGAAATTCAATTGCCTTCTGTTGGTGACATCTGGTATTGCAGCATGACCATAATCTACAATCTACAATCATTCCACAGCACTTTCAAACAATTTGTTTTAACAGGGAATGTAGGAATTTGAAACTTGCTATCAGAAGGAATATCAGTGAATTAGGGATATACAGTAAAACCTTGCATTGCGAGCTTACTTTGTTCTGGAAACATCCAAAGCACTTGCATATCAAAGCGAATTTCCCCATAAGAAATAATGGAAATTAAAATGATTCGTTCCTCAACCATTTATTCATAAGTCCTTCAGTTTATAGTCCATATAAAAATATTGTGATAGGTTGTGTAACCATAAAATGCCCATCCACAAATGGCCGCCTCCACAAGGGGATTAGAAGCAAAATCCAGGAGGAGCTACAGAGAAGAGAGGCGCCTCTAAGTGTAGCAATAGGGTTACATTTATTGAAGGTACAACATTTAGCCACTCACATGGCTGATGATTAAAAGGGGCACATCTAGGTATGCAGGCATCCAGGGTAAAGGTGTCCACATAGACCGTCCTCCGCACCGCCGGCTCTCACCGCTGTCAGTCTGCAATGGTGACCGAGAAGACAACCCTGCAGTAGAGCGATCTGAAAGCGAGGCTTGAATCGCTCGTGAAGAGCAGCGTGGAAGGGATCATGTTGATGGCGGTGCTGTCTGTGGACAGCCTTACCCCGGATGCCTGCATACTTAGATGCGCCTGTTTTAATCATCAACCATGTGAGTTGCTAAATGTTGTTGCACCTTCATTAAATGTAACCATACCGCTACACTTAGAGGCGCCTCTCTTCTCTTATATACTCATTTGTGACATGACGCTACTTGTATATTGAGACAATCGCTTGTATAGCAAGTCAAAAAACATTTTGCTTTTCTTGCAAAACGCTCTCAAACCAAGGTTTTACTGTATATTACTGTATATGTGGAAATCTTTTAAAGGAAGCCTTTCATTAAAAAAAAAATGCCTAGGATACGGATGCTGACTTCCTGCCAGGCTCTCATGCTTATCCTCTGGCTTACAATGAACAAGCATGTTGATCAAAAGTCCTGACTTCACTGGATACATGCTAGTTCCAAGCCACTCATTCAAAAACTGGCCACTATCATTTTCAGCAAAGGCAGCCTTTGTATTTCTCTCCTGACAGCAGGCCTGTACTGGCCATCGGGACTACCGGGAGTTTTCCGGTGGGCCGATGGCTTAGTGGGCCGATTTCAGTGATAGCCTGTCAAATTAATGGCTGCTCTACCTGCGCAGCCATTAATTTGAGCACCGCTGTTCTGCCCATAGCTAGGCGCACTTCGGCTCTTTCCGCGCCCGCTCGGCTCTTTCCGTCCCCCGCTCCTCGGCTCTTTCCGGACACTGCTCACATCTTCGGCCCGCCCTCGCCCTTTTCCGTCACTTCTCGACTTCCCCCGCCCCTCTCCTCTCTGACCGCTATTCGGCTTCCTCCCGGAAAACTCAGCTATCTCCGGCGGCCCCAGTGACATCCTGAGAGCAGCTGACAGGCAGAGAGATGACGGTGCTGCAGGAACCCGTCCAGAGCCATTGAATGTATAGCAAAGAAAAAAAAAACTGTGAAAAATATGTAATCAAAGAGTAAAGTGTCCCAGTACAAGAAAAAAACTCTGCGTAGTGTGATCCCACTTGCTTCCACCTTCCGGAAGTGGGATCACACTACCCAGAGTTTTTTTCTTGTACTGGGACACGTTACTCTTTGATTACATATTTTGCACCATTTTTTTTTCTCTGCACATTTGAAGAGACTAATTTGCACATTTTTTTGCACTCTTTTTGCACTTTAAAGGAGGAGTTTAGCCAAAGCTCGTTTGGCTGTACTTCTCCTGTGGATCGCAGGAGTGCAATCAGTTTTGCTCTCCTGTGACCAATTTTCAGCAGAGAGCGGATTAAAGCGGAGGTCCACCAGGGAAAAAAAAATTAAAAGTCAGCAGCTACACATAGAGTAGCTGCTGACTTTTAATAATAGGACACTTACCTGTCCTGGAGTCCAGCGATGTCGGCACCCACCGCCGATCTTCAGATCGGGGGACAGGTGCAGCCATCTCCATTGTGGGTAAGGGAACCCGGACGTGTAGCATTACAGCTTCACACCGGGCACCTTATTGCGCGTGCGCGAGGCTCCACCGCGCTCTGCTATTGGCCAGGCGGCCACTGGCAGAGGGAGGAGGGAGCCGGGCCGCTGACGTCAGCGGCCACGGCGGCCAGCCAGAGCTCCTGGATGTGTGGAAAAGATCACCTGTCTAAAGAGCAGAGAGGATAGCTGCTGATTGACAGCAGCTCTCCGCTTGGGGATCTGTGAGATTCGAGGCATTGGCGGTGTACGACCGTTTGGTTCTCAGTGTAGAGGCGCCGGGGGACAGATTCTGCATCCACCTAAGTAAGAATAAAGGGGAATAGGGCTTCGGGCCTAGTCCTAGGGGGCAGGTAACAGGGGGACACCAGGGGGGCTGGGGACCGGACTGGAGGGAGCAGGGAGATACAAGACAGCCATGGGGCCCCGGGAAGAAGGGGCCCTAAGGAATGAAGGGGGTGTTTGAGATGTAGGGGCCCTATAAGAAGCACCCTATAGAATGAAGGGGGCCCCCAATGGGAAGAAGGACCCTATGCAATGAAGGGGGTTGTATGGGATGTAGGGTGCGCTGTCACTGCTTCCGGGGGCTCTCCCCTTCACCCCGTCTTCTTTCTGGGTTTGCGTGATCCTGCTGTGGAGATAGCCGGCCCGTGATGACGTCACTCTCGCGCAAGTGCACAGGATACTGTTTTTGTGCGTGTTCGCAAAATTAAAGTGGGCCGGTCTGGATGAAGTCCAGGGCCAAATATTTGTCCCAGTCCAGCCCTGCCTGACAGCCTCCTGTTCAGGGATGGAAATGAGTCACACTTCATTGATCGGGGTGCCCCTTTATTGGAAGAATACCATTTATTTATTCTTTGTCATTAAATCGAATTTCCCTTTCACAGTAGCATTGCTGAGAGATGAATGTACGGTGAATGACATGCGTTTGGTATTCCGGAACATTCCGGATAGTTCTGTAACACGATCTCGCCTCCTGCGTTCAGGAATAATAGCTGCGTTCCCAGTCGGGGTTCCCCCCAATGTATATGATGTGAGAGGGGACGGCGGGGTTCCCAGAGTCAGTCATTCTTCGCTCTGATATTATTCACACTCACCGCTGTGTTATCGCCTGATTTCCGAGTCTTTCTGCATTCATACATAGACAATGCAATCCAACTCCTCGCCGAGCCCCCACCGGCTGCGGAATGATGAGGCGGGGAGGGGGGGCTGAACCTTTTCATAGCATAATTCTCATCACTCTGCTAGACACACATGGATTGCTGAGTGCATATGGATGTAAGGTGGGCTCTGCTGAGTACATATGGATGTAAGGGGGGACTCTGCTGAGTACATATGGATGTAAGGGGGGACTCTGTTGGGCACTCATGAATGTAAGGGGGAATCTGATGAGTACATATGGATGTAAGTGGGGGGGGGGGCTTTTGAGTACACATGGAGGTAAGGGGGGCTCAGCAGAGTTCCCCCTTATATCCATGTGTATTCAGCAGAGTCCCC
>BLSH010194266.1:664107-678209 GCA_018402905.1 Glandirana rugosa
TGTATTCAGCAGAGTACATGTGGATGTAAGGGGGGGGGGAGGTTCTGCTGAGTACACATGGATGTAAGGGGGGCTCTGCTGGGCACTCATGAATGTAAGGGGGACTCTGCTGAGTACATATAGATGTAGGGGGGTTTGCTGAGTGCATATGGATGTAAGGTGGGACTCTGCTGAGCACATATGGATGTAAGGGGGGACTCTGCTGAGTACATATTAATGTGAAGGGGGACTCTGCTGAGTACATATGAATGTAAGGGGGGTTCTGCTTAGTACATATGTATGTAAGGGGGGGCTTTGCTGAGTACATGTGGATGTAAGGGGGGAATCTGCTGAGTACTTATGGATGGAAGTGGGGGGCTCTGCTGAGTACACATGGATGTAAGGGGGACTCTGCTGGATACATATGGTTGTAAGGGATGGGGGGCATCTGCTGAGTACACGTGGATATAAGGGGGGGGGGACTCTGCTGTCTTTGCTGAGTACATATGATTGTAAGGGGGGCTCTGTCGGGCACACATGAATGTATGAATGTAAGCGGGGATGCTGCTGAGTACATATGGATGTAAGGTGGGACTCTGCTGAGTACATATGGATGTAAGGGGGGCTCTGCTGAGTATACATGGATGTAAGGGGGATGCTATGGTGTACATATGGATGTAAAGAGGGACTCTGCTGGGTACACAAGAATGTAAAGAGGGATGCTGCTGAGTACAAGTGGATGTAAGCTTCTGAGTGCATATGGATGTAAAGGGGGACTCTGCTGAATACATACAGTATGGACGTAAGGTGGGACACTGTGAGTACACATAGATGTATGGGGAGACTATGCTGAGTACATACCATATGGATGTAAGGGGTGACTCAGTTAGGGGATGTAAGGGAGGACTCTGCTCCACACTCTTGAATGTAAGGGGAGCTATGATGGGCAACCCTGTATGAAAGGGGCCCTTAATCTCTTAATAGCATAATTCCCATCACTCTGCTAAGCACACATGGAAGTAAGGTGAATTCTACTGGGCACACATAGATTTCAGGGGGAACTCTGCTGGACGGGCACTCCTGGATATAAGGGGGTTGGTGGCCCTCGTATTGAAATGTATTGAGACTCCTACCCTATATGGCAAGCTCTTCAACCTTCTGTGCTTTGGCAAGGAAGGGGAAACATGAGGAGCGGACACCTCTGTCCGCCCTCTCCACACACCGCTGCTGCCGCTGCATGGAGGACACAGGAGGATCCTCTCCACTACAGACTGAGTCCACACACACATTAAGTGCCGGACCTCTGAGACGGGGGTGCGTGCTGTCAGTGCCGCCCGCGGCGGGGGTGGGGGGGTAGTGCAGTGTACCCCTATTTGGTGGCTCTGTATACTCCTATCTGGTGGCTCTGTATACTCCTATCTGGTGGCTCTGTATACTCCTATCTGGTGGCTTTGTATACTCCTATCTGGTGACTGTATACCCCTATCTGGTGGCTCTGTATACTCCTATCTGGTGACTCTGTATACCCCTATCTGGTGGCTCTGTATACTCCTATCTGGTGGCTCTGTATACCCCTATCTGGTGGCTCTGTATACTCCTATCTGGTGGCTCTGTCTACTCCTATCTGGTGACTCTGTATACCCCTATCTGGTGGCTCTGTATACTCCTATTTGGTGGCTCTGTATACTCCTATCTGGTAGCTCTGTATACCCCTATCTGGTGGCTCTGTCTACTCCTATCTGTTGGCTCTGTATACCCCTATCTGGTGGCTCTGTCTACTCCTATCTGGTGACTCTGTATACCCCTATCTGGTGGCTCTGTATACTCCTATCTAGTGGTTCTGTATACCCCTATCTGGTGGCTCTGTATACTCCTATCTGGTGGCTCTGTATACCCCTATCTGGTGGCTTTGTATACTCCTATCTGGTGACTGTATACCCCTATCTGGTGGCTCTGTATACTCCTATCTGGTGGCTCTGTATATCCCTATCTGGTGACTCTGTATATTCCTATCTGGTGGCTCTGCATACCCCTATCTGGTGGCTCTGTATACCCATATCTGGTGGCTCTGTATACCCATATCTGGTGGCTCTGTATACTCCTATCCGGTGGCTCTGTATAACCCTATCTAGTGGCTCTCTATACCCCTATCTGGTGACTGTATACCTATCTGGTGTCTCTGTATACCCCTATCTGGTGGCTCTGTATACCCCCTCTGGTGGCTCTGTATACTCCTATCTGGTGGCTCTGCATACCCCTATATGGTGGCTCTGTATACTCCTATCTGGTGGCTCTGTATAACCTTATCTGGTGGCTCTCTATACCCCTATCTGGTGACTGTATACCTATCTGGTGGCTCTGTATACTCCTATCTGGTGGCTCTGTATAACCCTATCTGGTGGCTCTGTATACCCCTATCTGGTGACTGTATACCTATCTGATGGCTCTGTATACCCCTACCTGGTGGCTCTGCATACCCCTATCTGGTGGCTCTGAATACCCCTATCTTGTGGCGCTGTATACTCCTATCTGGTGGCTCTGTATACCCCTATCTGGTGGCTCTGTATACTCCTATCTAGTGGCTCCCTATTACACTATCTGGTGATGCTGTATACCCTCTCTGTGATGCTGTATACCCTATCTGGTGATGCTAGGCTGTATACTCCTGACACAATGGGTGAAATCTATAAGGGATGGAGCTTATGAGAAGTGGGAGGGGTAAAAAAGGAAGGGACGTGGTGTTCCCCCACCCCCCCCCCATCCTAAAATTTCACAAGCCACCACTGTTCTGTATCCTTCTTCATACCTAATAAAATGTAAGCTCTTCCATATTATCTATCTCTCTTCTATATCCTAATAAATAGTAAGTTATTCTACATTCTGTCTCCTCCTTTATTTCCTGATAGATTGTAAGCTCCTCCACCTTCCCTATCCTTCCTTTTATCCTAAAAGGTTTTAAGTTCCTCCACCTTTTGTATCCTCCATTATACCTTAATACAGTAGATTGTGAGATCTTCCATGTTCTGCATTGCAATTTGCTTCCATTCATGATTTCAGACAGCTAAAATGATCATTCGGTGCAACATGGAGAATTCAACTGCACCAATTCCCTCACTTTTCATAGAGCCAATATTACAACATAAGCCATACAATAAGATTCATTTTTTACTTTCTCATCTCATGAATGTAATATTTAACCTAATGTTTAGGTAGTTCTTAGATTGTAAGCTCTAACATGCAGGGCCCTCTGATTCCTCCTGTATTGCATTATATTGTAATTGTACGGTCTGCCCTCATATTGTAAAGCGCTGCATAAACTGTTGGCGCTATATAAATCCCGTATAATAATAATAAGTGATATGCAGCTGTTCTTTAGCTCTTTGGCTCTTTCCTATTCTGCCTCTGATGAGATGGAAATGGGGTTTAAGCAAAAAGGAATTCTCCGCAATGAGGAGTCGGAGAAATTCCAGCCTGGTTGTCATGTGATTTCATGGCAAACGATAAAGGAAAGCAGATATTACCAGGAAACGCATCTGACAAGTATGACACTCCATATGCGCTGCATTGACACCGCGGTCAAAGTTCAAGAGCTACTGCTTGTTTTTCTCAGCTTCGCCATACAAGCGTTTTTTTTTTTCTCATTGTCAGGCAGGCGACGAACAGGAAACAGACCTGAGAAATTCCAGATAAGGTGGATTTTTTTTTTAACAGATGGGGAAAAAATTGTGTGACAGAGAAAGCGTTTATAAAAGTACTATCAGGTTCAGGGCTGTGACTGCATGTGATGGAGCACCATAGCAAAACCATTACTGGGCCTCCTGTCTTTTCATCTGCTTTTCAAAGGCAATTGCACATTTGATAATACGAATTGCTTTCATAGTAATAATGTAGAGCAGCCTTTCTCAACTGTTTTACGCCATATAAACCCTTAAAATAAATTTCAGGTTTCAGGGAACACTTATTATGACCAATTTATTGGGTATCAGTGGCAAAATTACTTTTTACATTGGTGGCCAATGGGAAAATTCCACCATTACATTGGCAAGACAAAATGCCACCCTTACAGGCAACTAAAATACAATTGGTTTCATGCTGTTGGCTTTTCTAAGTGGCACTGGTCCTTGAACTAAGCAGACAACATCAGATGGGAAGTCGATCAGCCAAAGCTAAACAAACCTCTAGCAACATTTGGAGGAACCCTAGGTTTCCGCAGAACCTTGGCTGAGAATGGTTGTTGTAGAGTAGGGTGACCAGACGTCCCCAGTTTCCAGGGTCTGTCCCCAGTTTTGCCCTCAGATTCAGGTAGGGGAGGGCTGGCAGCCTTAGGCCTGGGGGGCAAGTCCAGTCAAGTGGCCCATTGAACCACCAAATTAGCTTACCATCCATGCCCACTTAGCTTTAGAATGGATATTGATGTTATGAAGCAAGACAAATATGATACAATGTGGTAGCATAATTTAATGTTAATAGCAACAAAGGAGGTTTAACAAAAATTAGGCAGCTCATCAGTGCCCACCAATGTAGCCTCACCAGTACCTATCAGCTTAGACTCACCAGTGCCCATCAATGCAGCGTCACCAGTGCCCATCAATGCAGCCTCACCAGTGCCTATCAAATGCAACCTGATCAGTGCCCATCAATGCCGGCTCACCAGTGCCCATCAGCACAGCCTGATCAGTGCCCATCAATGCAGCCCGATCATTGCCCATCAATGCAGCCTCGCCAGTGCCCATCAGCACAGCCTGATCAATGCAGTCTGATCAGTGCCCATTAATGTAGCCTCACCAGTGCCCATCCAATGCAGCCTGCAATGCAGAGAGAGGAGAGCCGCTGGATTACACAGAGCGGGGATCTCCCGCTTACCTGGCACGGCCGCTGTCATATGAAGTCCTGCCTCCTGGACCGGCTCCTATGATAGACATCACCAGTGTGCTGTCTATTATAGAAGCTGGTCCAGGAGGTAGGACTTATTAAGCGGGAGATCCCCGCTATGTGTAATCAGGCAGCCCAATGGGCCCAGCGGGATCCATGGTAGGGCCAGCCCTGGGCGCCCCCCTTTGCCTGCAGTTAGTTGATGGCTGCTCCCCTGGCCCATTTCTTTCCTCCACAAGAAGAAAAAAGTGTGAGCGGGCAGCAGCCGTCGGCCATTTTGAATGTAAGTTAGGGTGGCCTGGGGGGCAATTGCCACCCTGCCCCCGGCCCAGCCCTCCCCTGGATTCAGGGCCGGATTAACGTAGACAAGGCATCCCATGCTGGCTGAGAAACAGCCTGGTGGCTCGGATGCAGATGCCCCCTGCTGGACAATCTCACTGCCGCTCCAGCTGCTGTTCAGTGGAGGAGAGGCAGAGCCAAAAATTGACTGTGTGGAGGGCTGAGAAGGGGAGGTTAGCAGATGGGGGGGGCATCTGTGTGAGGGCAGTGGGTGAGCAGGGGTCAAAACTGATGCAGCAGCATAGAGAGAGGGAGTGTTTAGCTGTTGTGGGGGAAGGTATAAGAGGTGGTGTGCCTAACGCTCTGTGTATTATGCAGTCCTGTGCCCAGAGCTCTGGGTATTATGCAGTCCTGTGCCCAGCGCTCTGTGACAGCAGTGGCGTCACTAGGGTTGGTGTCACCTGGTGCGGTGAAACATGGCGTCAGCCCCCCACCCCAGCAAGACAGGCAGCAGGGCACTGAGCAGGCTAGCGCATTGCACGCCTCTCTAATGCCACCCCCAAGCCTGCCACAGTGCTGCTTGAGGGCATTTTTCTCAGAGAAAAGGTGTAGGAACTCAACCATGCCCCACACCTTTCCGCAAAGTAGGGGAATGGGGGGGGGGGGGGTTGAGCGTGCCACAGCAACTGGGTGTGAGAGGGTCCTAAAGGGTTATTAAATACCAGGAGGGTGCTACATACAGAGTACAGAGTTCAGGTGGGTGCAGGGTGCAAAGTTCAGGTGGGTGCAGAGTGCAGGTGCTTGCAGAGTGCAGAGTTCAGGTGGGTGCAGAGTGCAGGTGGGTGCAGGGTGCAGAGTTCAGGTGGGTGCAGAGTGCAGGTGGGTGTAGAGTGCAGGTGGGAGCAGGGTGTAGAGTGCAGGTGGATGCAGCGTGCAGGTGGGTGCAGAGTGCAGAGTTCAAAGTTCAGGTGGGTGCAGAGTGCAGGTGGGTGCAGGGTGCAGAGTTCAGGTAGGTGCAGAGTGCTTAGTTCAGGTGGGTGCAGAGTTCAGGTGGGTGCAGAGTGTAGAGTTCAGGTGGGTGCAGGGTTTGGTGGGTGCAGAGTTCAGGTGGGTGCAGAGTGCAGGTGGGTGCAGGTGGGTGCAGTGTGCAGAGTGCAGGTGGGTGCAGTGTGCAGAGTGCAGGTGGGTACAGATTGCAGGTGGGTGCAGAGTGCAGATGGGTGCGGGGTGCAGGTGGGTGCGGGGTGCAGGGTGCTTAGTGCAGGTGTGTGCAGAGTCCCACCCCCAAATTGCCATCCTTGACAGGACTGTCTTTCCTCTCTCAGCACAGGCACACATCCCCCTTCCTGTACAATTTGCACACTTTAAAATCTCCCTACCGAACCGAACACAGACCTCAGATACATCCAGTGAGTGAGATGCCCCTCCACCCAGACTCCTCCCCATGCACTGTCCTGAGACACGTCAGAGCCGAGGAGGTGCCGCCTAGCTCCCCTGGCTCTAGCGTGAGAGGCAGCGACGAGCGATGCTGCAGGAGTGCGGGCGGGTGCCGACAATCCGTGTCCAGCATTAGTTCCTCAGCTGCTCCTGGGGATTCAGCGCAGCGGCCGGACAGGATCGCTGTGTCACTTCTGTGTCGCTTCTGTGTTTAGAGGCAACAGTAACAGTAGTAGTACTGAGCGGAAAGACCTGGTGTCACCCCTCTGGCGGGTGTCACTCGGGTGCGGGCCTCGCCCCCCGCTCCACCATAGCGACGCCACTGGTTTGCACACATCTCGGGATGGATTTTGTCCCACTGCCCTTTGCAGATCCTCTCCAAGTCATTAAGGTTTCGAGGCTGATCTTTGCTAACTCGAACCTTCAGCTCCCTCCAAATGTATTCTATGGGATTAAGGTCTGGAGACTGGCTAGGCCACTCCAGGACCTTAATGTGCTTCTTCTTGAGCCACTCCTTTGATGCCTTGGCAGTGTGTTTTGGGTCATTGCCATGCTGGAATACCCATTTTCAATGACCTGGCTGAGGGAAGGAGGTTCTCACCCAAGATTTGATGGTACATGACCCTGTCCATCTCCCCTTTTATGCGGTGAAGTTGTCCTGTCCCCTTAGCAAAACAACAACCCCAAAGCATAATGTTTCCACATCCATGTTTGATGGTGGGCATGGTGTTCTTGGGGTCATAGTCAGCATTCCTCCTCCAAGCACGGCCAGTTAAGTTGATGCCAAAGAGCTTGATTTTGGTCTCATCTGACCACAACACTTTCACCCAGTTCTTCTCTGAATCATTCAGATGTTCATTAGCAAACTTCAGACGGGCTGTACTGTGCTTTCTTGAGCAGGGGGACCTTACGGGTGCTGCACGATTTCAGTCCTTAACGGTGCAGTGTATTACCAATTGTTTTCTTGGTGACTGTGGTCCCAGTTGCCTTGAGATCATTGACAAGATTCTCCCATGTAGCTTTGGGCTGATTCCTCATCGTTCTCATGATCATTGAAACTCCACGAGATCTTGCCTGATGGCCCAGCTTGAGGGAGATACAGTTATTTAGGATTTCTTCCATTTGCGAATAATCGTATCAACTGTTGTCACCTCTCACTAAGCTGTTTGGCGATGGTCTTGTAACCCATTCCAGCCTTGTGTAGGTCTACAATCTTGTCCCTGACATCCTTGGACAGCTCTTTGGTCTTGCCCATGGTGGAGAGATTGGAATCTGATAGATTGCTTCTATGGACAGGTGTCTTTTATACAGGTAACAAGCTGAGATTAGGAGCACTCCCTTTAAGGGAGTGCTCCTTGTCTCAGCCCATTACCTATATAGAAGACACCTGGGAGCCAGAAATCTTGCTGACTGATAGGGTATCAAATACTTATTTCACTCACTATTTGCCATTTGCATAAATCACTATTTTGCCAGACGACTTTGTACTCCATTGTACTTCTGGGCCCCCATAGCAGCCACCGGGGCAGCTAAGACTATAGTTACACCCTTGTTTATAGTTATGCTCTTGACCAACATTATCTCTATGTCATCATTTTATGCCCTGCCCCAATTTGGGTGAAAGTCAACCAACCAAACTGCTGTTAGCATTTTGTTAGTTTCAAGCCCAAGGGCCCTACTGTCCTGGTCACCTAGCATTGCCAGCACAGGGTTAAAAAACAAAGGAGTGTCTGACCTCAATTCTCATACACAACCTCTCCTGCGGTTTCTACACGCTCCCCTGAACACTGCTATAATCAACATTGCTGTCTCTCTCTGAGCAGATTTATTGCTTAAAGCAGTGTTCAGGGGGGCCTGTCCATTACTAAAGCTGGCCTGCCACTTGTGTGTGAGATGGCGCTGCCAGCACAGGATTAAAAAATATAGGTGAGTCGACCTGCTGGTCTCTTGCGGTTCCAACATGTCCTTTTGAACACCTCTCTAATCAACATTGCTCTCACTCCCTGAGCAGACCTGTTGATTAGAGCAGTGTTCATAGGGGTATATCCAGAATAGGGTGACCACGTGTCCTGGATTGCCCGGGACAGTCCTACATTTTGCAGGTCTGTCCCAGGCACTTTCATTCCGGGACAATATACGGCGGCACGGCTTTCCCCTGCGTCTCCTCCCTCCTTCTCCTCCTCAGCGGCCAATAGGATCGCTTCTCCACTCGGACAATCGGGTCACAGGACCCGCTTCCTGAGGCAGGATTGGCCGGGAGGAAAATCAGGAAGACAACAGCGAATATTAATTCGCTGTTGTCACACAACTAGGGGGGTTCGGGGTGCAGTGCTCTGCGCCCTGAGCCCACCCTTTTTTAAAGCCAATTAGAGCCTCAGGCTCTAATCATGTGCTTCTAAAAAAAAAAAAAACATTGTAATCCATGCATCCGGCGCCTTGCATGCTGGGCGCATGGATTAGGGGGACGCTGTCGCTGCAATGACTGTAAGTTGGGCTGCTGCCTGTGAGTAAGATGGCAGTCTTACCATCATAGTTACCTATTGCTGCCAGCACGGTGTAATAAAAATGAAACGGTGGGCCCTCTGCTCTCACACAGTTCTCCTGCGATTCCTACATGCTCCCCTGAACACTTCTCTAATCAACATTGCTCTCTCTCCTTGACCTGTTGATTAAAAAAGTGTTCAGGGGGGCATATACATAATTTAAGCTGGGCTGCTGCTTGTGAGTGTGATGGCAGTCCTACCCTCCTAGTTACCTAGTTGTAAGGGAATTCCAGTATGGCGACTGGTGCATAGCATCGCTCATAGAAATTAGCATAAGTGCATTGCTCATAGCAGCGAGCATAGGCACACACATGAATGCATGCGGGAGCGTGTCCACAGTTTCTGGCACCAGATGGGCTATTTAAGGGATGCTTTTGCTCACTGTCAGTGCTGACCGGTCTTCAGCTTTTCCTGTGTCCTGAGTGTATCCTGCATCTGATTTCTGTTGACGACCTGGCTTGTTACTCACCTGATCTTGGATTCTGCTTATATCTCTGCCCACCTGTTCCTGACCTCGGCTTTGTTCCTGACCACGCTTCCACTTAAGCTTCTGCACCTCATTGCCTGCCTGCTACTGACCTTGGCTACCTCTGTGTCCCTGCTCCTGCTTCTGACTTGGCTTCATACTACTTCTGAATGTCTGCTTCAGCTGTCCTTCATAACCGTTCTAGTCGTCGCTATGTGTTGCAGCCTAAAGCCTGCTGAGAGCTTCAACAAGCCACGCTTCCAGAATCTGCACAACATGCAGAGTGCCCCTTTAGCCTCAGCTTGTCCAGCGTGCATCACATCTGGCCTGGTGTCCTGCCTGACTTCTCAAGCCTGCATCTCCTGCTGCAAGTTCTGCTATCAACACCTGCCAGCACTTGTGTTCCTCCTATTCCTTGGCACCATCTGTTCCACCTTCAGTGGGGCATGGGCCAGAGATACAAGAGAAGCCAACCTTGTCAATTCAATCTCCTATCAGGTACATAACACCAGTGCTGCCAACACAGGGTTAAAAACACAGAAGAGTTGGACCCATGCTCTCCGTCACAATATAGGATACTTAGGGAAGTTGCCAGGGATGATATCATTAATGAGTTCCTGGGGCTGCCCTCCCAAATATTGACCACATCAAAAGCTACAGAAATAACCAGGATTTTAAATCAGCACCCAGCAAAAACATCGACATCTCTTCCTACAAATATATAAAATGATTGACAAAATTTTATTACAAATATTTTAAAAGTTTTAACACCATATAATAAAACCATATGGCATGTCTATTGTATCCCAACTTAAAGGTTTTTCACCTTAATGCATTCTATGCATTAAGGTGAAAAACATTTTCACCTGCAGCAGCCCCCCCCCCCCAAGCCCCCCTTTACTTACCTGAGCCCAAAAAGAGCCCGCGGCGGGGACGAGCCTTGCTCCGGTCCTCATTGGCTGGATTGATAGCTGAGGAGCCATTGGCTCCCGCTGCTGTCAATCAAGTCCAATGACTTGGGAGCTGGGAGCCAACAGCAGGACTTGGGAGCGCGTCTGCACGGGTGACCCCAGGGAAGTGTGGTGGTCAATCGAGAAGAGGAGGGGCCCGGAGCACCGCTGGAGGACCCCAGAAGACGGGGTTAGGGGCCAATCTGTGCAAAACCGCTGCACAGAGGAGGTGAGTATGACAAGTTTGTTTTTTGTTTTTTTTTTTAAAAGGCAGCCTTTAGTATCACTTTAAGTGTCAGTCTACACGTTTTGTGGGCAATCGGCTTTTTCAGGGCCTCTATTGTGTTAGCATATAACTTGAAATAAAGACAAAACCATATGTACAGTGCCTTGAAAAAGTATTCATACCCCTTGAAATTTTCCACATTTTGTCATGTTACAATCAAAAACGTAAATGTATTTTATTGGGATTTTATGTGATAGAACAACACAAAGTGGCTCATAATTGTGAAGTGGAAGGAAAATGATAAATGGTTTTCAAAATGTATTACAGATAAATATGTGAAAAGTGTGGGGGGCATTTGTATAGCGCCCCCCTGAGGCAATACTTTGTAGAATCGCCTTTCCCTGTAATTACAGCTGCAAGTCTTTTTGGGGAAGTCTCTACCAGCTTTGTACATCTAGTGAGGACATTTTTGCCCATTCTTCTTTGCAAAATAGCTCAAGCTCTGTCAGATTGGATGGAGAGCGTCTGTGATCAGCAATTTTTCAAGTCCTGCCGCAGATTCTCAATTGGATTTAGGTCTGGACTTTGGCTGGGCCATTCTAACACATGAATATGCTTTGATCTAAACCATTCCATTGTAGCTCTGGCTGTATGTTTAGGGTCGTTGTCCTGGTGGAAGGTGAATCTCCACCCCAGTCTCAAATCTTTTGCAGACTCTAACAGGTTTTCTGTCAAGATTGCCCTGTATTTGGCTCCATCCATCTTCCCATCAACTCTGGCCTGTCCCTGCTGAAGAAAAGCATCCCCACAACATGATGCTGCCACCACCATGTTTCACGGTGAGGATGGTTTGCTCAAGGTGATGTGCATTGTTAGTTTTCTGGCACACGTAACGTTTTGCTTTTAGGCCAAAACTTTTTAATTTTGGTCTCATCTGACCTGAGCACCTTCTTCCATATGTTTGCTGTGTCCCCCACATGGCTTCTCGCAAATTGCAAACTAGACTTCTTATGGCTTCCTTTCAGCTATGGCTTTCTTCTTGCCACTCTTCCATAAAGGGCAGATTTGTGGAGAGCACGACTAATAGTTGTCCTGTGGACAGATTCTCCCACCTGAGCTGTGGATCTCTGCAGCTCCTCCAGAGCTACCATGGACCTCTTGGCTGCTTCTTTGATTAATGCTCTCCTTGCCCAGCCGGTCAGTTTAGGTGGACGGACGTGTCTTTGTAGGTTGGCCGCTGTGCCGTACTCTTTTGTTTTTCAGGTGAGGGATTGAACGGTGATACATGTTCAAAGCTTGGGATATTTTTTATGACCTAACCCTGTTTTAAATTTCTCTGCAACTTTATCCCTGATCTGTCTGGTGTGTTCCTTGGCTTTCATGATGCTGTTTGTCCACAAAGGTTCTCTAACAAATCTGAGGGCTTCATAGAACAGCTGTATTTATACTGAGATTAAATTACAGATGGACTCTATTTACTAATTAGGTGACTTCTGAAGGCAATTGGTTCCACTCGATTTTAGTTAGGGGTATAGGGGGCTGAATACAAATGCACGCCACACTTTTCACATATTTATTTGTAAAAAAAATGTAAAACCATTTATCATTTTCCTTCTACTTCCCAATTATGTGCCACTTTGCGTTGGTCTATCACATAAAATCCCAATAAAAATACATTTACTTTTTTGTTATAACATGACAATATGTTCAAAATGTCTCTCCTTTTGGCCCCACATCCAATCACTTTCTAAGGTTTGCCGCCTCAACCTCCGCAACATCTCTAAAATTCATCCCTTCCTAGCCAATGAAACCACAAAGCTCCTGATTCACTCCCTGGTCATCTCTCGTCTCGACTACTGCAACTCCCTCCTCACTGGACTACCTTTAAATAGACTATCCCCCCTCCAGTCCATCATGAATGCCGCTGCCAGACTCATCCACCTTACAAACTGTTCAGTGTCTGCCACCCCTCTCTGCCAATCCCTTCATTGGTTGCCACTCGCCCAAAGAATTAAGTTCAAAATACTAACAATGAGCTACAAAGCCATCTACAACTCTGCTCCCAGCTACATCACCAGCCTGGTCTCAAAATACCAACCTAATCGTCCTCTTCGATCCTCCCAAGACCTCCTGCTCTCCAGCTCCCTCATCACCTCCTCTCATACTCGCCTCCAAGACTCCTCCCGAGCCTCTCCCACCCTCTGGAAATCCCTACCCCAATCTGTCAGACTGTCCCCAAATCTATCCACCTTCAGGCGATCCCTGAAAACTTTTCTCTTCAGGGAAGTCTATCCTGCCACCACCTAACAACTACACTCCTTATTTTCTCAATCAGCTCATCCCCTGCAGTTATTGCCCTTTCATATCATTTAACCCTCCCTCCTAGATTGTAAGCTCTGCCGAGCAGGGCCCTCTGCTTCCTCCTGTATTGAATTGTATTGTAATTGTACTGTCTGCCCTCATATTGTAAAGCGCTGTGCAAACTGTCGGCGCTATATAAATCCTGTATTATAATAATAATAATATCAAGGGGTATGAATACTTTTTGAAGGCGCTGTAGATGGCTTTGACTTTTGTTCATGTTATATCCTAACACAATAGCAGTCCTAAAGAAGCGGAATGCCAGTGAAATGCGTAGTCTAGTGCTTACATTGGGATACAAAAGCCATGCCAATCTTTGCTGCAGCATTTAGCAGATAAAAAGAGTGAAAAAAAAGCCTACTAAGTTCTGTATTTGAATCCTGACTGCATCATATTAATAAATAAAAAGAGTTTATTTGGGATTTAAAAGTTCCTAACTTTCTTTCATTATTTGGATAATAGCGCCCCCTTTAATTAAACTCAATAAGGGTTAATGTGCATTGCCATTTTTAGCCGGGTGCCCGCCTCGGAGATCCCGGGAGATCTGGCTTTCTCTGCTGCCAGTTTGCTTGTGAAGAGAGGAGTCTTTTGCGGGTCTCATTTCCATATGCATGAGTATAAATATAATCCCAGAGCAGCAAACACAAGAGGAGAGAGACAAATTACATCCACACCACACTAATTTATCCCCCCGCATGCTATTTCTATCACCTTACAAACTAGGACACGCTGTGCTCTCTCCCGCTGCACCCGGCTCTGACAATCGGCCTAATTTGTTATTTGTTTAAAGTATGAACAGTTCTGCGCTGCCTCTCAGCCACCAATCACAAGCCAACTTTCTCTCCCCAGCTGTCGTTTCCCAGTGCAGGAATCGTGCCGCGGTTCCGTGGGTCGGTCTTGTGCCTACATAGCGGTCATTAACTCCAATGTGTGGCAGTGCTCTTGAATCCAATAAGAGTTACACGATAAGACGGGAGGGATTAAGATGT
>BLSH010194266.1:681787-693045 GCA_018402905.1 Glandirana rugosa
GGGGGTTTACCCACGTGATGAAGAACATCAAATGTCATCCAGGACACGACCTTGACCAAATTGTGGATTTGTGTGCCTGACGAAATACACTCGGCCGGCCGAATAAATACACACAAATGTGATGAAAAAACGTTCACGTTAGCAAAAATATAATGATAATTTACGATTCCTAAAATGTGATACCGTCGGAGTAGAAAAAAACCCCAGGAATATACTAGTTCGAGAGGGAACTCACCGTCAACGAGAAGTAGACATAAGGGGACCTACTAGTTTCCGGAACCGACCCATATTATAGGTGTTCGCCCTTTCTGGAAGGCATTATTCTCCAGTATTCCTCGACCATTCGCCGGTATCCACCTTATAAAATGGCCGCTTACCAGCTCCTTATGACCTCTTATTACGGAAGGTCTTTCCCGCTTGTGGATATTATACCCAGCCAAGGCCTTTGATCATCCAGGGGAATACAGATGAAGAGCAACTGCCACTCAAGGGAGAGCTTGATCATATAAGGACCCCAAAAAAAGATGAGGCTGCCATAGTGTAAAATCCTTAGCATTTAATAGTAATATAAAAACGATTGCACTTGCAAAAAAGTAGTGTAAACACACATAAATAAGCCGGCCGGCTCACATAAAGCAGTCCGTGTGTTTAGGTGTTAAACCAGTTCCAGCACAGGACCTACTGTAAACTACAAGAAGTAGTGCACCCATTTGGGGGTTATTAATTCACTTTCCATCCAAGGGCCTACTGTAAAGTTGCAAGCAGTAGTGCACCCCTTCAGGTGATGGTTTGTTAAGACAGTACCCATGCCTATTATGAAGTGTACAATAAGAAAGGTCTCCTAATGCTCATCCTTACTCTATTTGACCTACGGGCCAGTCAGGAAACTCATACTTGTCTTGTTCACAACTGAGTTGCGTGGGGCCCCAAATTTTCTGGATACAAGCCAAATATCTTGGGGCCACACCAAATACCTGGCTCAAAATCCACAGAGTCATGGGATGCAAGGCACATGGTCAAGATCATCACCATTAGACTGGTCAATCTCCATTTTCCTGGCCACCCCCAGTTTCCCAACTGAGCCAGCCTGCATGTCCTTACAGCCCCAGGTATTGGATGTCTAATTGTATTACTAGGAGGTATTTTTGACCAGTCCAGGACTTATGGTAGTAACATCTACTTCCTCACCTGGCTAAGCCCTGACACCACTCACACCGGCAAACTTCACTTACCCTGGCCACGCCAAAATGCCTGCCCTAATCTCACAGGATTTCAGTGCCAGAAAGAGGCACGAATCTCCCAAAAATGGTCCAGTGTAGAGGACAAAACAGTGCTCCACTGGGTTCAAGCTTTGGTCATATGACCACTCTGTTCCCTGAGCGAATACCAGGATAATGTGCCACCCAGCGTCTCCAGTCAAGGAAAGTAGGCTGTGCACCTACCCGCAGTACACACCTACCTACACCAGTCCTGTTCTTCACATGGGTCAGCCTGGTTATGGGCTAAACTACAAGGTCCTAATGAAAACAAAGAATGCAGCATTAAAGGAAGAAAATAACAATACAAGTAAAGTGGAACTGTGGGCAAAATTAAAAATGACAACTATGTACCCACCCCTAGGCTTAACGCAAACTAAAGTAATGCATGCCATAATTGTGTCAAGGACTGTGCATTACCGCAACACAGCAAAAAACTCTTAATATCGACCTTCACTCCCAAAGAGCATTTTGTATCTTTTGCAAACGCTTTTTCAGCAATATAAACTTGTTTTGTGCAGAAAATTATGCTATGTTAGATAACCTGATAGCAGAGACAACACCAACAATGGAATACATGCAACTATTTGGAGTGCTAAAGAAAACACATACTGTATATGTATGCCTAACAGCAAAATACCACCATGATTAGGATCTATGGCTACAGGCAAATGAAGGGCAGAGGAATGACAATTTCCAATCAGACCACTCCCTTCTGTATTCTGGCACCACAGCCCCAAACGCACATTTGTTTTATATACAAATCAGGCAAAATAACTTTTCAGTCCTTAACCCTGCTCTCAATGGGTAGAGTCCTGGGTTGAAATGTAGGTCCTTATGGCACCAGTGTCTTTATCCTGTGCAACTAAAGGGGCGGGGGGTATGTTGTAGTCCTTAGGAGGAAGAAGTATTGAGTCTTCAGCTAGCCCTTTAAGAAGTGTTTGAAGTGTCTTGGCAAACAGAGTGGCTTAAAGTAGCTAGCAGTGTCCTGACAAGCAGAGTGATAACTCTGTGGTATTACTTGGACATTCAGCCCTTCTGCCAAACTCACATTATCTTTATGGAACCTGTCCGGTATACTCATCTGCAACTCCAACAGGGCATAGCTGTAGTCAGCTTCAGGCTTGATTCTCATGTCCACGAGGTGGGCCCCTTGCCCCGGCACAGCCTTCCTCCCTAACTGACGGAACTCTTTTTCAGCCCATCCGACGCCAGGTATTCCTACCACTGTACACAACTCCAGCCGACTGTCCGGCTCTTTGCCCCAGATGGTGGCAGTAGCTGAGTCCATTCTCTCCTTAACTGTGGGCTCTTCACATAACTTGCTTGAGCAACACACGAGGGGTATCCCGGATGAGCCCCCAAATGTAGCGCTACACCCAGGAGGGCCGCTCAAAGAATCTATACCCCACTGGTTGCCGCGACCTTGCAAATCCTCCAAAACCTCTGACGCTCTGGGTTCAGACATTTTTATTGTAACCATATACTTAAAAACACACACAGGCAATTTGAACCAGTTGAATCTTGTTTAATAGAAAAAGATTAGTGTTAATGCACTTCAGCAATATAAACTTGTTTTATGCAGAAAAATATGCTATATTAAATAACCCTGATAGCAGGGCCAACGATAACAATGGAATGCATGCAAATATTTAGAGTGCTAAAGAAAAGAGCGCATATGCCTAACAGCAAAATACCACCCTGATTAGGATCTTTGCCTACAGGCAAAAGAAGGGCAGAGGAATGGCAATTTCCTATCAGACCATTCCCTTCTGTACCCTGACACCATAGCCCAAAAGGCACATGAATTCTATATATAAAAAACAGGCAAAGTAACTTTTCAATCCTTAACCCTGTTCTCAAGTGGGTAGAATCCTGGGTTTAAATGTGGACCCTTATGGCACCTTGACTTTATCCTTTGCAAGAAGAAGTATTGAGTCTTCAGCTAGCCCTTTAGGAAGTGTTTGAAATGTCTTGGCAAACAGAGTGGCTTAAAGTAGGATGGTGGGGTCCTGACAAGCAGAGTGATCGCTGTGGCCTCCCAAGAAAGAACAAATGTGGTAAGGGTTTCCTTTTTGGAAACTTGGTTAGTGTAACAAGACAACGGTGTCTGCATTCAGTGTATTTGATTATGAGAAAATGGGCAAGTGCCCGCTCACCAACCTTAGCAACCTCCGGTGTTGAATGGCATGAAGGCTCCTCAACAGGCCTCTGCACAGGCTGGTTTAAGGGACAGCACTTGACCCTGCATGGCACCGCCCTACCGTCCAGCTGAATCTGGCGTGGATGTGATGAGAGTGGCCTCCAGGCTGCTGCTCAGAGGAGGGCTGGCAGCCTTAGGCCTGGGGGGCAAGCCAAGTCACGTGGCCCATTGAACCACAGAATCAGCTCACCATCCATGCCCACCTGACAAATATGCTACAATGTGGTAACATAATTTAATGCTAATAGCAACAAAGGAGGTTTAACAAAAATAATACATCAATGCAGCTCATCTGTGCCCACCAATGCAGCCTCACCAGTGCCAATCAATGCAGCCTCACCAGCGCACATCAGTGTAGCCTCATCAGTGCCCATCAATGCAGCCTCACCAGTGCCCATCAATGCAGCCTCACCAGTGCCCATCAATGCAGCCTGATCAGTGCCCATCAATGCAGCCTCATCAGTGCCCGTCAATGCAGCCTCATCAGTGCCCGTCAATGCAGCCTCATCAGTGCCCATCAATGCAGCCTCACCAGTGTCCATCCATGCAGCCTGATCAGTGCCCATCAATGCAGCCTCACCAGTGCCCATCAATGCAGCCTCACCAGTGTCCATCCATGCAGCCTGATCAGTGCCCATCAATGCAGCCTCACCAGTGCCTATCAAATGCAACCTCATCAGTGCCGCCACCCCCCCCCCCGAGGCAGCCCAAGGGGCTCAGCAGGATCCATGGTAGGGCTAGCCATGGGCGCCCCCCCCTTTGTCTTCAGTTAGTTGGTTGCTGCTCCCCTGGCCTCTACTTCCTTCCTCCACAAGAAGAAAAAAGTGTGAGCGGGCAGCTGCCATCGGCCATTTTGAATGTAAGTTAGGGTGGCCTGGGGGGCAATTGCCACCCTGCCCCCCTGCCCAGCCCTCCCCTGCTGCTGCTGAACAAGTAGAAGTGGCTGGCAGTGGATGCTCCCGGCCTGCTTGCAATGACTCTCTCTCCCTGTGATGCAGGCAGTCTAGCATTGAGTCCTTGCTTGTAGATCCAGGCTGTGGTCCCAAGGGAACGACCCCGCCCCCACACAGGCTTTTTATCACCTCTCCCAGAATCCAGTTCTACTCTCCAACTAGCTGGGATTTGTAGTCCATAGCAGTCCGACTGAATGTAAAAATTGCCTCACTGGACTACATTTCCCAAGTTGCTTTGCTTCACTCTTAGATCTCAGTCACTCTACCTTCAGGATGTGATGACACAGAGTCCGGGCTGAGCACTAGGAGAGAACGGCTTTACTGTAGCAATGCTGCAGAGTGTCCCCTGATAATGCAGGCAATATTAGCCAGCTCCTGGCTACATCTCCATGCATAGAATGCATGAAGGTAAAATACCTTGTATCTTCACAGCCACTTTAATCCGCATCTTTTTTTTCTGTATTGTCCCTGAATGAAGGTGCCCGGGACCCGGGACAGACCCTACCGAATCCTGGGCAATCCTGGACACGTGGTCAGCCTATGTCCTGGACAGGAGGCACAGGAGCAAGGAGAGGACAGCAGGAAAACACTGCCAGGCCAGTCTCCAGGAGGAACAACAAGCTGCAGCCAAGAGGGCTGGTGAGTGACTCACAGTCAGGAGGACTGGCAGGCACGCCTGAGAGGACTGGGTGCAAGCAGTCTGGCATGTGTGCAGAGCCAGTAAGGAGGACTGTGGTGGCATGGGCAGTGGAAAGAGGCAGCCGCAGCCAGGAGTGCTGACAGGGCCTAAAGAGGTGGTACTGGGATCAGTAGCCACGTGGGACAGCTAGCATAAGGACTAACATTTTTGCTACATCATAGGGGCCCACGGTCCCTGCCTGCAAAGGGCATTTTCTTCGGGCCTGGCTGAGCCAGTGTCAGGCCTGCAATTCAGTGCTAGCTGGTACTGGGATTTGTAGATTGGGATTTCTACAAGCAAGTTTGTGCTGGAGGTAGAAGAGGAGAAGTGTGTACAGTTGCAAGAAAAAGTATGTGAACCCTTTGCAAAGTCACAACAATAGACAATCACAGTCTGCTTAAACTAATAACACACAAAGAATTAAATGTTACCATGTTTTTATTGAACACACCATGTAAACATTCACAGTGCAGGTGGAAAAAGTATATGAACCCCTACACTAATGACATCTCCAAGAGCTAATTGGAGTGAGGTGTCAGCCAACTGGAGTCCAATCAATGAGATGAGATTGGAGGTGTTGGTTACAGCTGCCCTGCCCTATAAAAAACACATGCCAATTCTGGGTTTGCTTTTCACAAGAAGCATTGCCTGATGTGAATGATGCCTCGCACAAAAGAGCTCTCAGAAGACCTACGATTAAGAATTGTTGACTTGCATAAAGCTGGAAAGGGTTATAAAACTCCAAATCTCCAAAAGCCTTGCTGTTCATCAGTCCACAGTAAGACAAATTGTCTATAATTGGAAAGTTCAGCACTGCTGCTACGCTCCCTAGGAGTGGCCGTCCTGTAAAGATGACTGCAAGGGCACAGCGCAGACTGCTTAATGAGGTGAAGAAGAATCCTTACAAAAGTCTCTGGCATATGCTAACATCCCTGTTAGCGAATCTACGATACGTAAAACACTAAACAAGAATGGATTTCATGGGAGGCTACCACACAGGAAGCCACTGCTCTCCAAAAAAAACATTGCTGCACGTTTACAGTTTGCACAAGAGCACCTGGATGTTCCACAGCAGTACTGGCCAAATATTCTGTGGACAGATGAAACCAAAGTTGACTTGTTTGGAAGAAACACACAACACTATGTGTGGAGAAAAAGAGGCATAGCACACCAACATCAAAACCTCATCCCAACTGTGAATTATGGTGGTGGGGGCATCATGGTTTGGGGCTGCTCAGGGTCTGGACCGATTGCTATCATCAAAGGAAAAATGAATTCCCAAGTTTATCAAGACATTTTGCAGGAGAACTTAAGGCCATCTGTCCAGCAGCTGAAGCTCAACAGAAGATGGGTGTTGCAACAGGACAACGACCCAAAGCATAGAAGTAAATCAACAACAGAATGGCATAAACAGAAGAAAATACGCCTTCTGGAGTGGCCCAGTCAGAGTCCTGACCTCAACCCGATTGAGATGCTGTGGCATGACCTCAAGAAAGCGATTCACACCAGACATCCCAAGAACATTGCTGAACTGAAACAGTTCTGTAAAGAGGAATGGTCAAGAATTACTCCTGACCGCTGTGCACGTCTGATCTGCAACTACAGGAAACGTTTGGATGAAGTTATTGCTGCCAAAGGAGGTTCAAGCAGTTATTAAATCCAAGGGTTCACATACTTTTTCCACCTGCACTGTTAATGTTTACATGGTGTGTTCAATAAAAACATGGTAACATTTAATTCTTTGTGTGTTATTAGTTTAAGCAGACTGTGATTGTCTATTATTGTGACTCAGATCACATTTTATGACCAATTTGTGCAGAAATCCATATCATTCCAAAGGGTTCACATACTTTTTCTTGCAACTGTGTATACCAGTGGTGTATATAGTCTCAGTCCAAGTGGGCATCCCATAGGTACCCTATCCCCATCCAAGGTATAATCCCCTCGATAACAAAAAAAACAAGTACAAGGACTATTTCTTGACTGTTGGATTCTGGGAATTTGTGTGCCTGGCTGCGCATGGTGAGAGATGGACTAAAAATACCAGCAGTCCCTATGGGGGTTTCCGCTACAGTAACTATGAACAAGGATCTCTATGGTAGGATCACCAGGGAAATGTTAATGAAAGCTAAGTATTTCATTACGTTTGACATGACATGAACATGTTAAAACTTTTACAAGATTTTTTTGATTAAAAATACATCTTCTTTGACGCTGACTTAGACCGCGATATAGGTTGTATTTTTCCATGTTAAAGCGCGCTTCATCTCATAATGAACGTTTAATTAATTGGACGATCTGTTCCTTTCCTGATTTCTGTACATCCTCTGACTCTGTTCGCTCATATACACATACACTGCAATCTGTCTTCAGCAATGCGTCATTCTACAGCAAGAAAAACTCAGAAGATCCGTCTATTGAAGAATTAAAGCCGGACTGAAGATTCATTTCATCTCAAATAGTTTGTGTAGATAAAGCTGGCCCAAACAATTTCATTTCCTATTACATGTGCCGGGGGTCTGCCTATTAGCTACATATAGTGTTGAGCGAACCCAGACTGTAAAGTTCGGGTCCGTACTGAACTTTGGGGTGTCCGGGACCCGGACCCGAACCCGGACTTTTCAAAAAAGTCCGGGTTCGGGTGCGGGGTTCTGGTAATTTTACCAAAAGTTCTGAAAATTGCTGTAAAAAAGTCCAGGAAAGTCCTAGAGGTCTGCAAAAGGAAGGAAAATGGGGGTAAGGGTGGGACAAGGGAAATAACTAAAAGCAATGGGGACAGGGAAATAACTAAAAGCATTTTAAAAAAAATAAAAACATAAAAAAAATCAAAAATGGAGGTGGATGTGGACCATCTTCAAACTGGGTCTGAAAAGTATTAATTAACGGTAGAAGCCATATCACTGTTCTAAAATCATCTTCAAACTGTGTCAAAAAAGTATAAATAAGCCGGGAGAACCCATATCACTGTTCTGCAAACATCTGGAAACTGTGTGTAACACTTTAACTAAAACCGGGAGAAACCATACTACCATTCTGCAAACATCTGGAAACTGTGTGTGTCACTTTAACTAAAACCGGGACAAACTGAACTACTGTTCTGCAAACATCTGGAAAGTAGGTATGTCACTTTAACTAAAACCGGGGCGAACCCATATCACTGTTCTGCAAACATCTGGAAACTGTGTGTGTCACTTTAACTAAAACCGGGACAAAATGAACTACTGTTCTGCAAACATCTGGAAACTGTGTGTAACACTTTAACTAAAACCGGGGCGAACCCATATCACTGTTCTGCAAACATCTGTGTACAGCTTAGGGATTAAGGTCAGCAAAGGCTGCCTGTAGTTTCAGCTTCAACATCCTCCCATGTAACAGGGCAGTCTGATGGGACCTGGATAGAAGGGGGGCTTTGATAGGGTTTCTGATGCAAGGGTAACTCTAATGAGAGCCATGATCTAAGAAGGACTCTGATGGGGACTCTGATCCAAGAGGGGACTCTGATAGGGATCCTGATATAAGAAGGACTCTGATGGGGATCCTGTTGTAAGGTAGGACTCTGATTGGGACCCTGATGTAGGGAGGACTCTGATGGGGACCCTGAGGTAAGGGGGTATTCTGATGGGGACCCTGATATAAGGGGATACTCTGATAGGAGCCTATTGTAACAGGATATTCTGATAGGGACCCTAATGTAAAGGGATACTCTGATAGGGACCCTAATGTAAGGGAGACTCTGATGGGGACCCCGATTTAAGGAGGATTCTGATTGGGACCCTGATTTAAGGAGGACTCTTATGGGGACCCTGATGTAAGGGGGGACTCTGATGGGGAATCTGATGTAAGGAGGACTCTGATGGGGACCCTGATGTAAGGAGGACTCTGAGTGGGACCCTGATGTAAGGAGGAGTCTGATGGGGAATCTGATGTAAGGAGGACTCTGAGGGGGATCCTGATGTAAGGAGGACACTGATGGGGACCCTGATGTAAGGAGGACTTTGAGTGGGACCCTGATGTAAGGAGGACTCTGAGTGGGACCCTGATGTAAGGAGAGCTCTGATGGGGACCCTGATGTAAGGAGGACTCTGAGTGGGACCCTGATGTAAGGAGGACTCTGATGGGGAATCTGATGTAAAGAGGACTCTGAGGGGGATCCTGATGTAAGGAGGACACTGATGGGGAATGTGACGTAAGGAGAACTCTGATGGGGACCCTGATGTAAGGAGGAATCTGATGGGGACCCTGATGTAAGGAGAACTCTAATGGAGACCCTGATGTAAGGAGAACTCTGATGGGGACCCTGATATAAGGAGAACTCTTATGGGGACCCTGATGTAAGGAGGAATCTGATGGGGACCCTGATGTAAAGAGGACTCTGATGGGGACCCTGATGTAAGGAGAACTCTGATGGGGAATCTGATGTAAGGAGGACTCTGAGGGGGATCCTGATGTAAGGAGGACACTGATGGGGAATCTGATGTAAGGAGAACTCTGATGGGGACCCTGATGTAAGGAGGAATCTGAGTGGGACCCTGATGTAAGGAGAACTCTGATGGGGACCCAGATGTAAGGAGGACTCTGAGTGGGACCCTGATGTAAGGAGAACTCTGATGGGGAATCTGATGTAAGGAGGACTCTGAGGGGGATCCTGGTGTAAGGAGGAATCTGATGGGGACCCTGATGTAAGGAGGAATCTGATGGGGACCCTGATGTAAGGAGGAATCTGATGGGGACCCTGATGTAAGGATGACTCTGATGGGGACCCTGATGTAAGGAGAACTCTGATGGGGACCCTGATGTAAGGAGAACTCTGATGGGGACCCTGATGTAAGGAGAACTCTGATGGGGACCCTGATGTAAGGAGGACTCTGATGGGGACCCTGATGTAAGATTTTTTCAGCACATGAATATGTGTAAAATATATGATATTTATTTCAGGTACTTGTATAGCGCCGTCAATTTACGCAGCACTTTACATATACATTGTACATTCACATCAGTCCCTACCCTCAAGGAGCTTACAATCTAAGGTCCCTAACTCCCATTCATACACATACTAGGGCCAATTTAGAGAGGATCTCATTTACCTACCAGCATGTCTTTGGAGTGTGGGAGGAAACCGGAGTACCCGAAGGAAACCCACGCAGGCACAGGGAGAACATGCAAACTCCAGGCAGGTAGTGTCGTGGTTGGGATTCAAACCAATGACCCTTTTGCTGCCAGGCGAAAGTGCAGCCCACTACACCACTGTGGCCCTCATACTGAGAGTTCGGAGACCTCTGCTTCATAGCATAAGATGGAAGTCTCCTATGCGGATTATCCGCTATGTTGCAGCAACCCAAGGTCTACAATAGAGAAGAGGTTTTCACTTTCTATGGTAAAGGACGGTGGCTGGCGTGGTGGATTCTGGGCTCAGGCATTGGATGAGTTAATGAAGTCCGCGCACTGATGATGGAAGGGCCCGGGGACACAGATGGGGGAGCAGACTCCTGCTGTATAATTGAGTCAGCAATTCGGCAGCATCTGTCCATAGACTGTGATGTGTCCGGGGGGGGACACAAAGCCTCTGACTCAGCACCTCGGTCAGCTCCCATCAGACTACAGGGGACTCAGCAATCAGATGTTTTATCACCGTGCTGAGGACAGTCAAAGAGTCCAAATTTTGGATTATTAAAGGACCTGCCCACCCAGAAGTGACGTTTCAGAAAATGGTGAAGCCTCCAGCAATGAGATCTTCCGACTCCTTCCTGACTCTGCTGCAGTCCATCTGGGAGTTCTGGGTGTTCCCGCCCCTTTGTGTGTTCCCAGCTCCTCCTGTTCCCTTCCACCCCATTGCATATTGTAGGGGAGCCCCTCCCACCCCATTGTATATTGTAGGGGAGCCCCTCCCACCCCATTGCATATTGTAGGGGAGCCCCTCCCACCCCATTGCATATTGTAGGGGAGCCCCTCCCACCCCATTACATATTGTAGGGGAGTCCCTCCCATCCCATTACATATTGTACGGGAGCCCCTCCCACTCCATTACATATTGTACGGGAGCCCCTCCCACTTCATTACATATTGTAGGGGAGCCCCTTCCACCCCATTGCATATTGTAGGGGAGCCCCTCCCACCCCATTGCATATTGTAGGGGAGCCCCCCCTCCCACCCCATTGCATATTGTAGGG
>BLSH010194266.1:710827-753603 GCA_018402905.1 Glandirana rugosa
CCGACCGTCCATGTATTGTCTCGATTGACTAGGGCTCATGTCCCTAGTCATCTAGTCCCGATCGGGTCCTGTAACACGACGGACCCAGGTTCTTACTTTACTTTTTTGATTTGAATTTACATAGTTCAGTCTAAATGTACGTTGTCGTGGGGAACAGATATACGTTTTACTATACTGGTAATACAAGGTTCCCGTCATATACCTTTCCGATCCCGTCATATATCTGTCCGATCCCAGTATATACCTGTCCCATCCCGTCATATGTCCCTCACGTCTTAATAATCCGTTCAACATAAAAACTCCTTATTATATTAATGAGTTTTTGGAATCATTGAGAACATGGTTGTTGTTCAATAATAAAATTATTCCTCAAAAATACAACTTGCCTAATAATTCTGCACTCCCTGTATACTGCCCTACCCTGTCCATATATGACCCTAGCCTGTCTATATACTGCCCTAGCCTTTCCATATACTGCCCTTGGAACATAATGGTCATATCATTTTGCATATAGACAAGGGGTGCTGTTGCATGTAAATCTGACTTGATACATTTAAGTTTAGTTTTTTCATTTCATTCTTGGACCCAGGCAGCACAATGTCCTGGGCTAGCCCTGATCTACTGATCCCTGTACTCGGGATCAGTTAGCTCTGTTATGTACCTGCCAGCCCTGCCCCCACACAGTTAGAACACATACAGGGAACACAGTTAATCCCTTCATTGCCTCCTGCAGGTTAACCCCTTCCCTGCCAGTGACATTTATACAGTAATCAGTGTTTTTTTTTTTTATCTGATCGCTGTATAACTGTCAATGGTCGCAAAAAAGTGTAAAAAATGTCTGACATATCCACTGCAATATCGCAGTCCTAATAAAAATCGCAGATCACCGCCATTAGTAGTAATAAAAAAAAAGTAAAAACGCCATAAATGAATTCTCATGGTTTGTAAACGTGGCAACTTTTGCGCATTGCAATCAATATACGCCTTTTGTGATTTTTTTTTACCACAAATATGTAGAATTATATATATCGGACAAAACTGATAAATTATTTTGTTTTTTATAATTTTTTTGAATATGTATTATAGCAAAAAGTAAACAATATTGTTTTTTTTTTTCAAAACTGTTGCTCTTTTTTTGTTTATAGCGGTGATCAGAAGTTACGCAGAGGGGATTAAATACCACCAAAAGAAAGCTCTACTTGAGGGCAAAAAATGACGCCAATTTCGGTTGGGTACATCGTCGCACGACCGCGCAATTGTCCGTTAATGCGACGCAGTGCCGAATCGCAAAAAGTGCTCTGATCCTAAAGTGGGAAATCCTTCCGGGCTGAAGTGGTTAAGCGGTTAATGCTTCGTCATTCGCTTTAAGAGAAAAGTCAGCGGGTTCCGTACCCTGCAGCACGTTGGGTTGTTCGGCTCGTGTTTGTTGCGATTTATTTCCAGAGTCGGAGAGTTCTCTCCCGCCTATAGACATATAAATAGAGCGTATATTGTGAATCCAGGGAACGCAGCCCAGACATGTGACCGCGGCTAAATTCAGCTCTCCCTGATAGATGGCTTAGACACAATTACAATTTCCTCCTGGTCGGGAATCCAGATGGCCTGGCGGGGGGGCGAGAGGACGATTGTAATCATATATGACAGGGGAATAATCTGCAGGAGGATGAGGAGTGATGTGCTGCAGCATGGCTCCTCTTCTTACAAACTCTGTATATAAATGTCCTGGGCTCATTCACATTCTTCCCGTACAGTAACACCTGTTATGTCACCCATTAAAAAAGATTGCATTAAGGCAGCATAATAAAATCAATGGCCTGCCACTGCATCCAAACATGTATCACAATGTTGTTGCATTATGGTGCCTTAGGGCTCGTTCACAGGCAACAGTCCTACCACCCCTCTGAAAAGTGAACATTGAAGTACATTACCCTAGTGTGTTGGGGTAAATTGCTTTAGTGCATTGGCAGTGGCGGCCTGTGATGCAGGGCGCAGGGGCGTCGCTTAGGGTTGCCACATCATCCCTTTAATCCAGGACACATATGAATTACACAGGATCTGTGGCTGATTAACCACTTCAGCCCCGGAAGGATTTCCAGCTTTAGGACAGGAGCCCTTTTTGCGATTCGGCGCTGCTTCGCTTTAACTGACAATTGTGCGGTCGTGCGGCGTTGTACCCAAACGAAATTTGCGTCCTTTATTTCCCACAAATAGAGCTTTCTTTTAGCGGTATTTGATCACTGCTGCGTCATTTCTGATCGCCGCTATAAACAAAAGAAGAGCGACAATTTTGCAAAAAAACCCAAATTTCTTACTTTTTGCTAAAATACAAATCCAAAAAAAAAATATAAAAAACATTTTTTTTCACCGGTTTTGGCCGATTTATATTCTTCCTCATATTTGTGATAAAAAAAATCGCAATCGGCGTTTATTGATTGGTTTGCGCAAAAGTAGTTGCGTTTACGGATGATGAGAATTCATTTTTGGGGTTTTTATTTTATTTTTATTTTTTACTAGTAATGGCTGCGATCTGGTATTTTTAGCGGACCTGTCGGACCATTTTGACACTTTTTTGGGACCATTGGCATTTATACAGCGATCAGTGCTATAAAAATGCACTGATTACTATGTAAATGCCATTGGCAGTGAAGGGGTTAACCTGCAGGGGGCGCTCTAAGGGTTAACAGTGTTCCCTGGGCGTGTTCTAACTGTGGGGGGACTGCCCTAGCTGGGGAAGGGAAGTGGTCACAGCCTCCATGTACAGGAAGGCTGTGATCACAGCCCTTCCCCCTTCACAGAACAGAGGTCCGTGTTTACTTACACGGACCTCCGTTCTTTCACTCGGGGGGGGGGCATCGCGGGTGGCCGGCAGAGATCAACTCCGCCGCACCCGCTTCCTGGCCCTCCCCGAACACAGTGAGCACGCGGGCGCGCCTCCGGCAGTGCGCGCGCGCTCACTAGGCTCGATCCCGCAGCCGTCGCCATATGACGGCGATTTGCGGGAAAGAGCCACCTTGTCGCCGTCAGATGCCGATCAGCGGTCGGCAAGCAGTTAAGGTGGTAATTAAACTCACTTGGTGCCTCATCTGCATTAAATTAGCCTCGGAACCTGTGTAATTAATATATGTCCTGGATTAAAGGGATGATGTGGTAACCCTAACGCCGCTCCCTGTATCCATACGTCCGGTCCCCTAATCTACATGCGGGGCGTCAGACTCATAGATTCCAATGAGGTTTTTTTTTCCAGCACGGGATTACAGCCGGAGGCACTAATTGGCTTCAAAAAAGGGTGGGCTGGGAGGCAGAGCACTGCGCCCCCAGCCCACCCACTTGTGTGACAATGGTGACAGTCTCACCGTGTCAAATGTCCTTTTGTTACGCTCAAGGGTCTCCTGCAGCAATTTTTTGTTGCTGTCCAAGAAGTGGGTGATTTCCTGCGTGGCCAGAATCATACTCTCAGTTAGCAAAGCAGGCAGGAATGTAGGATGGTAGCCGAGATTCGCCCAAAACGGAGATTGCTTGGTAGCAGAGTGGGTGGAATTGTTGTAGGCGAACTTGGCTAATGGCAGCAAAGAGACCCAGTCATCCTGGGAGTACGAGGAGTAACAATGGAGGTATTGCTCGAGGGTCTGGTCTGGTTGGTCCTCTCTGTTTGCCCATTGGACAGTAGGTGGTAAGCTGAAGAAAATGCTAGTCCAATTCCCAAGATGGAACATAGGGACCTCCAGACCCGGGATGTGAACTGCACCCCTCTATCGGACACAATGCTCTTTGGGATGCCATGTAGGCGGACAACTTCCTTGATCAATACCTTGGCTGTTTCTGTAGCCGAAGGGGTGCCTTCCATCAGAATGAAGTGAGCCATTTTTGTGAGGCGGTCAACGACCACGAAGATTGTGGTGAAACCTGCAGATGGGGGCAATACCGCAATAAAATCCATAGAGATCTGGGGCCATGGACGCTCAGGGATGGGTAGCGGGTTTAGCAGGCCCCAAGCCTTGGTTCTCTCAGTCTTGTTTTGAGCACAGATAGGGCAGGCACTTACATAGTTTCTGCAATCCTCTCTCATGTGAGACCACCAAAACGTGCGGGAAAGCAGCTCCGCTGTCTTATGGTTGCCGAAGTGCCCAGCTAGTTGGTGGTCATGGCAAAGTTCCAAGGCAGTTAGACAGTGCTCCTCGGGCACGAAGATCCAGGTACCCGACCACCATAACCTGTCTTTCACAAATAGTCCGGAATCAGCGGGTACAGTGGAGCCAGCCAAAGTTTGCCTGATCTGGGTGAGGAAGTCCTTCTGGATCAACAAGAAACTGTGGGCAGGTAAGATGGTATCAGGAGGAGATGCTTCCCCAGTCTCATGGAACATCCTGGACAGCGCGTCAAGTTTAACGTTCTTGGATCCAGGCCGGTAAGTTATATGAAGCCGGAAGCGGGAAAAGAACAGGGCCCAGCGGACCTGCCGAGGCTTGAGTCTTTTATCAGTCCTTAAATACTCCAAGTTTTTGTGGTCTGTGAAGACCAGGACAGGGTGGACTGCTCCTTCCAGAAGGTATCACCACTCTTCCAGGGCACACTTGATAGCTAAAAGTTCTCTGTCCTCTACATCGTAGTTCTTCTCGGGGGGAGTCAACTTCTGCGAGAAGAAGGTAATAGGGTGCAACAGAGCTTTAGGCCCCTGTCTTTGGGATAAGACCGCTCCAACTGCAGTCTCAGAGGCATCCACTTCCAGATGTATGCAACGTGGAGTCGGGGTGCTTCATAACAGGTGCTGAAGTGAACAATTTCTTCAGGGTTTGGAAGGCTGCTTGCGTTTCCGGGGTCCAGACAAAGTGAGAGTTTTGTTTAGTCAGTTGGGTTATAGGAGAGATCACTGCGGAAAACCCCTGGATGAATTTCCTATAAAAGTTAGCGAACCCCACAAAATGCTGCACCGCCTTCTTATCTGCTGGCGTTGGCCAGTCTACAATGGCTGAGACCTTCTGGGGATCCATTGTGGTGCCTGTAATAGAGATGTGGAATCCCAAGAAGGAGATGTCTGCACATTCAAATGCACACTTTTCTGCCTTTGCATACAGGCCATGTTGCCGGAGGCGGCTGAGTACACATTTCACGTGCTGGCGATGTTCCTCTAAGGAGGGGGAGAAGATGAGGATGTCATCTAAGTAGACCACTACAAATAGGCCAAGGTAGTCCTTAAAAATGTCATTGACCAAGTGCTGGAATGTGGCCGAGGCGTTACAGAGCCCAAAGGGCATGACCAAATATTCAAATGGCCAAACCAAGTCCGAAAGGTAATTTTCCACTCATCTCCCTTCCGTATATGGACCAAATTGTAGGCACCATGGAGATCCAATTTGGTGAATACTACTGCGCAACCGAGGCGTTGGAACAGCTCAGGGACCAGAGGCAGAGGGTACCGGTTCTTGACCATGATTTTGTTAAGGTCCCGGTAATCAATAAACGGCCGGAGGGCGAGGTCTTTCTTTTCGATGAAAAAGATTCCAGCTCCTGCAGGGGACGTAGAAGGCTGAATGAAGCCCTTTTGCAGGTTTTCCTCGAGGTAGGCTTTGAGAGCCACAAGCTCCACTTCAGAAAGAGGAAATATCCTACCGAAAGGGACCTCGGCCCCAGGCAACAGGTCTATCTGGCAATCGTATGGCCAATGTGGAGGTAGGGTGTCTGCCCCCTTCTTGCTAAATACATCCAGGAAGCTGTGGTATACTTCAGGGACAGCAAGACGGGTTTCCTGGTCCGGATCAGGGTTAAAGTAGATCACGGCTGATGGTGCCCCTTGGGGCGACCGGAGGCAGTGAGCCATACAGTACGGGGACAGGAACTGAACTTCTCCAGTGTTCCAGTTAATGTAGGGGTTGTGGCTTTGGAGCCATGGGAGGCCCAGGATGACGGGAAACAATGGAGACGCAATAGCGTCCAGCAGCAGGAGTTCTCTATGGCCCTCGACCATCCAGGCAGGCAGAGGAAAGGTCTCATGGGTCACGGTACCAGACTTGATGATTGACCCATTGGCCAATCGGATAACCATCTAATGTTTCTTGGGCCGAAGAGATATCCGGTGCTGGGTGGCAAAGGCAAGACCTATAAAACAACTACAGGCCCCCGAGTCCAGGATGGCCGGAACTTGAATATTCCCGTCGGGGAGCTACAGGTAGAGGGAGAGAGTAAGGTGAGACTTCAGGCTTGCCAGGGTTAGGACCTCCCCTAAGGCTGGGGTTGGACCCCTACCGGCCTTAGTAGGGCAGTTCCTCACTAGATGCCCTGAATCCCCACAATAGAGGCACAGGTTGAGAGCCATGCATCTTTGTCTTTCCTCGACAGAGAGAGACGGCCAGCGGAGCCCAATGTGCATAGGTTCAAGGTGGTCCTGTGGAGAGGAGGAGGCTGTAGTGGCTGGGCTTGGTCCCGGAAGACTGGGCGCTCAGGGGAGCATCCAGGCGGGGCGCAGGGACCCTGTGACTCGCTCTGCCCTGTGTTCCCACAGGCGGTGGTCGATTTGGATCACCAAGTTGATTAAAGCATCCAGAGTATGAGGTACCCTGACACGTGCCAGCTCTTCCTTGAGTGGTTCGGAAAGTCCCAGCCTGAATTGGTAGCATAGAGCGGCATCATTCCAGGCTGTGTCAGCGCTCCAGCGCCTGAACTCTGACACGTATTCCTCAGCAGGGCGGCGATCTTGTTGGAGGGCATGGAGTGCCGCTTCTGCCGTGGCGGCCTGATGGGGGTCTGCATATAGTCGGGCCAGGATGTGGAAAAACTGATCAAGAGTGATAGCCATTTTCCTAGCAGGTTCCTATGGAGACCTCCCTCCCTTGGTTTTTCAACAGACTTTGTGGGACAAACTTCGGCAACAAAGCATCCCAACCTGTAGAGGTGCTGGACGCAGAAGAGGTAAGTATTCACATTTGTTATCGGGGACAGGGTCTCTTTAAGGTCTAAATCAATATTGCTATATTTTTTATGATTTTTCAGACTGTTTTCTCCATTTACAAAGTGTTCCCAAACAGTTTTCTGGATATTTGAATAATAATCTTCTTTGCAACTTTCCGATTGAACACTCTCCGCCAGGCCAAAAAATTCATTTTGCAGATCTTTTTCATCACCTTAATCCAGGCATAATCCATTATTTACAACAAGGAAAGACGGAGAAAGAATTTTCCTGAAGGTGGCAGAATTGTAGTCTTCCCTTTTGCTGCTTTTAAACAATTTTTTCATCAAATTTATTTCCTTATTTCACACTTCCCATTACAATTTCCAACATCTAACTTTAATGAGATGGAGGAAAGGCCGACATGATTTGTCAGCAGAAATGTAGCACCCCCTCATCTCTGTATCTCCTGGTCTCAGCAGTCAGCACACTCTCACAGCTGACTCCAGCCCTCCTCTGGTCTTTCTTTAGACCCTGTACTTTCTGCCTCTTAGGTCCGCCCCAGCTCTTTCCTGGTAGAAATACAAATTAAGAAGGGTGTACTGTGATGTAAGGAAGGGTGGAGGCTATTGACTTCTGATGGTGGTGGTGAAATTGAGTTTGACACCCCTATTCTAGGATATAGTGGGCTGGAAGAGGCAGACCATGGGATAGAATATTTATGGCACCGTAGCCAGTCCCTGAGGAGGTGTGCCCAGGAGGTGGCAAGAGAACCCTTAAAGTGGTAGCAAACTCTAACAATGTGACAACATTCCAGCAATATATCAATTAATCTAGTTGTTTGCAGAACAAGCGGCTACGAAGGCAGTTACATTTAGTTTAACATTTAACAATTAGTTGATTCTTCCCTGGGTGGCCAGCTGCCTTGGGAGAATTGTAAGTTTGGAGCAAAGCAGTACAGAGATTCTCAGGGACAAAGCAGCGGTCACCATGGTTTCTCGGGAGGAGAATAGATTTGAGTGTCAAGAATTCTGTCACCCAAAGGTGAAGTGAGACTGGTAAGAACAGTAGCCAGAATGCAATCAGGAAGTATAACAGGAACAGGAACCAACTCCATCTTGGAAGTGGAGGAAAACTGTTGCAACAATGCGCCAGCCCTTGCATTCTTTGAGAACGAGTAATTGAAGCTTGACAGAAAAAGAGCGCATCGCAGCTGAAACAAAGACAGCCTTGAGAGACTCAAAGGCTTTAAGGGCCGGTTCACACTGGATCGGCGCGACTTGCAGGGCAAAGCAAGTCGCCCCGTTCGAGGCTACCTCAGCGCGGCTTGCAAGGAGACTTCTTTACATAGAAGTCAATGCAAGTCGCGCTGAGGTCGCCCCGAAAATAGTGCAGGACCCTTTTTCTAAGTCGGAGCGACCTGAGTCGCTCCTATTAGAACGGTTCCATTACACTGCATGGGGACGACTTGTCAGGCGACTTGAGTCGCCTGACAAGTCGCCTCAGTGTGAGCCGGCTCTCATGGAATCTGGAGACCAATTCTGAGGGTTACTGTCCTTTCTGGTCATATCAGTCAGGGGTTTGACTAGAGAGGAGAAGTTACGAATGAATTTCCGATAATAATTGGTAAAGCCAAGAAAACGTGGAGAGAAGAAAATTCTGGGTGGCTGCACTCCAATTAATGCTCTTTATTTCATATCATATACAGTCCACACAATACAGATATTGACGGATGCAAGCAGCTTGCATGCATCCATCTGTATTGTGTGGACTGTACATGATATGAAATAAAGAGCATTAATTGGAGTACAGCCACCCAGAATTTTCTTCTCTCCACATGCTATGTGCATACTTAGCCGGCACCCACGGGGACACTAAGAGGCAAAAAAGCCAAGGAAATGTTGTAGCGGACGTAGACCTACGGGTCAAGGCTACTGTAGAACTGCAGATAGTTTCTCTGGGTCCATCAAAAAACTGGCAGTGGAAATGACATAACTCAGAAATTTAACCTGTTCACGATGGAACTCGCATTTCTCCAACTTACAATACAGGTTATTATCTCTCAGCCTTTGTAGCACACGGGAGACATCTGTGTGGTGGCTCTCTAGATAAACCACCACCCATTTCTGTAACATATCTTGGAGGACATTGTTGATGAATTCCTGAAAAACTGCAGGAGCAAGACCAAAAAACTTCAAGACCAAACGGCATTACGAGGTATTCGTAATGTTGTGTCCTGGTATTAAATGCAGTTTTCCATTTGTCGCCCTCCTTCAGAGGCGCTGGGAGGGGGGCTGGAGCCCTGAGTGGGCCCGTGAAAAGCCCCAGGTCTCGGGCATGCAGAGGGCTATTATTAGCCCCGAGTGCCCTTCCGTAGAATCGCCAGAGCCGCCCGTCGCTAGAGGTCCGGAGATGATCTCCGCTGCCATCCTATAGAAGACCAGCTCTCATGGAGCCTGATCACTTGCCGAGGGGAATAAACAAGAGGCGGAACCGGCTTCCGATAGAAATGGAGCTGTCGCCAACCCCCCGCCCCCTTTCCCACAATAGATCATAGACTGGCAGCAGGCCACAGGACGGTGGGGGTTGGCGGCAGCTCCATTTCTATTGGCAGCCACCCGGTCGGCTCTGCCTCTTGTTTGTTCCCCGAGTGACCTGTTACACGAAAGCTGGTCTTCTGTAATGGCGGCGGAGACTCCGCTGGGGGCACTGATGTAACGGAGCACTCCCCTGGGGACACTGATATAAGAGAGCACTCCGCTGAAGACATCTGATGTAAAAGAGCACTCTGCTGGGGACACTTGATGGAAGGAGGCACTCCGCTGGGAACACCTGATGTAACAAGGGACTCTGCTGGGGAGACTGATGTAAGGAGGGACTCCGCTGAGGACACCTGATGGAAGGAGGCACTCCGTTGGGCCACCTGATGGAAGGAGGCACTCCGCTGGGGACACCTAATGGCATCTGGTGGCAGGCGATGTGGCAAGTGAAGCTCAGAGCTCTCACTGATTCTACATTAAGGTGAGTTGAACTATTTTATTTTATATTACAATGTAATAATAGAAGTAATGCGCTTCAATCATCCTGACACCATAACAACCATGGTGCCAGGATGATTGAAGCTCTAACATTAGATGTTTGGAGTATCTTTATCTGCTGATTGTTAAACTTTCTGGAATACACATATTTCTATTGTGCTGTCCCTCATCCCTCTTTCTTTCCTTCCTTCTCGCCTCTCTCCTTCCCTCCCTATCCCTTTCTTTCTTCCTTCCTCCATCCTTTGTTCATCTCAGAATCAAACCACGCCCCATTTGAGCCACTCCCTTTAAGCCACGCCCACTTTTAGTTTAATCCACGCCCCCTGGTCTTTTGCTCACCTAGCAACGCCCCTGCCCTCCTTAACCCTCACAAGATTGTATGCCCTCTCAGATCTAGCTTTGTGAAAACCATTGCTCCCTTGAGGCAGTCACATAATTTCGTAATTAACGGAATTGGATACGTGTTGTTATTTCTTTATGATGCGATTGAGACCCCTAGAATCGATACAAGGTTTCGGTTCACCACTCTTCTTATTCACAAAAAGGAAGCCAGCACCAGCAAGAGAAGAGGATTTGTGGATAAACCCTCGAGAAAGTGGGTCGGCAGCATAGTCCTCCATGGCCTTATCCTCCAAGACAGACAAAGGGTAAACCCAGTCACGAGGGTGAATGGCACCAGGTTAAAGGTCAATTCATACGACTGGTTTGGAGGCAAACTACTGGCTTCACCTTTGTCATCGCTAAAATCACAGTACTCCTCTGGCAAGGAGAAGAGTGAAGAGGTGCACAAGACCTTAGCCACTTTCTGAAAACACGTTTTACTGCATTGTGGCGACAAGGAAAGAACCCCAGCCCAAAGCCAATCAAAAGCGGGGTTGTGCCTCTGTAGCCAAGAATAATCAATAACCACAAGGTAATGAAGAAATTACTTGAAATTGGATTATCTCATGGTGAAGGGCCCCTACGGCCATGGTCAACAGAGCAGTCTCATGAGTCACATGAGGTCTCTCATCAATAGCCTCAATGGCAAGTGCAGTGGCATGAAGCTGCAGCCGAATCGAGTGCTTAGACACAAAGGCACCTGAATGAACGGGCATGCAGCTCCAGAGTCAAGCCTGTGTTTCTTGATGGACAACTCAGACCAAGAAAGGGTAACCCGGAACTAGAGGCTCATCCTTTGGGATAACTGGCGATGTAACAACGCCACCTAAGGTCTGTCCCCTACATCAGTGGTTCTCAACCTCAGTCCTCAAGTACCCCCAACAGTCCATGTTTTCAGATTTTCCTTTATCTTGCACAGGTGCTTTAATTCAGAGTCAATAGCTTGATATTTTGGACAGCTATTTTATATTTTTATAAACATTTTGTTTGAGCAATGGATGTGGAATATATCTGTATATCTATTTATTATTCTGTATATCTATTTATTATTATTGTTTAAGGGAAAAAAACTGTACAGTTAAGCTAGTTGGAGCCATAATACTCCTGTTTATACCCATTACATATGCCCCCACAGGTGGGTATTGTTGTCCGACCATGGCTGGGTGGGAGGTCCTCCAGGTGGAGCCAGTTCAGCTGAGGGGTGGGGGGTTGCAGACCTTGAGGTACATTGAGTTAATTGTAGAGCTTTATCTGCTACATTTACAAAGTTGTATGTTTTGTACTATAACATGCTATTTTTCACCAGTGGCCTGCAGCTCCTGAAGAAGCGTGAAGTGCGCAACATGTAGAACAAGCCAAGAGATCTTACGCCATACATCTACAGCCGTACACCTTGAAAAAACCTTGTCTGCTGTGGCGACATCCATGAGTGTTTATATATAGTTGCTATATGATGTGTTTTAGTGGCGTTTGTTAGCAATTATACAGACAGCAACAATATTTTGTGTGGTTTTAAACACATTTTTTTGTTTGCTTGATATTTTAATAATCATAATAAAATGTAACTTTTTAATTGAATTTCATTGTACGTGCCTATAAAGTCCATATTTCTTTCTATAAATCTTCAAATTCAATATTTCGGGACGTGGCACATATTATGTTTTCTGTGTCCACAGCACCACTCTGTGGTGACACAATGCATGAAATTAAAACTCCCCTTTCTAAGTTCTCGTACTCTGTTTGATGGACATGAGGCTACTGGCAGCAGTAGTGGAGCGTGCAGGAACTTTAAATACCCTTTTAAAGGAAACCACAAACTCAGGGTAATTCAGGACAATGGGTCTTGGCATCTCCCATAGAGGGTTTGCCCAGGCCAAGGCTCTATCAGAAAGCAAAGAAATAATGAAGCCTACTTTGCTTCTGTCCGTGGGGAACGCCTGGGGCAGCATCTCAAAGTATATCCCAACTTGGTTGAGAAACCCTCTGAATTGAACTGGATCGCCCACAAATCGCTGGGGAAGCGGAGTGGAACCAGACACATTTCTTACAGAGGTAATATTCAAGGCAGGTGCCTGCACAGAGTCTGGAGCAGCAGCAGGGATGGCCTGCAACACAGGTTGTACCGGATCAGCCACAGTGGGAGGATGCAGGTGAGCAGTGCGAATCAGGAGCGTGTGTAACGATATGGCAAATTGATCCATGCGGTGGTCCTGCTCATTCAATCTGGAAAAAAAAATTACCACTAGGTGTATTGCCTGCATCTTCTGAATTCATGCCCTTTGCCATGAATCAGAAGGAGACAGAAGATGCAGTAAAATCACACCTTTTAATATAATGGTAAAAATGGTACAGATAAGTAAACGTAGTCAAAACATAGCCAGGGTTCGGTAGCCAAAGCGGAATAGTCAGAACAAGCCAGTGAATCAGGAAGCCAGAGATCAGCGTAGTTTGCCACAGCAGACAGGATCAGGAACCAGAAGGGACGTCAGCCAGGCAAGTCTTCAACAGGAACACCGCAGAGAGTCTCCAGATGTGTTTGACCAAAGCGAAGGCACAGAAGGAATGAACCACACAGTTTAAACAGCCAGAAGGGGCAGGCTGTAGGCTGGACTGACGAGCAGGAAATGATCACCAGGTGGCCACTGTGGAACAATGAGTTCTGGCAACTACAACAGGTGAGCAACCTGAGCCCTAAGAAGGGAGGGCTTAAAGCCTAGCCCTTACAGTCACATAAGTATCTTCATATGGAGAGGAAAGAGTTAATCTAGGGCGCAGAAAAGCAGTGCCAGCAAGTCCCGGGAAGAGCAGCGGAGCTGTGATCTGAGTCCCGGGAAAGAACTACACCCTGCAGTTGTTAACGAGTACTAAGATGGGAGGCTACCTCCCATTTTGCTACCCAAATTTGCCTATTGTGATTTGGGCAGGGCGATGAAGAGACTAAGCTGGGTGGCTGAAGATTCTGAATACCTTACCAACGCAGGTGTGAAGCTGGTACATCAGGGCAGCATTGCTTTGGGTACCATCCGGGGAGCTGAACACCTATGTACTGTTTAATGGACCTGAAAGAGGCCAATACCAGGAGTCGGAGTGTGGAGTCGATGTAAACTCTGCTGGGAGCCGTTATTTGAACTGATACCAAGCAACCTGTCTCCTGTCACTTATCATGTGGAGTGGCGCACTGGTTTCTGTGTCGAGGTTGGAGCAGCCAAAGGAGTATGTGAATGAGGCTTCAGGTATTGCATCTTCTAGTGAGCAGAATCGGCAGAGTTGCTTCCCAGACTGCCATCAGCAGGCTCCCATCCAAGCAGTCACAGGGGGAATTGGTCTCATGGGAGGAGAGTGCCACCGGAGAGAACACCACAGGAAAGCCTGCTGCAGTAGTGATGATGGTGTCCTGTACCATGGAGGAGACACAAAAGTAGAATGGGGTAGGGAAGGTAAAGGAAGAGGAGACCAATTCAGAACATGGCCCATGATTAAGCCCTGGAGCGGAATGAACGCATTGGGGGACATGGCCTGGTTGAAGCCCGGGCTGAGGCTGTCATACACCTCCTTACATGGTTTTGCTGTGATGTCCGGCTTTTTGGACTTCCTTTCCCTACCAGATATTTTGAGCTGGGGTGAGCGCTGTCCTTGTTGGCACTCCTAGTGGTTTGTCATGCAAGAGGACCTGGTGGAACCTTGAGCAACACCTGTCATTTTTGTTGTGGGTCCCATTGTTTCCCAACTTTAGTACTGATCCCAAGGAGAAAGACATAAGTGAATGGAACACTTGTCTCAATGGTCCTGGGAGGTTACAGGAGAAGTATAAAAAAGCACAGGTGGCTATCTGCGAGGCAGAAAGTGTGTCTTGGAACCAAGGGACATACATGCAGATGAACCTGATCAGTCAGACCAAGAACATGATCAGCAAGTGTTACAGTGTGTTCAGAGGCTTCAGTTGAGTTTCAGGAGCTCCGAATGGATCTTTCTTCCCTTTACATATGGGCAAGGGCAAATGCACCAGGTAAGGCACACCATGAACTGATAAAGAGGGCTGCTAACCTGTATATCCTGCAGGGCAGAGGAGTCAAAGAAGAACTGCCCCTTTTCACTAGGATGCAGCGGATTGTACAGAGAGAAGGGTGACTCTTGAGTTCGGGTAAATACCTGTATGTACCCCCAGCAGTCACCAAAGAAGCGGAGTCTCTGAGGGAAAGACGGTACAGTGATAAAGCCTGGGAATTTCTCCACATACCCAAACCTTACCAACATTCAAGGGCTACAAGATTTTGGGACATATTCTTGAGTATAAAGAAAAGCTGGAGCTGGGGGAAATGTATCTATGAAGACCAAGTGGTTATTAAAAAGTAATCGTATGTCAAAAGATAATTATATAGTGCTCAACCCGCTAAAAAATTATGCAATCAAATAAATGACAATATGTGAGACATTTGTGTGAGGGAAAGTGAATATTAAAAGTTCAAAAACTCATGAAAGTTGTTGTAAAACTGAGTTGACACTGTGTAGATATTCTCATCAGAAAAAGTGATATCAAAACAATCCAATGAAGGCGTATTAGAAGACGGATGAGCGGTCTCCAAATAATGATTAGTTGGAGGCTTACCAGACACCAGGTCAATCAGGCACCGAACAGTCAGGGGATTCCAGGGAGATGTAGATGTGATGAGGCCCGTCACACACTCTGGGGTTGGTCCAGACGTTCTTCCACGGGTAGAAGGGACACCTCACAGCCGGCTCATGGATATTCCAAGATCACCTGTTGATTGGGTGTAGGTCTTGCACTTCTGGGGTGGTATGTCACACACTCCTAAACGATTCAGTAGGACTTGCTTGTAAGACGGACAGCTATAGAGCTATCACCACCAACTCATAATGGTGGTGGGTTGGGGTATAACTATCCGATGGCTCCAGAATGATGTACAACCGAGGGAGATGAGAGAGACTCAGGATAGTGTAAAACCTCTAAATTTGAGGTGTATTTATTAAAAAATCCGCAAAAAGGTAAAAACCAATAACAACATGTATGCAGCACTTCAGAGTAATGGGCTCCGACGCGTTTCGTATCCTAATACGTCACCTGGGGTTACCAACTCTGTGAAATGCTGCACTATATATAGCCATCATACACCTTTAATGGGGGGCTCATGCACTTCCGCCCACAGGTCATCGGCGTGCGTTCCAACGCTCACTTCCGGCGGAACCGGAAGTAGTACATAAGCGGTGCCAGATATATGGTTATATGAATGGGGATCGAGCAAAATCAACTATCCGGTCGCCCTGCTATACATAAATTAGAAATGAGACTTTTTAGAAAAGTAACAAGTAAAAAAATTGAAAAATTGATCGCCCACATGCGTTCCAAGCAGATTTTGGGACATATTCTTGAGTGTAAAGAAAAGCTGGAGCTGGGGGAAATGTATCTATAAAGACCAAGTGGTTATTAAAAAGGCCGAGAGGAGAGACCAGGAATGGTCAGTGAATATCTAGGGCCAGGATGGAAGAATGGCCCAGGTCCCTGATCCTGCCTTTTATTGGTAGACTTTGTTCAAGCTCACCCACATGTTACATGGCCAACAGATGTGTATCTTTTCTCCTTTCCTTTGGATCTCCAGAGAACTTCTGTTGTGGCATATTCTGTGTGTGGGGGGCCTTTATCCTAAATTGGCTGATCACCCTTAAGGGGATCTGATGTCCTGTTTAAAAAGGATCTTGGCCTAGTCAGAAGGCCATTATGCTGCTGCAAGAACTAACAAGTTGCTAATGAGTAGGCGGGAGGCATCTTCCGCAGATTGTTCTGAGTTCTGAAGAAGAGATGTGTTTCACAGTGTAGCTGTTTTTTTTTCCTTCAAAATGTTCCTGTCTGTGATAGTTCCTAAGGACTTTGGAGGCCACAGAACCAAGACCCTTTGGTTCACAAAGACTTTTAAAAAGAGCAAAATCCCTAGATAGAGAATTTTTACTGAAGTGCTGGAAGTATGTGTTTATGTACTGTTGACCAGTGGTTCTCAACCCTGTCCTCAAGTACCCCCAACAGGCCATGTTTGCAGTTTTTCCTTTATCTTGCACAGGTGCTTTAAATCCGAGTCAATGGCTTGGTATTATGGACAGCTATTTTATCTAAGAGAAATTCCCAAAACATGGCCTGTTTGTGGTACTTGAGGACAGGGTTGAGAAGCACTGCTGTAGACAGTGTAGATAGGTTTAGTTAGGTAGGCTGCTTTTCTCTCTGAATTGTCCCAGGGCTCTGGGTTAAGAGTAATTTCCCCACTAGGGGCATACAGTTGGCCTACTACTTTAGTGATGGGTGCGTGTGATTGAAGCATGGGATGGGACCTATGGACTTCTGTGAATATTTCTAATACTTATAGGATAGGCCCAGGTTGGTAAATTGGTTTCCTGGAAGGTTAGCTCCTCGGAGGTAGAATTCCACCTTCTGTTTGATTTTTTTTGTTTTCCCCATTAAAGTCATTGTAATCGATCACCTTGTAAAACAATTCATTCCGTTTCTAATAGAAATGAAAGGCAAAACATTGTGTATAGATAGAAAATATTATAAATACCCTTTTCTCCCTTTTTTTTATTAGTGATCACTTAACTTATGTTCTCAGCTGCATAAGAACTAGGGGAGGAGAAGCAGCAATACACTGATCTTCCCTGTGAAATGTTGTGCAGGGGGAAAGGGAGTGGGTGACAGGAAAAGTCTGATCATTGGGGGAGAGCAGGCTGTGTTCCCAGCACAGCTAGAGAAATGACTGCGTTGCGTTCTCCAATGTGGTGTGGTCAGGTTTTTTTTTTTTTCAAATATAATGTTTATTGAGAAGGGAGAGATCTGATACAAAAAAAAAAAAGAAAAATACATTACATTCCATTGCAGATCATTATGGTTTATTACAAGGTGAGTGGTGAGTCAACATTCTTCCCATGGCCTTGAGGTATTGTCATCTCATATATGTGTTGTCTAGAGTCCACTGACCCCACTTTCCATTCACCTGTTAGTTAGCGCTAATCAGCATGGTATAGTAACAGATCACTTCCCCTTATTTTTTTTTATTTAGTAGACATAACTCTGGGATATGCTCTATATAACTTAAATCAATATGCATCCCAGAAATGGAGAGTGGAAAGAGAAAGAAAGAGGAAGGAAGGGGGGGGAAGGGGGGGGGGTTGTGCGAGACCCGGGTTTCTCCAGGTCAGTAGTCGTTTTCACCTCGGCTACTTGCTCAGAAGCGATAAACCTTCATCTGATAAGATGGGTGTGGTCAGTTTTTAATAGGAATAGTTATTATTGGCCATCAGTTGAGACTGAACCAGCTGATATACATTTGCACTGACAAGAGGCAGGATGGCTTTCTAATTACTGATAGATTTCAGCTGGTGTCTTGGTTTTCCGAGCCTTTTTGCATCTTCCTTTCTTCATGTGCACAATACTTTTCCATTTTATTACACATAACTTAAAGTGTTTGTAAAGTCTAGTTTTTTTTTTAGGAGGGCTGAGGGGGGCTACTGCACACTGAAGGTTTTTTTTATCTTAATGCATAGAATGCATCTTCTGCCTTTACAATCACTTTAATCTCTGAACGTATTTATTTTGGTTTCGTTGTATGGATTGCATGGGCTGTTACCGACATATGGTGTAAATTTCATGTCATTAGCACCTTTAGAAATACACTATATTGTCAAAAGTATTGGGACGCCTGCCTTTACACTTTCATGAACTCTAATGGCATTCCAGTCTTAGTCCGTAGGGTTCAATATTGGGTTGGCCCACCCCTTGCAGCTATAACAGCTTTTACTGTTCTGGGAAGGCTGTCCACAAGGTTTAGGAGTGTCTATGGGAATGTTTGACCATTCTTCCAGAATGGCATTTGTGAGGTCACTGATGTTGGATGAGAAGGCCTGGCTCACAGTCTCCGCTCTAATTCATCCCAAAGGTGTTCTATCAGGTTGAGCTCAGGATTGCGCAGTCATGTTGGAACAGGAAGGGGCCGTCTCCAAACTGTTCCCACAAAGTTGGGAGAATGAAATCGTCCATGAATGAAGGGGAGGCTCCCAGGGAAAGCTGGTGCAGCCATGAAGTCTAGGAATTTCTCCACATACCCAACCCTTACCAAAGTTCTGGGGCTACAAGGTTTTGGGACATATTCTTGAGTGTAAAGAAAAGCTGGGTAAAATTTATCTATTAGGACAAAGTGGTTATTTAAAAGGCTGAGAGGAGGGACCAGGAATGATCAGTGAATATCTGGGGCCCGGACGGGAGAATGGCCCAGGTCCTTGATCCTGCCTTTTATTAGTAGACTGTGTTGGTAACGTCTTGGTATGCTGACACCCTAAAGCCTCGTACACACGGTTCGACGGTCGTATGACCAAATGGACCAAAATATGTTGGCTGTTGTATCTTGCATACTGACATGCTCTAAGCGATCGTACGACCAAGCCGAACGTAGTGACGGGTTATGAACATATAAAGAGAAAGTTCAGGTGCATGTAATTAGCGCCCGGCCATTCCTGACTTCTGAGCATGCGTGTTTTGGACAATACAACTTGTTGGACCAACTTCTCTGTACACACGATACAACGGTCGTACGACCGCTTGTTGGTACTACTAAATTTTCTAGTCTGCTCATACAACTCCTGTTGTACGACCGTCGTACGTCAGCTGTTCTAATTGCGCGTACTAATGGTCGGATTAGCATGCAATGGCCGTTCGTACGTCCTGTTGTATGCGATCGTCGAACCGTGTGTACGAGGCATAAGAGTTCCCTTCACTGGAACTAAGGGGCCAAGCCCAACCCCTGAAAAACAACCCAACACCATAATCCCCCCTCCACCAAATGATTTGGACCGGAGGATCAAAGGCTCGGGTAAGTATAGCCTTTTGGTATGCACCTGCAAAAAAGAGCAGTTAACCCATGCAGTGCGGGCACAGCCCCACTGCATGGGATAAAAACATTTTCTACCAGGTTTCTTCTTTAAAGTATACATTTATTCAGATATAGTACTCATTGACCCTTTCTATATAGAGTGCGTATAACTTGTCAGTAAACAGACTTTGATGTGTAAATCTGGTGATTTGCATTGCATTTTAATTCCTGTGTATGAGGGGCCCACCGAACCTGAAGTGCCACGGGCCCCCCCAAGGTCTAAATCCAGATCTGGAGAGAGGCCACCCCTGTCTTCCCATACAGGTACTAGTATTTAATGTTCATTTGAAAAATAAAGATTTTATATCATTAGTCAGAAAAAAAGATAGCAATATAGTTTTAAAACCTAAAAAGAATATAGCATTAGTACAACATCCGCGTAGTTTCAGATAAAAAAAGTATTAAATGGCTTTCTTTTCTGGTAGCACAGAAAAATCCATTATTGGTTCACTTTCAATAAATCATTAATGTGGTTATCTAGGAGATTGCAAAATGAATAAATCTGGAATATTTATAGCACGTGCAAGGCACCTGAGTCTGCTTCAATGGTTGGGGGTCTCTGGTTCTGAATTTCATTGACAACGTGTAAACAGCTCTTAGCATTTTCATGAAAAGTGTTAATTGTTTTCTTAGCTTTCATCTTTTTCTTTTCTATCCTACATTTGATAATTCAGCCTGAGCTCTGGAGAGGCAGGGATGAGTTCTATTTACTCTCATGATTATGGACCCAGGAGATCAGAGAGGCATTGCAGGTGAATTAATAGAGCAAAGAATGGAGTACAAAGTCAGTAACTTACAGCGACCAATCAGAACTTGCCTTCCACTATTTGTTCTGCACTAGATTGATGGCAAGTGTAATCTGGTGGTTATGGGTTATGGAACCACTCTCCAGCCCTTCACCAACAAACTGCCTCCTCCTACAGCCAAATATTTCACGTTGCGACTCATCAATCCAGAGCACCTGTCGCCATTTTTCTGCAGCCCAGCTCCTATGTTTTTGTGCATAGTTGAGTCACTTAGCCTTGTTTCCAAGTCAGAGGTATGGCTTTTTGGCCACACTTCTTCCATGAAGACCACTTCTGGTCAGACTACTCCAGACAGTAGATGGGGGTACCTGGGTCCCACTGGTTTCTGCCAGCTCTGAGCTGATGGCACTACTGTACATCTCCTGATGTGGAAGGGAAGTAAGCACGATGTGTCTTTCATCTGCTGCATTAAGTCTCCTTGGCTGACCACTGCGTCCACGATCCTCAATTTTGCCAGTTTCTTTGTACTTCTTCAAAAGAGTTTGAACAGCACATCTTGAAAACCCGGTCTGTTTTGAAATCTTTGCCTGGGAGAGACCTTGCTGATGCAGTATAACTACCTTGTTGCTGTGCTCAGTCTTGCCATGGTGTATGACCTGTGACATGAAACTGTCTTCCACAACCTTGCCTTCGTAGCAGAGTTTGGCTGTTCCTCACCCAGTTTCAACCACTTCAGCCCCGAAAGAATTTCACGCTTTAGGATCAGAGCACTTTTTGTGATTCGGCACTGCGTCGTTTTATCTGACAATTGCGCGGTCATGCGACGTTGTACCCAAACAAAATTTGCATCCTTTTTTCCCCACAAATAGAGCTTTCTTTTGGTGGCATTTGATCACCTCTGCGTCATTTCTGATCACCGCTATAAACAAAAGAACGACAATTTTGCAAAAAAAAAACCACATTTCTTACTTTTTGCTAAAATACAAATCCAAAAAAAAATATAAAAAAACATTTTTTTTTCATCGGTTTTGGCTGATTTATATTCTTCCTCATATTTTTGGTAAAAAAAATTGCAATCGGCGTTTATTGATTGGTTTGCGCAAACGTTGCTGCATTTGCAAACGATGAGAACTAATTTATGGCGGTTTTATTTTTTTTATTTTTTACTAGTAATGTCGGTGATCTACGATTTTTAGCAGGACTGTGATATTGCGGCGGACATGTCGGACCATTTTGACACTTTTTTGGGACCATTGGCATTTATACAGCGATCAGTGCTATAAAAATGCACTGATTACTATGTAAATGCCATTGGCAGTGAAGGGGTTAACCTGAAGGGGGCGTTCTAAGGGTTAACTGTGTTCCCTGGGCGTGTTCTAACTGTATGGGGGCTGGCAGGGGGAGGGGAGTGATCACTACTCCCATATACAGGAAGTCTGTGATCACAGCCCTTCCCCCTCTGTCAGAACGGAGATCCGTGTTTACATACATGGACCTCCGTTCTTTCACTGCGGGGGGGGGGGGTCATCGTGGGTAGCCGGCAGCGATCGAGTCTGCCCTACCCGCTCCCTCAGAACACAGTGAGCGCACCGGCTCACAGTGCGGGATCTCGGTCGGTGGTCGGCAATTGGTTAAGCCTCCTACACACAACTGTTTCTGTTTCAGTTAATGACTGTGTTTCAGTATGAAATCGATGATCATTAGCACCTGTGTAGCGCCCTCCTAGTTTAGATACTAGTGAGTGTATATAGTTTTTGTCTCTCACTGCTTAACATGTGAGTAGATAGGCATATTTATATGCTATCTGCTTATCAAAGAGCCAGGATTTGAGTAGGGTCTGCTCAGTGTGCCCTGGTGCTGATTCATGTGGTCTGGAGAGTTTTACCCTGTCCAGTAGTATGGGTCCCTATTGGACAGTGGGAGAAAAACCCAGCCAGTGACAGCAGGTGTATTTGAGGGTGGTTCTGACCAACTAGTAGGGGAGTGTCCCCCACTGCATCTTGGGTGAACACCTTCATATAAAAGGGAGCACATGGGCTCAAGGTTAGGAGTTCCAGCCCACCCAGACCTGAGGGGTGGAGGTGTGTGTTTAGCTCCTGGCTGCTAGGTCTGAGGGCCTATCAAGGAGACTGCCGGCTGCTAGGCCTAGTCGAGGACTATCCAGATGCTGAAGCTACAACGCAGAGTTCTAAAAAGCTGACAGAGGGAGGACGTCTTTGGATTCGGTCTGATATCACAGTGGCAAAGTGTCGCTTGGAAGTTGGAAGGAGGCTACCGACTGTCCCGGGACATGGTGTGAGTACAGACCTGTGAAGGGATCCCTGAGACTGTGTTGTTAGAATTTCCCCTGCCCTCATAATCAGCTAATCAGGTGTGCAAGTTAGAAAGGAGACACTGGTGAGTGTCTTGAAGAACTGAGTCCAGCTTATCCTGTGTTGCTTAAAAAGGGACCTGTTCCACTAAAGTCAGGCTGCCATAAAGTGCCCTTGGTAGTCTGCGAAACTGAGTTAGAAAGGAGACACTGGCTGGTGTCTTGAAGAAGCAAAGTCTGGCTGTCCCTTGTTGCTTAACCACTTTCCGACCGCCCGCCGCAGCGTGACGGCGACAAGGTGGTTAGCTATCGCGAACCGCCGTCACAGGACGGCGGCCGCGATAACTAGCATTGTGAGCGCGCGCACGCTGCCGGAGGCACGCCGCCGGAGGCACGCCCGCGCGCTCACTGTGTTCGGGGGGAGCCAGGGAGCGGGTGCAGAGGACTCGATCGCCGCCGGCTACCCGCGATGACCCCCCCCGCACTGAAAGAACGGAGGTCCGTGTAAGTAAACATGGACCTTCGTTCTGTGTGAGGGGGAAGGGCTGTGATCACAGCCTTCCTCTACATGGAAGCTGTGATTGCTCCCCTTCCCCAGCCAGGGCAGCCCACACACAGTTAGAACACGCCCAGGGAACACAGTTAACCCTTAGAGCGCCCCCTGCAGGTTAACCCCTTCACTGCCAATGGCATTTACACAGTAATCAGTGCATTTTTATAGCACTGATCGCTGTATAAATGCCAATGGTCCCAAAAAAGTGTCAAAATGGTCTGACATGTCTGCCGCAATATCGCAGTACCGCTAAAAATCGCAGATCACCGCCATTACCAGTAAAAAATAAAAAAAAATAAAAACCCCAGAAATGAATTATCATCCGTAAACGCGGCAACTTTTACGCAAACCAATCAATAAACGCCGATTGCGATTTTTTTTACCAAAAATATGAGGATGAATATAAATCGGCCAAAACCAATGAAAAAAAATGTTTTTTTATATTTTTTTTTGGATTTGTATTTTATCAAAATGTAAGAAATTAGTTTTTTTTTTTGTAAAATTGTCGCTCTTCTTTTGTTTATAGCGGCGATCAGAAATAACGCAGAGGTGATCAAATAACACCAAAAGAAAGCTCTATTTGTGGGAAAAAAAGGACGCAAATTTTGTTTGGGTACAACGTCGCAGGACCGCGCAATTGTCAGTTAAATCGACGCAGTGCCGAATCGCAAAAAGTGCTCTGGTCCTAACCTGGGAAATCCTTCCGGGGCTGAAGTGGTTAAAGATGGACTTGTTTCATTAGGACCAGTTTGTTAAGTGCACCACTGAGATCAGCCTACTATACAGAGCTAGGGAGAAGTTGTCCTCACTTGGAATCAGTTAACTTGGAGTATCTCATACCTTTCCATCTCCTATCCAAGTTCTCCAATAAAGCATTGAAAATTCATCCCATTATTGGAAACGAGCAGGATTGTGTGTGTGCACCTGGCTGTGTGAAAATCCATAGTGACTGGCTGCAGGATAATCCGAGGGAGGCCCAGGAACAAATATAAATGACATTAGCAGCTCCTTCGGGGATACCGCTACACCTGCTTGGTATAATTGGTTAATCATACACCTGACTCTAATCCTACAAAACCCCTGACTTTGTGCAAGTGTAAGAACTGATGTTGGTTTGAAGCCAACGGGTAGTCACACCCATGGGCGTCCGCAGGTAGGGGCAAGGGGGGGCAATTGCCCCCCCTGGAATCAGGCATCAGATCAGGGGTTCCCCACTAGGTCCTTATCATCTTGAGCCATGTTTGCAGTTTCTGACAGTCTCTTGGGCCATGTATGCAGTCTCTGACCGTTTCCTGCACCATGTCCGCAGTCTCTGACTGTCTCCTGTGCTATGTCTGCAGTCTCTGACTGTTTCCTGTGCTATGTATGCAGTCTCTGACTGTCTCCTGTTCCATGTCCGCAGTCTCTGACCGTATCCTGCACTATGTCTGCAGTCTCTGACCATCTCCTGTACTATGTCCACAGTCTCTGACCGTCTCCTGTACCATGTCTGCAGTCTCTGACCATCTCCTGTACCATGTCTGCAGTCTCTGACTGTCTCCTGTATCATCTCCGCAGTCTCTGACCGTCTCCTGTATCACGTCCGCAGTCTCTGACCATCTCCTGGATCACGTCTGCAGTCTCTGACCATCTCCTGGATCACGTCTGCAGTCTCTGACCATCTCCTGTATCACGTCTGCAGTCTCTGACCATCTCCTGTATCACGTCTGCAGTCTCTGACCATCTCCTGGATCATGTCTGCAGTCTCTGACCATCTCCTGTACTACGTCTGCAGTCTCTGACCGTGATAATGTAATTATGACATTGTCAAAAAGGGGCAGAGCATGGATGACCTTGAAATTATGCCCCCCCCCTGGAAAAAGTTCTGCGGACGCCCATGGTCACACCAAATATTGATTTGATTTAGATTTTTCTTCTATTTGCTCACTAAATTGTTAAAAATAAACAATTAAAAACATATATTTTTGAAAGCATTCTTACTTTACAGCATTTCTTCACACCTGCCTAAAACTTTTGCACAGTACTGTATACATCTATATATAACATATATATAGCTCTGACATTCTGCAGTGCAGTACAGAGCCATTTACATCGGTTTCTGCACCAAAGGAGTCATAGATGACACAGATAGTCTCTTAGGGATTTGATCCCAGAGTCCTGTGCTGCAAGCCCACAATGCTGGCCCCAGAGCCACAGGGCAGCCATCATTTTCATTGACGTGTGGGACATCAGCCAGTGACTAGCAGTTAGTTTATATCCGGCCTTGGTTGGGGCTGATAAGGTTAAGGACCTGCGTTGGGTGGTAATGGCGCTCTGCGATGGGCGGGGGGGTCCCTCTTCACATAAGAGCAGGAGGTCAGGAGAAGAGAACACTACACTTAAAAGCCTGAGTCTGGCCTGCGTCACCGCCGCTCAGGCATAAAAGGCTGATTTACTATGGCAACCAACAAAGTACATTCATTAAACGTCTCTCATATGTTGCTCAAATTTAGGAGCCAAAGTTACGTAAAGGGGGCTCATTGTACGGCAGGCAAATTATAATGATCCCAACGCCGGCAGACAAAAAATAATGATCCCAACGCCAGCAGCTGGTGGTTCTGGGCAGCCCTCTCCTTCCATAATGACTATTATCAACTGCAAGTCCAGTTACTGACAGTCTGTTAAATTGTCATTTCGCCTCAAAGTTTTCAAGATTAAAATGCTGAATGAACATCATAGAGATCCATCCGTTTCCATACTGCTGTCTCAGAAAAATGTTTATTCTGTCTTTAGTTTTTGACTTCCAGTAAATCCAAACCTAAGAAAATAGTACATGGCGGTTTAGCAGTTCTTAGATATCGCACCTGCATTCGTTTTCTGTTTTCAGACTTTTTTTTTTTGCTTAAAGCGGAGTTCCACCCAAAAATGGAACTTCCACTTTAAGCACTCCTCGCCCCCTTACATGCCACATTTGGCATGCCATTTTTTTGGGGGGGGGGCAGGGGGGAGTGTGTGCCCGGTTTTCAGAGGGACTTCCTGTCCCTCTTCCACCTTCCGCCTCTGGGCTGCCTAGACGACTCCTCCTCTCCTCCTAGGCGGCCCCTCGCTCCTGGCAATCTTCTGGGACACGTCACAGGTCCCAGAAGATTGCCTGGCCACTAGGAATGGGCAATGGGTGCCCGGCCATGAAGCCGGGCCGGGTGCCCACACTAGGAATGGCGAGGCCGTCGGGAGAAGGGGGCATGTAATTTTTTTTTGGGGGGGGGGGGGGAGTGTGTGCCCGGTTTTCAGAGGGACTTCCTGTCCCTCTTCCACCTTCCGCCTCTGGGCCGCCTAGACGACTCCTCCTCACCTCCTAGACAGCCCCTCGCTCCTGGCCATCTTCTGGGACACGTCACAGGTCCCAGAAGATTGCCTGGCCACTAGAAATGGGCAATGGGTGCCCGGCCGTGAAGCCGGGCCGGGTGCCCACACTAGGAATGGCGGGGCCGTCGGGAGGAGGGGAGAGACGAGTGAGGCTTCGAGCGCAGCCATCGCTGGACCGGGAGACAGGTGAGTGTCTGTTTATTAAAAGTCAGCAGCTACACTTTTTGTAGCTGCTGACTTTTAATAAACAAAAAAACGAGTGGAACTCCGCTTTAAATTTTCAGCACTCTATCCAAATGCCTTGGTGCTTCACACAAAATGAATAATGTAGCAGCAGGTATAGTAGGCGCTCAAAGGGCTTCCAGGGATAAAGAGGTTTTTTTCACAGATGTCGGTAAACTAAAGCCATTATACCATCCACCTTGTTCATTTTTGGAAGACCTTTGAGTGCCTACTCACCTGCTGATGTATATATTGCTAGGAGAGCAATACGCACTCACACTCCAACTCTTCAGCCCACCACCCAGCCGGTCTCTGCCATGTCTGTGTCTACATTACCAACCAATCGAGGCACAGCTTTTGCAAGGTGCCCTCTTCTTAGAGAGTAAGTTTGCTCTTCTGTTTATTCTTCTCAGTGATGATTGGCTCACAGCCACAAAATTCCACCTCTGGCTTCTTCCCCTGATTGGCTGTGGTGCTATGGTGCTTTATTTAAGCATCCCCAGTCCAGGCCTCTGGGCTTGTAATAGTATTTAGCTGCCCAGCTCCTAACCTTTGCCTAGTAAGCTCCTGTCTGCCTTGCCCTAGACCTACTTCTGACCCTTTGCCCGAAATTCAGACTACTTTGTGGATCACCTCCTGCCTTTGACCTCGGACTATTCCTGCATTATGCTTGCCTGCTGCCTGTCATGACCTCAAACTTTTCTTGTATTATGCTTGCCTGCTGCTTGCCATTACCTTGGATTGTTCCTGCATTATGCTTGCCTGCTGTCTGTCATGACCTCAAACTTTTACTGTATTATGCTTGCCTGCTGCTTGCCATGACCTTGGACTGTTCCTACATTATGCTTGCCTGCTGTCTGCAATGACCTCAGACTGTTCCTGTATTATGCTTGCCTGCTGCTTGCCATGACCTCAGACTGTTCTTGTATTATTCTTGCCTTCTGCATGCCATGACCTCGGACTGTACTTGTATTATGCTTGCCAGCTGCCTGCCATGACCTCAAACTTTTCCTGTATTATGCTTGCCTGCTGCTTGCCATGACCTTGGACTGTTTCTGCATTATGCTTGCCTGCTGTCTGCAATGACCTCAGACTGTTCTTGTATTATTCTTGCCTTCTGCATGCCATGACCTCGGACTGTACTTGTATTATGCTTGCCGGCTGCCTGCCATGACCTCAAACTGTTCCTATATTATGCTTGCTTGCTGTCTGCCATGACCTCGGACAGTTCCTGGATTATGCTTGCCTGCTGCTTGCCATGACCTCGGACTGTTACTCTATTATTCTTGCCTTCTGCATGCCATGACCTCGGACTGTACTTCTATTATGCTTGCCGGCTGCCTGCCATGACCTCGTACTGTTCCTGTATTATGCTTGCCTGCTGCTTGCCATGACCTCGGACTGTTCCTGTATTATGCTTGCTGGCTGCCTGCCATGACCTTGGACTGTTCCTGTATTATGCTTGCCTGCTGTCTGCCATGATCTTGATCTGTTTCTGTATTATGCTTGCCTTCTGCATGCCATGACCTTGGACTGTTCCTGTATTATGCTTACCTGCTACCTGCCATGACCTCAGACTGTTCCTGTATTATGCTTGCCTACTGCTTGCCATGACCTCGGACTGTTCCTGGACTATGTTGTGCTTGTTGCTTGCCCTCACCTTGAATGGTCTCTGGATAATACTACCATCTAGGGCCTGCCCTTACCACCAGCCTCTGAACTCTCATAGTGTTACTCACCTGCAGTGCCATGGCCAATGTCTGATCATCCTAAAGACTTATTTCTGTGCATTCACTCAGTCCCTGTGCCATGACCTCGGACTGTTCCTGCATTATGCTTGTCTGCCATGGCCCCGGACTGTTCCTGGACTATGTTGTGCTTGTTGCTTGCCCTCACCTTGGATAGTCGTCTCTGGATAATGATACCATCTAGGGCCTGCCTATATCACCACCAGCCTCTGGATTCTCATACTGATACTCACCTGCAGTGCCATGGCCAGGGTCTCATCATCCTAAAGATTTATTTCTGTGCCTTTGCTCAGTCCCTGTGTGATCAGGCCAGAAACGATAGCATCATGTACAAGTACTGGTAGGCCTGCTTGCCGTAAGGGAATGGAAGCTGCTAAAAGCAGAAGAAACATTCACCAGCTATAGTTTCTGACCTAGGCATCAAGGCAAGCATTGATTACTCTATGTACACTAATCAGCCATAATAATATGACTACTAACAGGTAAAGTAAATAGACCTGTGCACTGCCAAAAATTGGTATGTTTTCATTTTCATTTCATTGTTTGTTGTTTTTCCATTTTTCAGATCAATCATTATGATCGAAATTCGTTATTTCAAATAAATTCAAAAATTCGGAAATTCGAAAATTCTGAAATTTGGAAATTTGAAATCCGAAAATGTAAACATTTGGAAATCCTGAAAATAAAGAAAATTCGAAAGAACCAAAATCAGAAAATTCTAAATAATAACTAACTATTAAAATATAGGTATTGGAATTTCATTTCAAATTTGGCTGTTAGTGAACGTAACAAATACGAGTTTATCTGAAGTTACAAATTATCCGAAATGCCCCGCATATAAACAAATGGAACATAATGAATAATTAATAAATAATAATAAAGAGTTTTTATTATTATTATTTATTCATTTGGTCATGTCATGGTGGGTGGTCATAATGTTATGATTGATCAATGTGTATATATATATATATATATATATATATATATATATATATATATATAGTATCTCACAAAAGTGAGTACACCCCTCACATTTTTGTAAATATTTTATATCTTTCCATGTGACAACACTGAAGAAATTATTTGCTACAATGTAAAGTAGTGAGTGTACAGCTTGTATAACAGTGTAAATTTTCTGTCCCCTCAAAATAACTCAACCCACAGCCATTAATGTCTAAACCGCTGGCATCAAAAGAGAGTACACCCCTAAGTGAAAATGTCCAAATTGGGCCCAAAGTGTCAATATTTTGTCTGGCCACCATTATTTTCCAGCACTGCCTTAACCTTCTTGGGCATGAAGTTCACCAGAGCTTCACAGGTTGCCACTGGAGTCCTCTTCCCCTCCTCCATGACGACATCACGGAGCTGGTGGATGTTAGAGACCTTGCGCTCCTCTACCTTCCATTTGAGGATGTCCCACAGATGCTCAATAGGGCTTAGGTCTGGAGACATGCTTGGCCAGTCCATCACCCTAACCCTCAGCTTCTTTAGCAAGGCAGTGGTCATCTTGGAGGTGTGTTTGGGGTCGTTATCATGTTGGAATACTGCCCTGCGGCCCAGTCTCCGAAGGGAGGGGATCATGCTCTGCTTCAGTATGTCACAGTACATGTTGGCATTCAGGGTTCCCTCAATGAACTGTAGCTCCCAAGTGCCGGCAGCACTCATGCAGCCCCAGACCATGACACTCCCACCACCATGCTTGACTGTAGGCAAGACACACTTGTCTTTGTACTCCTCACCTGGTTGCTGCCACACACGCTTAACACCATCTGAACCAAATAAGTTTATCTTGGTCTCATCAGATCACAGGACATGGTTCCAGTAATTCATGTCCTTAGTCTGCTTGTCTTCAGCAAACTGTTTGCAGGCTTTCTTGTGCATCATCTTTAGAAGAGGCTTCCTTCTGGGATGACAGCCATGCAGACCAATTTGATGCAGTGTGCGGCGTATGGTCTGAGCACTGACAGGCTGACCCCCCCCCCACCCCTTCAACCTCTGCAGCAATGCTGGCAGCACTCAAATGTCTATTTCCCAAAGACAACCTCTGGATATGACGCTGAGCACTGCACTCAACTACTTTGGTCGACCACGGCGATGCCTGTTCTGAGTCGAACCTGTCCTGTTAAACCGCTGTATGGTCTTGGCCACCCTGCTGCAGCTCAGTTTCAGGGTCTCGGCAATCTTTTTATAGCCTAGGCCATCTTTATGTAGAGCAACAATTATTTTTATCAGATCCTCAGAGAGTTTTGCCATGAGGTGCCATGTTGAACTTCCAGTGACCAGTATGAGAGAGCGAGAGCGATAACACAAAATTTAAGACTCCTGCTCCCAATGCACACCTGAGACCTTGTAACACTAATGAGTCACATGACACTGGGGAGGGAAAATGGCTAATTGGGCCCAATTTGTACATTTTCACTTAGGGGTGTACTCACTTTTGTTGCCAGCAGTTTAGACATTAATGGCTGTGTGTTGAGTTATTTTGAGGGGACAGCAAATTTACACTGTTATACAAGCTGTACACTCACTACTTTACATTGTAGCAAAGTGTCATTTCTTCAGTGTTGTCACATGAAAAGATAGAATAAAATATTTACAAAAATGTGAGGGGTGTACTCACTTTTGTGAGATACTGTATATATATATATATATATGTATATGTGTGTGTGTGTGTGTGTATATACATATATATATATATACACATATTACTATATAGTACTACTACTATAATAACATATAATATATAGTAGGTGCATTGCACAAGACAAGTCAGTCATTGTCATTGTGGATCAGCCCAAGGGTCAGTACATATAGAAAGGAAGCAGGGATTGTGACGCCAATGTTTTGTTTTGTTTTTTTAATCGAAAAGCTCACATGGACAACAAATGGTGCAGCAATTTGCAATAGTTTTGACAACATGCCCTTGATTAGGTCACAAGACATCCAAGCAAAACAAATGGCAATGTAAATCTAAGAGCCGGCGGTTCACACTGGAGCGGCGCGACTTGCAGGGCAAAGCAAGTCGCCCCGCTCGAGGCTACCTCAGCGCGGCTTGCAAGGAGACTTCTATCCATAGAAGTCAATGCAAGTCACGCTGAGGTCGCCCCGAAAATAGTGCAGGAACCTTTTTCTAAGTCGGAGCGACCTGAGTCGCTCCTATTAGAACGGTTCCATTGCACTGCATGGGGAGGACTTGTCAGGCGACTTGAGTCGCCTGACAAGTCGCCTCAGTGTGAACCGGCTTTTAAAGTAGAAAAACGGGAGTGTCTCAATTCCAAACAGTCAATCAATTAACAAGAGAAACAAAGCAGCAGAAATAATATATACATAGTATTAAGGTTGTCACATCATGATAACAATGTACAACAAGCTTCATCATCATATTTCATACTCAAAAAGTGATGTATCCATAAACAAAAACTAACCATAATCTGTATCCCGAAAGTGGAAACTCCACTTATCTGTCTCCTCCCCCCCTCCAGTGCCACATTTGGCACCTTTCGGGGGGAGGAGGGAGCGGGTACCTGTTCTTGACAGGTACCCTGTCCCCACTTCCATTGGACTTCGCCGCCACAAGGTGCGTCAGAAGGTAGGCCCCCTCCTCCTCTTTCTCCTGCTGTGAGGCCAGTAAGAGCGCAGCGCACTTCGCGCATCCACAGTAGGGAACCGGCTGGTTGGCTTCTTCCTCCTCCCTCCTCTTTCTCCTGCTGCAAGGCCAGTAAGAGCGCAGCGCACTTCGTGCATCCACAGTAGGGAACCTACTCTCAGTGCCTCAACCAGGGGGCTTATTTTCACGTTTATGCTAATGCGCTGCACATTTTTTATATCCATCTGTAATCCAGTATTTTGTTAAGGCTGTTTGTGCTAGCTGCTCACTATTTCACTGATTAGCGCGGTATTTTCTCTTTTTTAATTTTGGGTTCACAGTAGGGAACCGGCTGGTTGTCCCCCTCCTCCTCCCTCCTCTTTCTCCTGCTGTGAGGCCAGTAAGAGCGCAGCGCACTTCACGCATCCACAGTAGGGAACCGGCTGGTTGGCCCCCTCCTCCTCCCTCCTCTTTCCCCTGCTGCTAGGCCAGTAAGAGCGCAGCGCACTTCGCGTTTGCGCAGTAGGGAACCGGCTGGTTGGCCCCTCCTCCTCCCTCCTCTTTCACCTGCTGCTAGGCCAGTAAGAGCGCAGCGCACTTCGCGTTTGCGCAGTAGGGAACTGGCTGGTTGGCCCCCTCCTCCTCCCTCCTCTTTCTCCTGCTGCAAGGCCAGTAAGAGCGCAGCGCACTTCGCGGTTGCGCAGTAGGGAACCGGCTGGTTGGCCCCCTCCTCCTCCCTCCTCTTTCCCCTGCTGCAAGGCCAGTAAGAGCGCAGCGCACTTCGCGGTTGCGCAGTAGGGAACCGGCTGGTTGGCCCCCTCCTCCTCCCTCCTCTTTCTCCTGCTGCAAGGCCAGTAAGAGCGCAGCGCACTTCGCGGTTGCACAGTAGGGAACCGGCTGTGAAACCACAAGGCTTCACTGCCGGGTTCCCTCACTACAAATGGCGGCGGCAGAACCCGAGAACCAAAGGAAACATCGGCTGGGGTGCCGACATCTCTGGATTCCAGGACAGGTAAGTGTCCTATTATAAAAGTATGTGTAGCTGCTGACTTTTTCGTGCGGGGGCAGGACTCCTCTTTAAGGCCCCTCGGCTGTATGGCATCAAGCCTATGGATCCATTCCACCTCTTCTTTTGAATTTTTGTATCTCTCTTACTCTTTAGTCTTGGCACATGATTGAAAATTACATAACATAGAGGTGAAACAGAACAGGTTTGTCCAATAAAATGTCTGCCATTGTGTAGTGCAGGGATATGCAATTAGCGGACCTCCAGCTGTTGCAAAACTACAAGTCCCACCATGCCTCTGCCTCTGGGTGCCATGCTTGTGGCTGTCAGTCTTGCTATGGCTCATGGGACTTGTAGTTCTGAAATGGCTTAAGGTCCGCTAATTGCATATCCCCGGTGTAGTGCATCTACTATAACCCACATGTACTTGCACCTGCTATAAGAAAACCAGCATTGATAAAAGTAGAGCAGGATTGTTTGCATACCCTGAGGATGAAACCCATAGGATCTTCAATGGAGTCCCAGTTTATTGGACTTTTCTCATCTTTACTTCATCTGTGCAAATTGCACATAAATGCAATAGACTTTCTAAGAAATTGATTGCTTGTTGATTACAAGAGTTGATAATAAGAGAGTATCACCACTTATAACAGATCTCTAGAGGACTTAGGACAGCATTTCTCAACTTTTTTATTATTATCATTATTATTATAATACAGGATTTATATAGCGCCAACAGTTTGCGCAGCGCTTTACAGCATGAAGGCAGACAGTACAATACAATTAAATACAGGAGGAATCAGAAGGCCCTGCTCATTAGAGCTTACAATCTAGGAGGGAGGGTTAAATGATGCAAAAGGTAATAGCTGTGGGGGATGAGCTGATGGAGAAAATTAAAGTATAGTTGTTACTGTAGGTGTGGACAGAATAGGCTTCTCTGAAGAGGAGGGTTTTCAGGGATCGTCTAAAAGCAAACAGAGTAGGAGATAATAGGACAGACTGGGGTAGGGAGTTCCATAGAAAGGGACAGGCTCTGGAAAAGTCTTGGGAGCAGGCGACGAGGAAGCTAGAGTGCAGGAGATCTTGGGAGGAATGAAGTAAACAAGTAGGATGGTATTTAGAGACTAGGTTAGTGATGTAGCTGGGGCTTAAGCTGTGGATGGCTTTGCAAGTTAATATTTTGAATTTAATTAGTTGGGTGAGCGGAAGCCAATGGAGGGATTGGCAGAGAGGAGGAGCAGACATGGAGCGCTTGGTATAGTGGATGAGCCTGGCAGAAGCATTCATGATGGATTGAAGGGGGGATAGCGTATGTAAAGGTAAGCCAATGAGAAGGGAGTTGCAGTAGTCAAGGCGAGAGATGACCACCCCGGGAAACCCTTGAAACAATTTTCAGGTCTTAAGATTAATTAATCAGGGGATCAGTAGAAAGGATGCTCCCCTTACAGTGGTGGCCAGAATGCCACCTTTGCAGAGAGCAACTAAAAAAAAAATTGATGGTGTTATGCCTTTGGTTCTGCCAAGTGGCTCTGGACCAGAAACTACATAGGCACCATGAGAAGGGAGGTCAATCAGCCACGACTCAAGGAACCCCTGGAAGAACCCTAGTTGAAAATGGCTGATTTAGGAGCATGGACTGTGCCTACTCTCCTTGCTAACGAAAAGGACATCCGATCAAGATGTACACAAATTCTTAATAAGCGTTCCTTTGATCTGACAACCCTCTGTGGAGTTTATTCAAAAGGAGTTACCTTGAAATCACTGACTGAAGAACTAGAGAATGCGCTGTTAACTTCAAATGGAGCTAAATTCGGTTTTGCTTGGTCCATATATCATGAATTGATTGAGAAACAAATCTGAGCGAGATACTGCAAGAATGATTTCCAACAGAACAGAATGTATTATTGGTCTAATAATTGTTTTTGTGAAGAAAGATCTGCATATGTTAGACATTGCTTGGCTCGTTCGTCAGCCGCATTTACTGTCTCATCTACTAATAAAGGCTCTTCCTCTTTTTTATCTGATACACAAGAAAGCAAAATAAGAGGAGCAGGGGAGGTAAGAGGCATTGGAGGAGATGATCGATGGAGACTGGAACCACTTAGCACCAGTCAGAAAACACAAAGAATGTTGGTGAAAATGTTTGTTCAGTGACCCTGAGCCTGGATGAACAAATAGTACCGTTAGAAAAATGTGGGTTTTTGTCCTTAAAGCGGATCTCCACTCTCCCCCTCGCCTTTTTTTTTTTTTTAACCTCCGCTTACCTGGTTACGGGTCTTGCACATTTAAGGTACTCACCTGGCCAGCAGATCCATCGTTGACCTGCTGAGATCTGCTTCTTTTCTGGCACCTGCTTGATCCCACGCTACCATCTTTTCTGGGTTCAGCCGGTGGCTTCTCGATGATGCGTTGCCTGACCCCCAGGGCTATCTTAATGCATGGGCACACCTGGGCACTGCCCAGGAGCCCCAGGTGCATGGGGGCCCCATTACAATCTTACATTACATTATACTTCCAACTGGCCCGGTTCTGCCAGGACAGTCACGCTTTTTATTAAACTGTCCTGGGAAGCATCCAGGAACCTGTACTGTGCCCTCCTGATACCAATGTTGTGCCCTTCTGACCCCCCCTCCCCCCCGTACTGTGCCCTCCTGATCCCAGTTTTGTGCCCTTCTGCCTTCCCCTGTATTCTGCTCTTTGTGTTGATTAGTCTTTGATTTATGACGTTTTCTTATTGTTTAAAATAGATTTTACTGAAAGTACTAATAAATATATGTTTAATTCTATCAACTATATACTTTAATTCTTTAGAATAGGTGTGTAAATTGGGGCAGGCTGGCAGGGGCCCCAGTACATTACTTTGCCCAGGGGCCCATGATGCTGTTAAGACAGCCCTGCTGACCCCGCCCCTCCTCCTTTCTCAATGAAGGACTATGCCTCCTGGGATATGTGTCGTATAGCAGTGCCAGCAGTGATCATTGTGTTCTGCCAGCAGGGAAGGCTCCCCATGCTCCCCAACCGCCTAACACAATAGCACTGAGGGAGAGATTCCCCCATCAACACTGACTGTGTTGATGGGGGAATCAACTGATTTTCTTTACCCCAACCCGTGGTGGAAGAAAAGAAAATTGCATAATCTATGGGCTGCTTAACTCTCCCCCTCCCAAGAGATTCCCTTCAATTAAAATATCTGTGAGGGTTTTCATATATCCAGGTCATGGTATATCTAGTAGCAGTTGGTCACATTTAACTGGACAGTTTCTGTAATGTTGAAGATGTTTTGTAGCTCCTCTAAGCCACTTCTTCATTAATAAGAGTCAGGAAGCATTTATAGTCACACGGGTAGCACAGAAACCTTTATCCAATCACTTTGGAAGATGGTAGTTGCCCAAAATAGAGAAGACAACTGGTTTGTAGGAGGTGTGAAATCTATGTCATGCTGGAACAAACTTCCCGATCAGGGGTGGGTGCCTTCTACACTAGTGGTCACCAAACAGTGGTCCGTGGACCACTGATACTCCACAAGAAAATGTTGGTGGTCCCTAGGGGTTCTGCCGCAAATCAATATTGTGGCAGATGTATACTGCCCAATGTTGTTTCCAGTGTTGTTCTCAATACGTGCTGACAGTCAATAGTGTCATCATGCATTGATATGCGATGCCTCGACTGCAGGGGAGGGCTGGCAGCCTTAGGCCTGGGGGGCAAGTCCAGTCAAGTGGCCCATTGAACCACTGAATCAGCTCACCATCCATGCCCACCAGGTTTTATAATGGATATTGATGTTATGAAGCAAGACAAATATGATACAATGTGGTAACATCATTTAATGTTAATAGCAACAAAGGAGGTTTAACAAAAATAATGCATCAATACAGCCTGATCAGTGCCCATCAACGCAGCCTGATCAGTGCCCATCAATGCAGCCTGATCAGTGCCCATCAATGCAGGCTCACCAGTGCCCATTAAAGCAGCCTGCAATGCAGAGAGAGGAGAGCCACCGGATTACAAAGAGCGGGGATCTCCTGCTTACCTGGTGCGGAAGCTGTCATACGAAGTCCCACGTTCCTGGCCCCTACTTCCTCCGCTTTTCGAATATAAGTTGGGATGGCCCGGGGGGCATTTGCCACCCTGCCCCCTGGACCAGCCCTCCCCTGCTCGACTGTAGTTCTGGCTCCTGTAAACTCAGAGGGAGGTGCCCGGAGTAGTGCAGAGAGCGAGAGGTGAAGAAGGAGGGGACTTCCAGTTGCAGCGCTGATCACAGACTGTGGGAGGGAATATGGCATTTGAGCACACAGCTGGATAAGGAGGTGAGATCCAATGATGAGCCTGTGTAGGGCAGCAGTGTGATGCAGTGGGATGCAGAGTGCGGAGGGGGGGGGGGGCAGAGAGCTGGAACATTGTATGTAAAATTTAGTGGTCTGCTGAAAGTCCGAAAGTTTGGCGAACACTGTTCTATACCATCTTATTATGCCATTTTAACATCTCTACCCTTGCGATTTGACCATGATTCTCATCTTGAGCCATGTAAATCTTGGGATTAACACTCATACTGACTTCCTAATACCAAAGAAAAATTCCAAGCTCAACTTACCAACCAGTCTGCTAACCAAACAAATTAACCTGTCCAACAGTATGCGTTAAAAACAGGGGTTTAGTTAGCATGCATTTGCAAATGCACCCTGTGTATCGCTTGCAGTTCCTACCACTACTGAATGTATGAGTGACTCCACAGTAGGAGCACATGCATTCTAATTAATAGATGAGGGACAGGTGTCCTCGAGGTAGCCCAATCCCCATTAAAGGTACAGAGGCACACTGGACACCCAGCACATAGCACAATGGCAGCAAAGGTATCTAGTGTATCCCAGACCACAACTTCCACACCTCCCATCTAGTTCTTGGACAATCAACATCTACACATTCCATGGTGATTGGATTATGGTGATACCTGTGTGGGTATAAATGTTGAGGGTATCTTACTGACACTCAGAACTGAAGAAGTGGCTTGGAGAAGCTACAAAATGTCAATCTAGAGTAAGTCCAGTTGCATGTGACAACTAGCCCTTCTGTTGAAATGTTTAATTTTGATCATCTACAACGTGTGTTCGGATAATGCATTGATTGTTTGTATGCAGAATATTATCAGCTTTGAAGAAAAACGACACCTAGAAGCACATTTTAACATAAGGATTTAACAAGAAAATCTGTAGACAAAGGAAGCTCTGTAGTAATTATGGACGCAGTGACATATGAGACAGTAGGGTTGTGTGAACTGAGTGATACTTCCACTTATAAAGAACTGAGATCTGACCCATCATTCTCTATTATGAAGAAGGTGGAAAAAGTGGTTATTGAAGGGCACTTGAGAAATATTATTAACAGAGGCTCCAAGGAATTTCTTATTGAGAGACATCCACAGACTTCATTGTTTTATGTATTGCTCTGAACCCAAGGGTTGTCCCATTGCTCCTATGGTGGGATCTTTGTGTGCTCCATTATCTATGTCGCTAGGATTTTTATCACCTTTGAATGTTGACAATGAATCATATGTGAGAGATACAGCTGATTTCCTACAGAAACTTTTTACAGCTGTTACACCCACAGATCCAAACCTGGTAAATGGGACAATGCTAGTTTACATTCATCAATAGACTACGACGATGGGGGGGGGGGGGGGTGTCATAGTAAGCAGAAAATTACAGAAATTGGGTAAATATTGTAACAATCAAGTCATCTTTGTGATCAAACCGTTGGGATTAATATTAGAGAATAACTATTTTACATTTGGTAACAAATGTTTTTGGCAGTTATGAGGAGCTGCCATGGGATGCCATATGGTTCCACCTTTTGCTAATACCTGTGTAGGTATAAATGTTGAGGGTTTCTTACTGGCACTCAGAACTGAAGAAGTGGCTTGGAGAAGCTACAAAATGTCAATCTAGAGTAAGTCCAGTTGAATGTGACTACTAGCCCTCTGTTGGCATGTTTAATATCGATCATCTACAACGTGTGTTCGGATAATGCGTTGATTGTTTGTATACAGAATATTATCAGCTTTGAAGAAAAACGACACCTAGAAGCACATTTTCACATAAAGAGTTAACAAGAAATTCTGTAGACAAAGGAAGCTCTGTAGTAATTATGGACACGGTGACATATGAGGCAGTAGGGTTGTCTTGTGGCAACTGAGTGATACATCCACTTATAAAGAACTGAGATCTGACCCATCCTTCTCTATTATGAAGAAGGTGGACAAAGTGGTTATTGAAGGGGACTTGAGAAATATTATTAACAGATGCTCCAAAGACTTTCTTATTGAGAAACATCCAAAGACTTCATTGTTTTATGTATTGCCCTGAACCCAAGGGTCATCCCATTGCTCCTATGATGGGATCTGTGAGCTCCATTATCTATGTCGCTAGGACTTTATCACCTTTGAATGTTGATAATGAATCATATGTGAGAGATACAGCTGATTTCCTACATACAATTTTTCCAGCTGTTACACCCACAGATCCAATCCTGGTAAATGGGGCAATGCTAGTTTACATACATCTATAGACTACGATGGGGAGGGGGGATCATAGCAAGCAGAAAACTGACAGAAATCAGGTAAATATTGTAACAATCAAGTCATCTTTGTGATCGAACCGTTGGGATTAATATTACAGAATAACTATTTTACATTTGGCAACAAATGTTTTTTGCAGTTATGAGGTGCTGCCATGGGACTCCATATGGTTCCACCTTATGCTAATGCATTTATGAACATGGTGGAGATTACATGGATTTATGAACACCCCTTGTTTTAGTCTATGTGCCACAATTCCATGTACATTGATCCGGGGCCAGGTTTTACCCCCTTTTCGAGCTGCTCGGGTTTCGGCCAATCTGCCCAGAATCTAGCTATCATTAAGCCTGTGCACCTGTGGCTTAGTGTTCAAGCAACGTGTCTCCACACTGAAGCTGATCCATCCTGTTCCTCTGGCAATTGCTGTTCTGAGTATTCCCTGATTCTGTGTGTTGTTTGATCCTGTCTTTGTTCTCAGTGTTTTCTTCTGGCTTTGCAGTTATATTCCCTTTGGTTTCTGTTCATGGATTCCTGTATTTCCTCTTGTTGTGTGTGTCTTTCTCTGCTTAGTTTCCTGTGTGTACCCCGAGTCTTATCAGCATGCTTTTTGGATGCACTGTGCTCACATGGGCCAGCAAACAAGACATCCCTCTGGTGCTCGATAGTTCGGCCCGGGGATGACTCCGATCTCCCCTCCCTCCCCTGTCCGAGCCAGGGAGTGGCAGACAGGATAGCCTGGCAATTTGTTAGCCAATCGCGAGGGTAACAGGCCATCAGTCGGCCCCGCACTTACACTGTCACCCGCTCCCCGGTCGGTCGGCCTGTCTGTTGGCCGGCCCCGCTTTTACCCCATCTAGGTCGCAGGGAGGCAGCCTCCTCCTCTGCTTCATCCTGTGCCTCGGGATTCATGTCGTCTTCCCTTCTCCTTCCATCAGCACGGCGGCCAATACGATCGCTTCTACTCCTGGCCGATCGGGTCTCAGGACCAGCTTCCTGATTGGCTGGAAGGAGAATAGGGAAGACAATAGTGAATATTAATTCACTATTGTCACAAAACAGGGTGGGCCAAGCCCACCCTTTTTTGAAGCCAATTAGATTCTCTGGCTCTAATCACGTGCTTCTAAAAAAAAAAAACTCATTGAAATCCATGCGCCCGGCGCCCTGCATGTAGATAAGGGAGCCAGACGCATTGATTAAGGGGGCAGCGCCGTATGAACGGGGCGCCACTGGTAATGGGTTAAATAAAGGGCTGCTGTGGCCAGTTTTAAAACTATCTTAGAATGTTTATTAGACGTTTGGCTCACAGAAATGTGCATGCGTGCAAAACTATTAGCAGAATAGTGACCAGGCGCACACATGCACACAGGAATGCGCACAGGTGTGCACGTGCACACAGTGCATGTTGGCGCCAGATGGGCTATTTAAGCTCATGCTTCAGTGCTGACTGGTCTTTCAGCTGTTCCCTGCATCCTGTGTTCTTCCTATGCGTTTCCTTTGTTTCTGACCTGGCTTACCCCTGACCTGATCTTGGATCCTGTTTCTGATTTGTCACTTTATTACTGACCTCGGCTCTGTTCCTGACTTCAGCCCTGCTAATGATTTAGTACCTTGCTGCCTGTCTGTTGATGACCCTCGCTATTTCTGTGACCACGCTGCTACCTCCGATCATCGCTGCCCTTCCTGTGCGAGTGCTTGCCTGGCTGTCCACTGCGCCTGCTCTGCATTTCACTGAGAGTCCTGCCAAGCCACGCACCCTGAACCTGCAGCACAAGTGGAGTGCCCCTTTAATCTCGGTTGGTTTCCTGGGCTCAGCTACTGTTCCTGTCCTGATGGTCCACCTGCTTCCCAGGATCTCCTACACCAGCTGCAAGTTCCCCTATCAACACCTGCTAGCACTCGTGTTCCTCCTTTTCAAGCTTTCATTATTTTCAATGAAAAATTATAGGGAGGGTATTGACAAATCCATCAGTCAAGCAAGTCACAAGCCAGGAGCCAAGAGCAGGGGCTAATCGGTGTGAAACATTTGTGAACACAGCCAAGAACTGGGCAGGCATTAGGGTTTACATGACGCGTCATCTCTAAGCTGGCATCTCAGTCCAGGATGGTGACCTTGGCTAATGCCTGAGCAAAATGGCTCCAGAGAAAAACAGATAAAGGCATTTTCAAGGAGAGACACGCATTACACATTTCATAGGGCTCATGCACACTGGGCATTGAAAAAAATGCCGCTTTTACACTTTTTTCTTTCTGCCTCCATGTTAGTCTATGTGTCCATGCACACATAAGCGTTTACAGGCGCATTAGAAGAGGAACACTTAGATGATGAAAAAACGGAAAATTGTATACTCACCTTTCCGTAATTTTCCTTTCCTGGTGCATCTTCATGGCAGCATACACATGGGTTGTGGCTCCGCCCCCACAACATGATAGGACTGGTTAACTATAAATCAAAGACAGACCCGGCTCACCGCATTCTCTGTAACTCTCACCAATTTGGGCGGGAATCTGTATGCTGCCATGAAGATGCACCAGGAAAGGAAAATTACGGAAAGGTGAGTATACAATTTTCCGTTTTCCTGGTGCATCATGGCAGCATACACATGGGACCTAACTCGCCATATGGGAGGGTGCAAGAAAAATGTTGTAATGATCAGAAGCGCAATTATGCACCATGAATTTTCCAAATTTTACTGTCGTGAGCCGGGTTCACTTAAAGTGTAATAAAGGGGTTTCCTGAGAGGACCATATTGCTGACTTGCAAATAGCCTCAGGAGACACTCAGCACTGAGCTTTGCACTGAGCTGGCACTGCCCTAGTTGAATGTGCTCTTAATCATCTGAAACAGGAAGGTCTTGTGGAGAGTAGGCTCTTTTAATTGTCTTAATCTAGGATATGACTGTACATGTTGATGCTGATTGGCCCTGCCTTAAGCCACCCTGGAACCAAGTACAGATTTCAGCTTTCCTGAATGAAAAGGTAGCTGCCAAGCAGGTCACCAGGGTTAGATCAACATCCAGGGGATGTGGTTCTCTCTCTCAACCAAGAAAGATGGTAAACTAACTTCCTGGTTAAAGTCGGAGGAGAAAGACATCACATGGATAAAGGCAGTGTGGAGTTTTAGGACTATACTGTCCGGGTAGAGCGCTTAGGTGAGGCTCCTTGAGTACAAAGCCTGCAGCTCTGACACCCCTTTTCACAGAGGTTGCAGCAACCAGAAATAAGATCTTCAGATTGCAGAGTGTAGGTAATTCTGTAGGATAGAAGCGAGGCCTTGATAGAGATGAGGAACATGAGCAATGCCACATAGGGAAGAATGGTTTCCTGGCAGGTATACAAATTCATGCAAGCCTATTGAGAATTGCATCACTAAAGGGTTAAGGACTCCCTGTAAGTGCAGACAAGGCTGAAGTTTGAACTTTAAACATATTTGAACCTAGGCCCAGTTGTAAGAACTCTAGAACCTTG
>BLSH010194266.1:777458-787585 GCA_018402905.1 Glandirana rugosa
ACCGTGACGGTCCGTTACCGTTCACTGTAGAAGTAGACCACCGTGACCGTCCGTTATCGAGATGAGGATGCCACTTGCCATGCTGCCTGCCACCAGATGAGGATGCCACTTGCCATGCTGCCTGCCACCAGCACCAGATGAGGATGCCACTTGCCATTGCCTGCCACCAGGTGAGGATGTCACTTGCCACGCTGCCTACCACCAGATGAGGATGTCACTTGCCACGCTGCCTGCCACCAGATGAGGATGCCACTTGCCATGCTGCCTGCCACCAGATGAGGATGTCACTTGCCATTGCCTGCCAGTGCCACCAGATGAGAATGTCACTTGCTATTGCCTGCCAGTGCCACCAGATGAAGATGTCACTTGCCATTGCCTGGCAGTGCCACCAGATGAGGATGTCAATGTGGTCAGTGTTGAGGGCAGGAGAGCAGTAATAGGGTGAGGGCATGAGAGATGCTATTTCTCTGCTCCCTGCCGCACCACCAAACACTGAAGAGTCCCGTGCGGTGCAGGCTCCCAGCTCACACCTCCTACACTGAAGTCAAGCAACTGTGAGGGCGGAAGTCGGAGGTGCGGTGATGCAGAGAGATGTGTCATCTCTGGTTGCCCGACTCTCTCATGCAGCCAACCTGCCCGCCTGGCTCTCTAAAGCAACCAGCCCGCTCGCGGCTCGACTGCAGAGTGCCCACGGCCCAGCAGTGGGCCGCAGCCCCAGGGTTGATGACTCCTGCTCTACAACCCCGGCGGCACCCACAGGAACCTCTACAACCCCAGTGATGCCCACAAGAACCTCTTTGACCCCAGTGACACACACAAGAACCTCTATGACCCCAGTGATGCCCACAAGAACCTATAAAACCCCAGTGACACCCACTACAAGAACCTCTACTACGACCCCAATGATGCGCACTACAAGGATCTCCACCACTCCAGTGATACCAACTGCAAGAACCTCTACGATCCCAGTAACACCCACAAGAACCTCTATGACCCCATTGATGCCCACTTCAAGAACCTCTACAACCCCAGTGACTCCCACTACAAAAACCTCTATGACTCCATTGACGCCCACAGGAACCAATATGACCCCAGTGTCGCCCACTACAAGAACCGCTACAACCCCTGTAACGTCCACAAGAACCTCTATGACCCCATTGATGCCCACTACAAGAACCTCTACAACCCCACTGACACCCACTACAAAAACTTATATGATCCCAGTGCTGCCCACAAGAACCTCTATGACCCCAGTGATGCCCAAAGGAACCTCTATGACCCCAATGACACAGAATACAAGAACCTCTATGGCCCCAATAATGTCCACAGAACCTCTACAACCCCAGGGATGCCCACTACAGGAACCTCTATGACCCTAATGATGCCCATTACAAGAATTATGGAATTATGGCCACTGACAGAGGACCTGGGAGTAAATTTGCATAGCAGTCATGGCTGAAAATAACATGAAAAATACTTTAAAATGCTGACGCTCAAGTGTGAATGTGGCTTCGAATAAAATTGGGAAAATTGGGACTTTAAATGACACACATGGTGGGAAATTAATGGATGATGGATCATGATAAAAGACAGGTTTTATTAGAAAATCACAGGTACATATATAAAAATGATCAGAAATTGTAAACAGTCATAACATGATTATACAGAGGTATAAAATAAATTAGAATTAGATTTCATTAATATGCATATTCCCCGATCCATCAATTAATATATATACAAATGATAGTGGTGCACAGATAGCAGTCGTCGTATTTCAGGACCTCATCAAGTCCCCCTTTTTTTTTTTTGCGAGAGATCAACCAGTAGGGTAATAGATATGATGCTAGGGTATAGCGTATTGGGTTATGGATAGCTCTACGCGTTTCGTGATATTATAATCACTCATCAGGAGCAAGTAAAATGTTCATCTGGAATAGATGAAGAAACAATGTTTGGCTGTTAATATCATGGGTAGAGAAGGAAGGGTATCCCACCACCCCAGGGATAGGAACTTATGGCTCAACCTACTGCGTCCACGCAGTGGCGGAATACCAACAGGGCGCATAAGACGCCCGGGATCAATGGGTCTGGCGGCTGAGGCGGGGGGTATAGCAGCAGCTCTGGCCAGGGGGAAAAGGAGCCTCCAGCAATGTGTGCCTGTGGAAAAAATAGAATGAATGAACATGGTGTGGGTGAGCAGTGGACAGTGAGTGTGTGTATGAAAGATACTGAGATGTGAATGGGGATCTGAAGTGATGCAAAGAAGAAGTGGAAGTGTGTGTAGGAGGAAAGGGGTGCAGATGGTAAGGAGTGGAGGTGAAAACAGTGTGCCACACCAGCCCACCAGGGAGAGGTGAGCCAGTGGTATGAGTGGAGTTACTTGGAATTGGTGAAGGCCAGGACCATGGCAGAAATGGACATTGAGGGACACCAGGGAATACACTCTCCATTTCCCCTGTCATGCTCATCCTCCACTTGGCTCCCAGTGGGTTTCTGCTGGCTTCACCCTTTCAGCTCCTGGGTCAGATGCATCTCGCCATCGTCTCCTGGGAAATCACTCTTAGGGACCTTGGCTTTACTGATTTGTAAGTATGGGGCTCCTTATAAAGGTCTCCTAATATTTACTAATATATATTTACCATCATGATATATATCTTCAATGTATATTCTATTTTTTAGATACACTGCAATAATATCTACTCCTGAAGAAGCGAGCAGTGCCTCACGAAACGTGTCCAGTTTTAGATGCATGTGTACCATTTCTATCAATCATTGCAACACATGTGAATAATTTTAGCATTTTTGTATTATGTCTGTTTACAAATCGTGGCATGTATATATGATGATGGTTACATATCCTCAATAAATTGTGAAACCATGTTTACTCTTACATTTACTGGCCTCTTGTGCTCACCTCATTCAAAGTCCCATGGGCTAAAATATTTGTTTTGCTATAGATATTGCTCTGGGAGGGTGGTGGGTGTTCAAAAGGTGACAAATTGACATAGTTGGCAAATCTGAGGGAAGGATGTCTATTGAGGCTTGGGCTTTCATGAGTGGTACATAGTCTTCTACATGTGATATCTCTGTAAAGAGAGGTAGGGTGACGAGGTGGTCGCCACATCCTCTGCTTCCCTTCTCCTTGGTTGCTAAGCAAGGTTCATATGAGAGGCCTACCATGCAGTGTTGCCATCCTCCCGCAGTGTTTTTTACTGGCAAAACATGGCAAATTTACTGGCGGAGCACATTTTTTTACTGACAACCTGAAAAATAACTGTACTCTTATTAAAAACTAAGACAATTGATATTTAAACACAACATGGAAACACTGACAATACCCATATCATGTATTTTGCCTGGTTTACACTTAAAAAGTCAGCACAGCATGACAAATTATTGGACCCTGATATTTATAGACCATTGTAAAAATCACTGATACGCTAGGCCCTTTGGTTAGGGTCACTGCCAGGGCCGGTGCTACCACTAGGCAAACTAGGCGGCCGCCTAGGGCGCACTGCTGCCTAGGGGCGCCCAGCCACTGGCTTCCCTCTGCGTCTGCATGCTCTGCAGGCTGCAGCATGTAACTAACCCAGTCTCAGGCAGCTGCTCTCTTTGACTGGTAGTGTAATTAGAGGCGCAGCACTGGAGCGAGCGCTAGAGGAAGAAGAGCCAATGCTTCCTGTATAGCGCCGCCTCTTGTCACATGGGCAGGACAAAGGGGGTGGAGCCATTGGGGGCGGAAACATGAGGTTTCACCTAGGGTGTCAAAAATCCTTGCACCAGTCCTGGTCACTGCCTTCCACAGGGGGTAACTCTACTGGAACAACCGACTGATCTTCAATACGGTGTTTCTGGTCATCACTACGGTCACTTTGCGTTTAGGAGGGACACACCGGGGCTGATTTACTATATCTGGAGAGTGCAAAATCTGGTGCAGCGCTGCATAGAAACCAATCAGCTTCCATGTTTGATTGTCAAAGCTTAACTGAACAAGCCGAAGTTAGAAGCTGATTGGCTCCCATGCACAGCAGCACCAGATTTTGCACCCTCCAGTTTCAGTAATTCAACCCCACAGAGCGAATGCCCTCTCCACCCGTCCAGCGTATCACCTCACTTTCAATAACGCTATGGAGTACCGCTGTACACCCAGCACTGACTTCATGAGTGCACTTCACTTAACTCTTTCTCTTCCATAACTGTGCCCAGGTTGACGGCCCTGGTGGTGCAGACCCGCTCCTATTTGAGACGGATCACGGCTGAAGTAGTGCCGGCAACAACGCCCTCGCTGCAAGAGACTATCTCACCTGTCACATGTATACACTTACAACAGGCTGCTAGAGAAACCTTCGTTACCCTTGGTAACCATTTGTGTCTTCACCTTGTATGAAACTCCTGTACTGTTATCTTCATACTCCAATGTGTTCAGTGACCAGAACTGTAACTATGTGTGCCCGCTACTTGTATTAGACCCCTTCAGACCAGGCAAAGACAATGTTTCAAAAGCTTTACTTAAATAAATTAACACGTTGACATGCACAGACGACAATCTGGAATAAAGTGTAAGCATTTCCCCAACATCCCAAGTCCCCCAACTTTTGGCTTGTGGCTGCCCCAGCATACCTGTTCAGAAAGGAGTCTTTGGCTCAGTCCATAGTTGGTGTCTTCAGGGGGGACTGCTAGCAAAGCAACCCCTTTCCAGGCAGTGGTAACTCCAGACTCCAGTAACGACAGGGAACGGGTCTGACCAAACCGAAGCGGCTGGAACCGAACCAGAAGAACTACAACAAGACCTAGAAGACCCAGAAAAACCCGGGAAGCGCAATTAAAGTAACATTAAACCTTTGTTTTTTAAAATATTAAAATAATAAACATGGTATACTTACCTGCTCTGTGCAAAAGTTTTGCACAGAGCAGCCCTGATCCTCTTCCTCTAGGGCAGTGGCTCTCAACTCCGGTCCTCAGGTCCCACTAACAGGCCAGGTTTGCAGGATAACTGAAATACATCACAGGTGATATCATTTGCTGCTAAGTGATTGCAGTATTCTAGTCTGCATCTCCCCAAGGTAATACTTAAACTCTGGCCTGCTAGTGGGTCCTGAGGACAGGAGTTGAGAACCACTGCTTTAGAGTCCCTTATAGAGGAAGTGCCCTCATAGAGGAAGCCGCTTTCCATGGGCGCACTCGTGTGCGTCTATTGACACAGACCGGATGACTCGGCCCCACCTCCCACCACAGCATTTCATCAATCTGCCCAATGAGGAGGGAGACAGCAGCGAGAGCCGCTGCTCTTGTGCACATCGCTGCTTCGGATCAGGCTCAGGTATGCATAAATGCATTAAAGTTATATTAAAGTCTTGTTTTTTTAAAAATAATAAACATGTTATACTTACCTGTTCTGTGCAATGGTTTTGCACAGAAGCAGCCCGGATCGTCCTCTTCTCGGGTCCCCCGCTGGCGCCTATGGCTCCTCCCTCCTGTCCCCACAGAAAGCTGCTTGCTCTGGGAGCACCCAAGCAGGCGCACTACCGGTCCAGTGACACACAGAGCCTCGGTTCAGCCCCGCCCCCTCAGTCTCACTGGCTGTGATTGACAGCAGCAGGAGACAATGTCTCCCGCTGCTGGAAAAAGACAATCAGAAGTGCGAGTCTCCATAGAGGCGAGGCTCTCGTGCACATCGCTGGATCAAGAGGGGGCTCAGGCAAGTATTAAGGAGGGCTGGAATGGAAATGGAAAGCATGAAGGTAAAAAACCTTGTGCTTTTACAACCACTTTAAGGGAAAAAACCTTGAGGCCTTAGGCTTAGAACCACTTTATCTCCCAACTTCCCGGCTGGGGCAGCCTTAATAACTGCCTGCCGACACACCACCCCCCTAAAACGCAAGCTGTCCCGGCTACATAACACACCCCAACAATACACATGCATTACAAGATATAAGAACAGAATGCAACTGAATATGAAACAGTGCAAACAGGAAAAATTAAACTGGCAGGAACAACAGCATAATGGTGCACTCTTTAAACATAAAAGTCGGGGTAGATGAATGTCCAGCAGTGGTGAATCCAAAAGAGTAGCGATGGTGCTGTCCAGACGATCTTTTAAAAGGGATTCCACAATCGGTGGTGGTTCATCATAGAGAAGCTCATGGCAACCCCAATCTTCAGCCCAAAGGAGTGTAGGGTCCGCAGGCGCGTTGCATGGGGGCAGCTGGACTCCGGAAGCCACGGGGGAGGCCATCCCTGATAGCTTGTCATGGCTGGGTTTTAAGATCTTGGAGGCAGATGCATCTCGGGCAGCGGGATCACTTCTGGGCAGGTCGTACATCCCGATCTCACAGTTGGGTTCTTCATCCAGCATGTGTTGGATGTTGTAAAAGCACTGCGCAAACTGTTGGCGCAATACAAATCCTGTACTATAATAATGACGGTACACCATAGGCATGGCAGTGAGCCCAAGGGGAGAATAAGACCAAGCACCTCTTGCGGGTTCTACAAAAAACAAGGGAGGGTGCACCTAGTGCATTATCCCACATAATTTAATTATAAGATCAACAAAGAATAATACTAACAAACATGCAAATTAAAATCGATCATTGAGTTACTCATCTATAGCCCAGTAGTCCTAGACTTGGCACACTCCAGAGTGCAGGGGGACCTCACCGGGATCCTTTACGGCTAACGCATTTCAAAGGTTACCCCCTTCTTCATCAGAGCCAAAAACTCTTGCCGGTTGGGCAGAGAGCTTGAAACTCTTCCCAGGTGCCTGAATGGCAGAGGGCAAATCCATATGCTGGTTAATATCATTCCCCAGTGTTAGTAGTAGATGGTATTTGTTTCCATGGGAGTTGATGGCATGCCATGGTAGCTGGTAGCAATGCACATAGAGCTTCTGAGCATTGTTCCAGGTCCGGTTGCTATATACACCCCTTATCAGGATATCCACCAATCAGGAGATAGAGCCTTAGGCAGGAGCCAATTATGAACCAGACATGGGTTGTTTATGTGGAGTATTGCTGGGCAAGCCTTGACATATTCTAACTAGCTAACTTTTGCCATGGTGTCTTTAGAAGTGGTCTTCAGGTGTAAGCAGTAGGTGTAGCCCCAAAATTGTAAGGGGAGGTAGGGTGATGCGGTGGTTGTCATGTCCTCCACATTTCCCTCCCTGTTGGGTGCCAAAATTGTAAGGGGAGGTAGGGTGATGAGGTGATCGGCATGTCCTCCACATTTCTCTTTTCGTTGGGCGCCAAAATTGTAAGGGGAGGTAGGGTGATGGGGTGGTCATCACAATATCCATGTTTCCCTCCTTGTTGAGAGCCAAAATTGTAAGGGGAAGTAGGATGATGGGGTCGTCATCACAACATCCACGTTTCCCTCCTCGTTGGTCGCCAAAATTGTAAGGGGAAGTAGGTTGATGGGGTGGCTGTCAGGTCAACCATGTATACCTCCTCGTTGGGTGCCAAAATTGTAAGGGGAGGTAGGGGTGGTCGTCACATCCTCCATGTTTCCCTCTCCGTCGGACACCAAAATTCTAAGGTGAGGTAGGGTAACATGGTGGTTGTCACGTCCTCCACATTTCCCTCCTCCTTGGGTGCCAAAATTGTAAGAGAAGGTAGGATGAATGGGTGGTCGTCACATCCTCCATGTTTCCCTCCTCATTGGGTGCCAAAATTGCAAGCGGATATAAGGTGATCGGGTGGTCGTCACGTCCTCCATACTTCCCTTCTTGTTGGGCGCCAAATTTGTAAAAGGATGTAGGGTGATGGGTGGTCGCCATGTCCTCCATGTTTCCCTCCTTGTTGGGCACCAGAATTGTAAACAGATGTAGGGTGATTGTCATGTCCTCCATGTTGCCCTCCTCATTGGGCGCCAAAATTGTAAGGGTATGTAGGGTGATGGGGTCGTCATCACAACCTCCACGTTTCCCTCCTGGTTGGGTGCCAAAATTGTAAGGGGATGTAGGGTGATGGCGTGGTCGCCACGTCCTCCATGTTTCCCTCCTCGTTGGGTGCCAAAATTGTGGGGGGAGGTAGGGTGATAGGGTGGTCGTAACATCCTTCATGTTTCCCTCTCCGTCGGGCACCAAAATTCTAAGGTGAGGTAGGGTAACATGGTGGTTGTCACATCCTCCACATTTCCCTCCTCGTTGGGTGCCAAAATTGTAAGAGAAGGTAGGATGATGGGGTGGTCGTCACATCCTCCATGTTTCCCTCCTCGTTGGGTGCCACAATTGCAAGGGGATATAAGGTGATGGGGTGGTTGTCACGTCCTCCATACTTCCCTTCTTGTTGGGCGCCAAAATAGTAAAAGGATGTAGGGTGATGTGGTGGTTGCCATGTCCTCCATGTTTCCCTCCTTGTTGGGCACCAGAATTGTAAGCAGATGTAGGGTGATCGTCACGTCCTCCATGTTGCCCTCCTCATTGGGCGCCAAAATTTTAAGGGGATGTAGGGTGACGGTGTCATCATCACAACCTCCACGTTTCCCTCCTGGTTGGGTGCCAAAACTGTGAGGGGAGGTAGGGTGACATGATGGTTGTCACGCCCTCCACATTTCCCTCCTCGTTGGGCGCCAAAATTGTAAAAGAAGGTATGGCGATGGGGTGGTCGTCACGTCCTCCATGTTTTCCTCCTCATTGGGTGCCAAAATTTTAAGGGGATGTAGGGTGATGGAATGGTCAGGAACTTCTTTTGGGTGACAGGCATTTTGCGATTTTGTTGGCATGATTTTGCAGCGACTTGCAGGATGACAAACGCGCTGTGATTGGGGTGCCATGTAAAGTAACGTGATCGCAAGCGCGTCTCGCGTTTTGCAGCGGTTTGGGAATTGCCGATTCTGCTTGAGGGCCTTGGTGGTGCAGATCTGCGCTCGTTGCTATGGGAGACGGATCACTGCAAGCGGCTATATGGCACATGTACATGCTTAAAGACAGCCCGCTGGAGAAACCTTTGTTACCCTTGGCAACAATTTGTGTCTTAAAACTTGTGTATGCACTCTAGTACTTTTATCTTTATTATTTGTTATGTTATGTACCCCAATGTGTTCACTGGCCCCAGCTGTGACTATATGTGCCGGTTACAGCATTCAGACCAGGGTCTGAGGCAGAGAGCGTAGACGTCTGACGTAAAGTAGTCCCTCCTCAGGTGAGGGCCGGTCTCTTCCCTGTGGTCTCCTTCACAGGTGTGCTCCGCCCCGCGGAGGGATACGAGGTGTGTCCGCTCTAGCAGCTCACGACTCGGCTACGAGACCCCGCCCATTTTGGACGATAACTACACCCCTTTCTTTCCTATTGGCTGATGTCCCAGCTCCACGTCAATCATCCCTGTCACCTGTGCGGTGTCCTCCCCTCCTGTCCCTGGCACGGTCCGGCCTCCCCCTCTGCCGCTGTGGGATGGGTCGGGCCGTCCCCTGGGGCTACTGGAGGTGAGCTGAACCATGCGGGGAGGAAGGGGGGTGTGAGGATGGGGGAGAGAGGTGGGAGGAGCCGGGCGCTCCGCTCACTCTTCAGTGTGGTTGTTCTGTGCAGTGTGACTGAGCACCTGCTGGCCGCGCCGGGAGAGACGGCAACTTCTCCGGGACTCCGCTACACTTCCCAGCCTGCTCCGCTCCGGACCGGGGACCCCCACTAATCCGCCTCCGGACCGGGGACCCCCCTCAAATCCGCCTCCGGACCGGGGACCCCCTCTGATCCGCCTCCGGACCGGGGACCCCCCTTTAATCCGCCTCCGGACCGGGGACCCCCCTCTGATCCGCCTCCGGACCGGGGACCCCCCTCTGATCCGCCTCCGGACCGGGGACCCCCCTCTGATCCGCCTCCGGACCGGGGACCCCCCTCTAATCCGCCTCCGGACCGGGGACCCCCTCCAATCCGCCTCCGGACCGGGGACCGCCTTCTGTGCTGCTATGGACTGAGCGCCCTTCAGTCACTCCGGACTCGGCACCCGGAGCGCCCCTCTAATCCTGCGCTGTGCCCCCTTCATATCCGGAACTCTCCGCACCCCTGCAAGTCTTCTAATCCGTGCACCGCTGTGGACCGAGCGCCCCTCCAACACCTCAATGGCCATGGATTGAACTCCCCTCCAAATCCTGCACCGCTCCAGGTACTGCACCCCCCACTGTCACCTCCTGCACCC
>BLSH010194292.1:1634-18995 GCA_018402905.1 Glandirana rugosa
GGGGTTTGCACTAAGTCTTCAGACACTGATAGTGGAGTACTCAGTTGGCTTGCAGACCCTGGGGGGGGCCCTATGGAGCGTCCTGAGGCCGCTCCTTAAGGGGGGGACTCTATCAGGATTGAGCTCACCTACAGGTGGCGCTGTGCTGCTCTGGGATGGTTGCTGCAGCTCCAGTGGCCACCAGCGGGTGTCTCCCCAGAGCCAGCAAGCTGTAGCAATCAGTTTGTCAGGATTGAGCTCACCTACTGGTGGCGCTGTGCTGCTCTGGGCTGGTTGCTGCAGCTTCAGTGGCCACCAGCAGGTGTCTCCCCAGAGCCAGCAAGCTGTAATAATTGAGCCACACCTGGGTTCAGCCATGGATGGCTATTTAAGTCTGTTCCTCCCTTTCCCCAGTGCGTCACGATTCAGTTTGCCTTCCTGCTGCTAGAGATCCTGCTTTGCCTGTTTCTCCCCACCTTGCTTCTTGTCCCTTGCCTTGCATCCGCCTTGATTCCCCCGTTAACCCTGTACCCTTGTCCAGAGCTAGCTGTAGTGTGCAGTGTAGGTGTTAGTGTTTTTGTCAGGTTTGGGTTTGGTTTTCTGGTGTTGTTTATGTTCACTGTTTGCTGTGTTTGTTTATTGCTGTGCACTGTTAATAAATCTCACCTTTTTAAGTATATCCTTTGTTTGGTCTCAGTTCCCTGGTGTAGCTCCGTGTCTGGTCTGCCAAGCTGCTGAATCCTGACAGTATAGGGAGATGGGTTGTTGTATAATGAGTCCCAAGTATCGAAAGGTGTTCACAATTTGTAAGGGGCAATCTCCTGGAGGGACAATGGAGGTTGAATGGTCCAACATAAATAGGAGGGATATGTCCCAATTAACCTGAAAACCAGAGAAATGTCAACATTTCTGAATAATAGCCAATAAGTTGGGGAGAGACGATTGAGGATCTGCCAGATATACGAGCATATCGTCAGCATATAGGAACATCTTTTCTTCCAGGCCCCCAATCGTCAATCCCACAACCCCCCTACTTGCCCTAATCAATGATGCAAGTGGTTCTATTGCGACTGCGAATAGCAGTGGGGACGTCGGGCATCCTTGCCTAGTCCCTCTCTTTATCGGGAATGAATCAGAAATTTGATTATTTACTCTTAGTCTCGCCCTAGGGTTTGTATATAGCAGCTGAATCCATCTGATGAATTTGGGTCCAAAACCGAATTTAGCAAGGACCTCTAGTAAGTAAGGCCATTCGACTGAGTCGAAGGCCTTGTGAGCGTCTAGGGCCAAAACCGCCCTGAAGCCCATAGTTTCATGGATGGCCTGCATATTAGTAAAGATTCTGCGTAAATTAATCGAGGTGGACCGTCCGGTATAAATCCGGTCTGATCCGCTCCAACTATTGTGGTAATCACTGTGTTTAATTTTAAGGCTAGGACTTTTGCCAGGACCTTCACATCAGAGTTAATTAGAGAGATTGGTCGGTATGACTCGCAATGCAGATGGTCCTTATGGGGCTTTGGGATAAGCACTATCAGTGCTTCCGACATAGAGGGTGGTAATTGTCCTGTTTTTAGTGCAAAGTTAAAAACTTTTATTAAGCGCGGAATTAACAGGTCTCTATACTGTATGTACCACTCTATGGGAAATCCATCCAGGCCCGGCGTCTTATTTTAGGCAAAGGACTGGATGTGAATAATTATGTACACGGCGACCTGAGGCTGATCGAGCTACCAGCGGCTGGGACGGAGAGAGGAGAGGAGGGAATCTGGCGTGCCAACGCTGTCTGGTAACTCGTGTACCGTTTGTACACTAACGTTCTTTTAAACCGTTTGAATGTAAGCGCAATACTTGCTTTAATAAATTACTTTACTTTAAAAGTGATACACTATGAGAGGTTTCTTTTGATCTTTCCCCTCATGGCAATCTGAGTTGAAGAGCTACAGCTTTTTGGGAGGTGTTTAGTTGGAAGCATATTAGCAAAGGAACCCTCTGGACATGATTGAGATTATGCACAGGCTGGCTTGATCCCTCCTGCTGAGCAGGCTGATTTGGAGATATACAATCCTTGTGTGATGGTCCTATGCTGAGTTCCCTATGGATGTATAAAAAGGCGTTTTATATCCATAATTCTGGTGAGCCTCCAATTGTATTATTTCCCCCGCACGTGGTGAACACAGGTGGAGGATTTAATAGAAGATTGTTTGCAATCTGCACTTTTCAAGAACTTTATTTTCAGCACTGGCAACTTTATCCCAGCACTGGCACTTTATTTGTATTATTTGTTCACCCTCACATTTTATCAAAGCGCTGCTAACACTGGACTTTTTGTATATGAGTGTTGATTTTATATTAAAGGACTGGATGGCTTTCCCTATTTCCTCCTCCTCCGTTAAGGGGCTGTCTAGTAATTTTGGGAGCGGAATATCATGAAGGTAATCGTCCAGTTCGATTATGGTGTAGTGGGCCTTAGCAGCATACAGCGCAGAGTAGAAAGTGAGAGAGGCTTCCATAATTTCTGTGCTCTGTTCCACCACCACCCCTGCAGAAGTCCTGATCCTGGGAATGCAACAGGGCTGATAGTCAGGCCTAGAGAGATAAGCCAAAAGGCGACTATTCTTGTCGCCAAATTCAGTCTTTGTTTCTGGTAGAGTGTTTTTTTCTGAGTACATTCACTGCAGTGTAGGGTTTACCCTGAAGTTCTAAAATGATAATTACAAAACAACCGTCTGGGTCTAATTTAATCTGCTTAATGGACACCGGGGCAGATTTTACTATTAAAATAGAAGTGCCCCTAGCAAAGGTGGAATAAGTAGAGTGTAAGGCGTATGCTATTTTGGCCCTTTTAAGAGCCATCACCCTAGACCCTTGTAAGTGAGTTTCCTGGAGAAGGACTACATGCGGAGTGTGTCTTGCTAAATACTCGAACATTAGGGATCGTTTCACCTTGGAATTTAAGCCCCTTATATTCCAGGAAATCAAGCGCAGCTTAGACATGGTTGTGTGAACAATGAGATAAATGTAGGATATACCTCCGTGTCTAACACAGCAGGAGGAGGAAGAGGTGGCCAACGCAGCTGTGGCACCGCCAGCACCTTTAGAAGGCAGGATTAGCATGGACGAAATGTGGAAAAGCTTTGTCAGCAGCCCGGCACAACAAACAGCACCACCAGATGATAGGAAAGGTCTTAGCAGGAGGCAGCATTTCAGCAATATGGTGGAACAGTATGTGTGCACACGCCTATATGTACTGACTGATGGGTCTGCCCCATTCAACTTCTGGGTCTCCAAATTGGGCACATGGCCTGAGCTTGCCCTTTATGCCTTGGAGGTGCTGGCCTGCCCTGCAGCCAGTGTATTGTCTGAACGTGTGTTTAGCATGGCAGGGGGCGTTATCACAGACAAGCGTAGCCGCCTGTCCACAGCCAACGTGGACAAGCTAACGTTTATTGAAATGAACCAGGCATGGAGCCCACAAGACTTGTCTGTACCTTGTGCAGAATAGACATTTAGACCGGCCTCACACAGCCATTGGTATACTTGTTTTTTTTTTAATATGTCTCAATATTTTGAGGGCTACCACAACAAACAAAAAACAGTGTTGGCTTCCTCCTCCTCCTCCTCCACTGCCACTTCCACCTTCACCGCCACGGTCATGGCCTACTCAACCACCTACTCCACATCCACCTCCTCCTCCATTTTTTTTTTTTGTTATGTGATTTTAAGTTATTTCCCTATCCACATTTGTTTGCAGGGCACTTGTCCTACTCTTACCCCCATTTTCTTCCATTTGCAGCCCTCTAGCCCTTACCAGGACTTTTTTACAGCCATTTTTGTGCCCAAAAGTTCGGGTCACCATTGACTTCAATGGGGTTCGGGGGCAAGTTCGGTGCCGAATCCAAACTTTTTTGCGAAGTTCGGCCGAACCCGCCAAACCTGAACATCCAGGTGTCCGCTCAATTCTAGTGCACTCATATATAGTCAAAGAGCCAAGCCTGTTTTGTGAACAATGAGATAAATGTAGGATATACCTCAGTATCTAACACAGCATGCCATGGTTGATGTCCCAGCCTACCAGGGGATACATATGCAGGTATTTTCATTGCAAACATGTAAACTCACAACATAGTCTGTATATACAGTGATGGAGGATGCATATAGTCTTTAAAGTGTGTACCTGTGCAAAAGTGAAGTAGCAAAGAATGAAACAAAATTTTTGTACCTTGACCACCCACCCCAACCCTCCCAGCCCTCAAAGCCCAACACATGAGAGCTTCAATCGCAGAACTTAAACTACAAGTCGGGGGGGAGCCTGTCTCCTTGAGTCTCAAACCAACCAGTCAGAACAAATGGATAAGTAAGAGGGGAGCATCTGTGTGCAAAGCTCTATCCCCCTCCGCTGTGAAGGAGTAACAAATGTGCCCAGGCCCATAGAAAAAGGTGCCAGTTAAACGTGTACCGCATATCTCTCACAAACTGTGATTTAAACATGATATGTCAGTTTGAGGAAAAAAGTGGACATTCCGCAGAGAAATTCCTACAGATGCACAATTCTGTAAGAAATGGAACAGATTGAAAGGGGTTCCTATGTACGGTGAATAAGGGTAGTCTGCAGGGGTGCAGAGTCAGGGCCTCAATCAGCGGGGAGGAGTGCACCGGTTGGGGCGCTGTGGCTCATCAGGTTCCAGTGTATCCGCCCAGTGCGCAGCTTCTTTTGGATCTGTAAAGAAATAGGCTATACCTTGGTATATAACTCGCAATCGTGCAGGATAGAGCATGCTGTACGGGATATGTAGATCACGAAGCCGGCGTTTAATGGCCAGGAAGGTTGCCCTCTGTTTCTGGGTAGCCACAGAGAAGTCAGGGAAAATAGTGATACCGTTGCCATTAAATGAGACCCAACCTTTCTCTCTAGCAGCCCTCAGCTTCTCTGTCCCGAAAGTGCAGGAGTTTAATGAGCATTGCGCGGGGAGGTGCCCCTATAGGAAGGGGGCGCAGGGGGACTCTGTGAGCCTGCTCGATAGTGAATAGGGGGAGAATGTGGAGGCCCCAAATGTAGATGATAGCCATCTTTCCATAAACACCTCGGGGGACTTGCCCTCAGCCCCTTCTGGAAATCTCAAAAAGCGTAAATAGTTTCATCTCAGATGATCTTCTAATTCAGTGACTTTATCAATGGTGGCACCCTGGTCCCTATGCAGCTCCCTGACAGAGGTCTGGAGAGGCCTGGTCTCATCCTCCAATTCCCCAATGAGTTGCTCTGCATTAGTCACTCTAAGGCGGATTTTGTGGACATCTTGCTTCAGAATGGAAAAGTCTATTCTGATTTGATCTGTGTGGTCAGGGAAGCATGGCTATGCTGTATGGCCTCCATGATCTGAGTGAGAGTCGGCTCTGCAGGGGCATGTACAGTATTGTCCGTGCTAGGATCTGTGTCCTCTAGGGGAAATAATACAGGGGAGGGTTCCAGATCGATCGAGGGGGGGCTGTGTGACTTACTCTGCTCAGGAACGTGCCGTGCTGCTGCAGCTGCTTAAGGAGGCTGCTTGTGTCCATCCCTATGCTGTGCTGTGTGGAGTGGTGAGGGCTGATGGAAACCCGGGGCTCCGTCCATGACTGGCCCGATTTTGACCATTTTGACAAGTTGTGTCCCACAGCCACCAAGAATTCAAAGACAGGCCCATAGAGCCCATAATGCCCTTCCAGATGCGCTTGCAAACCCTGATTGGCAGCCCACAACTTCTGCAGTGCATGTACTTCCCCCATTCACTGACCAACCCCGAATTCAGGTGGGAACAGTGAATTTTACTTCCCTTGCATAGGCCAAGACTGGTGCTTCTGCGAGACTCTCCTTCAAACTTCCAAAAGCCTTTTCACACCTCTGTGTCCATTGGTCTTGAATAGACTTTCTGGGGCCTCTTGCATTTGGCCTGTGCAACAGCTCATTTAGGGGTCTTGCAATCTGTGCAAAGTTCTTCACAAGTTCTTCACAAATCTATAATAGGAGCAGGATCCTAGGAATGATCTCAGTTCAGTAACTGTACTTGGTCGGGGCCAAGAAGTAACAGCTTTTAGCTTTTGTGGATCCATGGCTACTCCGTGGCTACTCTCTCAGCTGAGACCACGTGTCCTAAATAGGAAACTGAAGTCTGGTAGAATTGACACTTCTCCAATGACAGCTTCAGTCCCTCGGCATGCAACTTCTGAAATACTTTCTCAAGTTGGGCTTTGTGCTCCTCCAACGTCTTGCCGAAGACAATGATATCATCCAAGTACACAAGCACCTCTATCACCCACCGTATTCTCCATCAACCTCTTGAAGGTGCCTGGGGCCCCTGTTAACCCCTGTGGCATGTGATTGAATTCAAAGAATTCTAATGGGCTAATAGGCACTGCAAGGCATCTTCTATGCAAGGTGTGGTGTAATGATCAGGGATCGTTCTTCGGTTCAGAGTTCTATAGTCGATACACATCCGAAGAGACCCATTTTTCTTGCGCACTACCACAATAGGGGATGCGTAAGGATTCCTGGATTCTCTATTGACTCCCGTCTTCTTTAACTTGGCCAACTGCTCTCACAAGTCTTCCAAGTCACTCAAAGCGATCCGTCAAGCTCTCTCTTGAAAAGGCTTGTTTTTCTCAGCCGAATTCGGTGTTGGGTACTCTTGGCACACCCCACATTGAAGTCATTCTTGGAGAACATCTTCTCCCATCTGGCTAACTGAGCTCTAATCTTATCTTCCCATCTTGAGGACAAAGTGGGACACTGGACAGAAGGCTCTTTCCCATTTTCCTTCTAGACCAAGTCCTCCGTCATCACTGGGGTAGCCGCACCCACTTTCCAAATTATCATCCGAGGTTTCAGGTTGACTGGTGACATTTTTGACACTGACAATGATTGTTCCCCCATTTCTCATTAATGCCCTAGTAGACACAATCTCTGTGACCATTTCTATTCCCATATCTTCCTCCAATGGGTCAGCTTTCAACACCACATATGGACCTGGTTGGTCCCATGACAGTTTAACAGTGGCCTTCATTCAAGCCTTTTCCAGTTGTAACACTCTCTCTTAAGTATCCAATTGCCACAGTCTTCTCACTCCTTCTGCAGGTGCTCTTTGTTCCTGCAATACCCGTTGAAAAGCTTGACTCAGCTGAGGATGATTCTTCTTCTCAGTAGCACCTTCTATGGGTAAGTATTCTTCTCACAAGGTTGGTTTTGGTTCCAATCAACAAGGAATTTTGTCTTTCCCCAGGGGGTCGAGGGTAGACAGTGGCCAAAGTGTCAAATGTTTCTGGCTTCCCACTCAATGATGGATCGAAGGCTATCTTGATGGGGATATATCCATCATAGGGACACGTTTGGGTACCTATACCCCAGATCTTTTGAGAAGATAAAGAGCCTCATTCACAAATACCACAAAAGACTTCAAGCTGTCATTGATGTTAAAGGGGGCAATTCACGGTATTAAAAAATATCCAGGTTGCGCTCTTAAACACTTATATACAAAATGATTAGTCTAGTGTTAAGGCTTACATAAGTAGCTAGCAGCATCTACTATCACTTAGCTTTTGTTTTTGTAGTACCCGGTCCTCCAAGCGAGCTTGATCAGCGTGGTGGTGCCGGTTTGTGTGACGCCACTATGTTCCAGCCTGCAGGTGAAGCCGAGGCTGTGTGAATCTTACTTCGTGCCTTTTGAACTTTTATTCATGTAAGTGCAGTGGTTTTATCTTAATAAATATTGGCATCCTTTTCTTTTGTTGCCCTCCATACATTAGAGCTATATGGTAGATCAGCTCCTATAAGGAATATCACATTTGTAATCCCTGGACCTCATTAGAGCGCTGCATTCAGCGATCAGCGGTGGAGTGGAAACATCTTCTAACGGCTGACATATATATATCTCTAAAGCCAGTTTGATCGCTATAATTTGAGATCTATCTGTTCCGGTTAGCAGGGTATATTGATTTGGGGAGAGCACCCGCGGAAGCACCTTTGAATTGTTTATCACCCATCACTGTTTGAACACAGTTTATGTGGACCTTTTATGGACTGTTTTGTGGATACGTTACACAGTTTGGTTTAATCAGATAATTTTTATAATTGTCATTTTTGATTCACTTATCTTGACAAAATATCCAGGTTGCGCTCTTAAACACATATATACAAACCCATTAGTCTAGTGTTCAGGCTTACATAAGTAGCTATGCAAAATGTGCTCTGTTTAGGTTGTCTGGCTTCCAGTTAAGGACAACTAATTCTTAACCGCTTCCCCACCGCGCGCCGTCTTTTCACGGCGGCAGTGGGGGAGCCCTGCGCGAACCGCCGTAAATAAGCGCCGATTTGCATTTGGCCACCAGGGGGCATGCACCCGCCGCACTCCTGGGGAGTGTGCCCGCGGCTCGGGCGGACCCGATGTCCGCCGGCGAGCCGCGATGAGCGGCTACAGAGAAAGAACGGGGAACCGCCGATGTAAACACGGCGGTTCCCCGCCCTGTCAGTGGGGCATGAGAGATCTACTGATCCCTGTCACTGGGATCAGTTAGATCTCTCATGCCCATGTTAGCCCAACCCCCCCACAGTAAGAACACACCCAGGGAACACGATTAACCCCTAGCTCTCCCCCTGCAGGTTAACCCCTTCACTGCCAATGACATTTATACAGTAATCAGTGGACATTTAAATTTCTGATCGCTGAATAAATGTCATTGGTCCCAAAAAAGTGTCAAAATGTTCCGACATGTCCCCCCCAATATCACATTACCGCTAAAAATCGCAGATCGCCGCCATTACTAGTAAAAAATAAAAAAAAAATAAAAACCCCAGAAATGAATTCTCACCATCCATAAACGCGGCCACTTTTGCGCAAACCAATCAATAAACGCAGATTGCAATTTTTTTTATCGCAAATATGAGGAATTATATAAATCGGCCAAAAACGGTGAAAAAAAATGTTTTTTTATATATTTTTTTGGATTTGAATTTTGGCAAAAAGTAAGAAATTTGGGTTTTTTTGCAAAATGGTCGCTCTTCTTTTGTTTATAGCGGCGATAAGAAATGACGCAGAGGCGATCAAATACCACCAAAAGAAAGCTCTATTTGTGGGAAAAAAAGGACGCAAATTTTGTTTGGGTACAACGTCGTACGACCGCGCAATTGTCAGTTAAAGCGACGCAGCGCTGAATCGCAAAAAGTGCTCTGGTCCTAAAGTGGGAAATTCTTCCGGGGCTGAAGTGGTTAAAAATAAGGGTTTAACTTTTATGATTACTACATATATTGTTAAGTAATTGACCATGGTATATGACATCTTGATGTATGACGTATATTTATATCTCTGCTGTTTTCATTCAAAACTCCTAATAAAATTTTTTTTCAAAAAAAAAAAAAAAAAATAAGGATTTATTTACAATAGGGAAATAAATACATTATCGTTACAGGTACATGGGATATAGGGAGATGGATAGGGAAGGTTACAGGTAAAGAAGGGGGTAGGGATCGGTCTACTCTCATCCACACCTCCTCACTCTCTGAATCTCTCATACCAAGGGCCCTTTTGGTCCAGAGTTGACGCACACCCTCCAGTTGGGGGGTTGGTAATTGCAGTCAGTGAAGATATCTTAAACAAAAGGTTATACCATTGAATTCCTGTCCCAGGCTTACAGTTGATTTCTTGATCACTACATCAGCTGTCCACGTGATCTCCCAGCACAGGAGGTAAGCTGTCATTTTAGGCAAATTTGGGCAGTAAACTCCAGCAGGGGTCCTGATATTCAGAATGTCCATTCCATCCCTCCCCCTTCAATAACCCAAATTGTATAGGTTTGGGGGGAGAGGTCTTCCTAGTCAAGTGTTAATGAATTAAGACACTCATATAGCCCTCTTTGATGTTAGTCAGATGTGTAAATGTCATATTGCAGTTTGCTTCTACAGAGAAGCCGTAGTTCAGTTCATGTCCAAACAGCAAGGATATCAATTTTCATCAAATATAACATCTCCTCGTCTTGTGCCTGAATGGCACACCAATATTTGCCATAATATACATAAAAAATTGATATCAACCTCACTCCAATCTTTGTAATGTTCCTGCCTGATGGCACTTCACTGAAGATGATCTCTTTACCAATGCAGCCCCTTTCCTGGACAGACAGCGCCCTTTTGAACCAAAAGTAATAACAAGTTTGTTCCTCTCCCAGGCTCAACTTTCAATTCCTTTCATCAGATGATCACACAGATGTCCATCCAATTCATCACCCTTCAGGCATCATGCTGGCCAGGTGTGAATGGGCAGTTGAATTGTCCCACGGAGTCCCGCTGGTTAGATGAACGACCTTGTGCATTGTTCTAGCCATGTCTGCTGCAAAGTGGCTGTAAACCTTGTAATTCGCCCCACATACAAGTCCTTTCAAAACTATATTGTCCAACCATACTGTTCTCCAGTCTCATCTGCATTCTTATATATTTTTTCCAGCATTACATCTCCTCCTATTGTGCCTGATTGGCACACAAACATTTGCCACAAGATGAAAAAAAAAATTATATTGGTTTTGCTCCAATCCTTTTGATGTTCTCGCATAAAAGCATTTTGCCAATATAGTTGATCGCGGACCGAGAGCCTTTCTTATCAGGAACCCATACATTCCACATTCACTCACAGCACTACCTGGATATAAATAACATGTCCCCATCTCCCCCATAAAGATTACACCAACAATATATATACATTCACCATGCAGTCTGCTAACCTTCTCAGTGCATAGTTAAATAATATACATAACAACAATAAACCTAATATACTCCCAAATTATGTTATCCGACAAAGAGGGGAATTACAGATAGGTACCAATACCAGCTATACTGGTATAATTCTCTCAAGAGAGGGAACATCAAGGCGTCGCTTATGACATTCCAGCACATCGTTTGAATATGCCAACAACCACACAATAGCTACATATGTCTGGTGCAACTGTCAAAAAAGTTTCCAGCATACTGGAGAATTTTGTGACTCGCTATTGTGCACCCTACATTACCAGAGCAAAGCAATAACTACAATAGAAAACTGGTGTGGTCATTAAAACACTCAGAGGTACCCAAAAATAAGCTGAGCGTGGACAGGCCAAAGTAATGACAACTAGAAATAGGCTCTTAAGTTAATGCTATCTATGTATATGAAATCTCTCCTCTTTCTCTCACTTTCAACCCTGAATTTACTGAATGGTGTAAGTAAGATAAAGAGAAGAATACAAGCTTTTGTCATGGTCTTCTCAAGTACCCTTAAAGGTATGTGAACCACTTCTCAATTGATAGCCATGCTAGTACCTTGCTAGACCCCATTAGTACAATTATTCAAGCATGTAACCTTTTACAATCATTATTTCCCATTTCCACACTTTCACATACTACCAAGCATCATTCTGATTATTGGCGATTGTAGTGCCTATTAATCTCATTACCAGTCATTATTAATAGCCTATTGTCCGTATGAGACATTCAAAGTGTCCATTTCCAGATGATGTCCTTAAACACTTGCACAAGGAAATTGTAAATTATTTCCATCATTTCTGCCAGAGGCTGAGGAAAATCCAAGTATCATATTCTTTGGGCTAGGCCATTTATAAGTTCTGTATTACTAGGGGTGTACAACTAGGTGTTGCTGGAGATTTCGCCAACCCAAGAGTTCCACTTATGCATATATTCCAATTGCTGCCACAAGTATGGCTTGCTGTTCCTTCTCCAGGTTCCCAGAATTTAGATATCTAGTCGCCTCATTATGGAACCTGGAAATAAACGAACAAGAGCAGCATCAGATTCTTAGCAGTTACTGTCTCCATATACCCCCATTGAATTCTCTGTTATCCCAATGCTCAGACCAGACTGTGGTCTCACAATAAGAAGAAAGTGCAGCGCTGTAGAATATATATTCTTCTGGATAAAACACACCCAGTGTAAATTCGTGCACGGATAATCATATAGTAGTGCTTCAGTGCCACTCGTCCTCCACCATCCACACTAGCAGCTCATCTCCCCTATCAGGCTCTTATTACAGGAGCCCAATAGCACCTGTTGTCACACTCAAATGGACAGATATAGGACCCCGATGGATGAATGATACCAGTACTCCCACTTCAAAAATGCTCCAATGAGGATCAACCCCTCCAGTTCAATCACAGGTGACATGAAAGTAAAGGAGAACCACATCTAGTGCTCTCTGTATAACATACTTGCTTTATTCAGATAAATTAAGGAAAAGTACTCACAAATAGAGCACTGAAACCCAGTGCTCGGCTGAAAGCATACAGGATAATACACTCGTCTTGCTCTGGAGACAATGATGGCCGCGGGTGACGTCACTTCCTGTTCTGGACGCGTTGCGTTCCACAGACTGGAACTTCTTCGGCGGACTGTGGTCTCAGTTTGCCCTAGCTGGGGGTATTCTTCCCCACAAAAACAAATTTCCATGACGCCAAAAACAAAAAGTATGATAAAAATAAAAAATAATAAAATATATATCTTCCTAAAAAAACTTCTCCACCTTTCCCACCCCTTGGTACCATAATACATTGGTACCATGCCACAGACTATAGAGTATACCTGGCCATTAAAAAAATTGTTTACACAAACAGTGGGTCTAAACGTAGAACACCAATACCTACTAAGAAGGATAAAAAAATATATATAAAAAACAAAAACAAAAAAAAAGGTACCAAAAGAAAAAAAAATGAACGATACGAAAAATTAAAAATCTGGCCATTATCACACAAAAACAGCATGACAAGACCACCATAAACATTGACAAACACTCAACTTTTCATTAAAGGCATCCATGGGCTTTTCTCATGAGAAGAGTACGTGCTCATTTCAATCTGAAAGACAATTAGTTAATGGGAAAAACAAAACATCTGTACATCATCACAACATTTGTAACTTTTTAACCCATTAATGCCTGACTATTGTTTAATTGTTTGCAAACAATTACTAATTAAGGAGCTTGTGGTATCAAGTGATAATCAATTTTACATTTACATTAACCTAACCCCTGCTTTGCTAAATTTGGCCACTGCTGTTCTCACTTTGAAGGACCTGCAAACAAAACACAAGTATTAGTATCCAAAGTAGTTTAACTTCTTCCATGGTCCCTGGAAACAGAACACAAAGACAGTTATTACCCACAATTATCACATCAATTTACTTTTTAATTCCCCCAAGCCTTTTTCCCATTATTTGTATTGCTAGGGGAACAATTGCCATATTTTCCTATACTAGGCAGGCAGTATTTGTCAGCTTTGCCATATTACTCAGAAAAAATGGTAATGCAATTTGCGTCCAACTACATACAAGCCAGAATGGTAGATTAGCCCACGGGGCAACTATTGGAATGTTCGTCCATGCTTGTTGCTGGCTGTGGTTAGGGTGTGGGCTGTCCTTTATTATCCCTTCTTCAGAACTGTGTGATCTCTCCTGGCTTCTATCTTTGATATCAGGCGTGTGTGCTATGCTTTCCCTTTCTTGGGTGGGGGCTTTCGTGTCAGATACCTGTATTTCTGGGTTTTCCTGCCCCATGCTAGCAATGTTAGGAGCATTACAAAATCTCTGTGCATGCCTATTCCATTTATAACGTCTGGGCTCTCTCTGCCTTCCTGTACCTTGGCTTACTATGGATACATCTGCATTCGACCTGTACCCTCTATCACTGGACTCTTGACAAACGTCTCGCAGGATATTGACAAAATTTTGGTATGACCTAGCATTCCTCAGAGCCATTCTAGTGGGATAGCTTACATAGCACTTATTGGCCATTGAGTTTATGAAACTTGCATCATCCTCCAATAAGTTGGGACAGTTGAAAACTTTCTTATACAATGCAATATACTCCCTGCAGAACAATATTGGGTCATCTCCTCTCCTAAATTTCATTTGTTGTAATCACTTATACCACTATCACGACTGTCCACAATGCGCTGCAATTCTTTTCCCCGGACTTCTGCATCTGCTAAGTTATTATTAATCTGTGCAGATAGCTGGCCTGCCAGAAGCCCTGGTAGCCATGCTTTTAGCAGAGAGCATGCATCCTCATTACTCAAATGGAATTTAAGCACTAGAGCCTCAAACTTATTGGACAGACTCACTGGTGATTCCAGGGTATTAAATTCACCCAAAAGTCTATCTTGAATTGTAATCAAACTGTAAATCTGATTGGAAGCTATAGGTGCAATAGCTGGCTGTCTTTCCTCATGAACCTTCTCCTCATTGACTGTGCAGATACTGGCCAATTGACATGCTCTTTTGTGCTCACTGAGCGATAATATACATTGCTCTTTAGTAAGAAGCTGGGATTTTGCATCTGCTAATTTTCTTTCTAAAGACATAACCAACTCTTCCATTTCTCACAACTTTATTCGCAACGACTCTAAAAGTTTGCTCCTCATATCACAGTCCATGCTGCACCACTGAAGCTGTCCTTGTAGTTCACTGTTTCTTCCTGATAAATTGCTTGCTGTAGCCCGCAATTCATCCATCTCCATACTGGAGGCTGTTGCAATCTTTAGAAGGTTTTCACTAATTTTCTCTATGTCCTCCCTGAGACGTCTCCTCTCTGCTTCCAATTTCTCCCCCATTTGCTCAGATAAAACTTTAATTCTGAGCAACACTGCAATTTCATTTGCTAACCTCTCTTTCTTCACTTTCTTTGTTAGCTGTTTACCCAATAATCTGCTATTATGTTGCTGACACTGAGATAATAGTACATTACACTGGCTTTTAAGAGGTTCATCTGCACATGAATGATAACTGGCAGAGGCATATTTTTCAACATAGGTATACACAAGTTCCATTTCACAACTATACAAGTACTAACGTTCCAACACTGCACTGAGAAACCATCCAAACTCAATTGCCTTTAGCTCTTCAAACAACTCACAAATAAACAAAAAAAACCCAAATTGCTCTTCTAGCATTCAATATTCTTAATTCGTTACTACTGTTACCTTCAATCATTCAAAACAATTAAAACGTTTGCATATCCATAGAAATGACTCACCACACTTCCAGCCCTTTGGGTTTCTGCGATGTCCAAGATCCAGCTTAATTCCTATTGCAAAGTTCACAGGAATTCTGTCCTTCTAGAGTCAGAGAACTTCTGTCCTGTAGGTTCTATGTGGAATTTTGGATTTCCACACACTTGCTGGGGTGCCAAATGTAAAATGTGCTCTGTTTGGGGTGTCTGGCTTCCAGTGAAGGACAACTAATTCTTAAAAATAAGGGTTTATTTACAATAGGGAAATAAATACATTATCGTTACAGGTACATGGGATATAGGGAGATGGATAGGGAAGGTTACAGGAAAAGAAGGGGGGTAGGGATCGGTCTACTCTCATCCACATCTCCTCACTCTCTGAATCTCTCCTACCAATGGCCCTTTTGGTCCAGAGTTGAAGCACGCCCTCCAGTTGGGGGATTGGTAATTGCAGTCAGTGAAGATATCTTAAACAAAAGGTTATACCATTGAATTCCTGTCCCAGGCTTACAGTTGATTTCTTGATCACTACATCAGCTGTCCACGTGATCTCCCAGCACAGGAGGTAAGCTGTCATTTTAGGCAAATTTGGGCAGTAAACTCCAGCAGGGGTCCTCATATTCAGAATGTCCATTCCATCCCTCCCCCTTCAATAACCCAAATTGTCTAGGTTTGGGGGGAGAGGTCTTCCTAGTCAAGTGTTAATGAATTAAGACACTCATATAGCCCTCTTTGATGTTAGCCAGATGTGTGAATGTCATATTGCAGTTTGCTTCTACAGAGAAGCCGTATTTCAGTTCATGTCCAAACAGCAAGGATATCAATTTTCATCAAATATAACATCTCCTCGTCTTGTGCTTGAATGGCACACCAATATTTGCCATAACATACATAAAAAATTGATATCAACCTCACTCCAATCTTTGTAATGTTCCTGCCTGATGGCACTTCACTGAAGATGATCTCTTTACCAATGCAGCCCCCTCCTGGACAGACAGCGCCCTTTTGAACCAAAAGTAATAACAAGTTTGTTCCTCTCCCAGGCTCAACTTTCAATTCCTTTCATCAGATGATCACACAGATGTCCATCCAATTCATCACCCTTCGGACATCATGCTGGCCAGGTGTGAATGGGCAGTTGAATTGTCCTACGGAGTCCCGCTGGTTAGATAAACGACCTTGTGCATTGTTCTAGCCATGTTTGCTGTAAACATTGTAATTTGCCCCACATACAAGTCCTTTCAAATCTATATTGTTCAACCATACTGTTCTCCAGTCTCATCTGCATTATTATCTTTTTTTTCCAGTATTACAAGCTAGCAGCACCTGCTATCACTTAGCTTTTGTTTTTTCCATTTCACATGACACGTTTTTAAGTAGCACTATTGAGGTGAGGGCAGAATATTTATACTTTTTGTTTAATGCTCTTCACTTGGCACAGGGGGTGAAGTAAGTTATTTGCGCCCGACACTAGAGGGACACAGCAGCAGTGTAAAATGTAAAGGTAAGTCTGCAATGTAGATACTTGTAGTCCACTGTTGGCTACAACATCATTCAAAGTGTTTTCTTATATCTGTTTTATACTGTATGCAGTGGTGGCTGGTGGTCAATAATTTGGGGAGGGCGGCAAACAGACTTGGCCCCCTCACTCGCACCTCCCCCCGCAGCTCTCAATCCACTCGCGATGATCCACTTGCACTACTGCCACCCTCCCCCCGCGGCTCTTGATTCACTTGTGGAGATCCACTTGCACTAACGCCACAAAAACCCACATTGAAATCTATGCAACCGGCACCCTGCATGGAGATTAGGGGCTGGGCGCATGGATTATGGAGGGCGGCGCCCCTTATGGGCGGGACACTACTTCTTAAATGCTTAAATAATGCCTGTTGATCTTGCTGGAAATCTTGTTTGCTGATAATTTCCTGTGCTCTCTGCCTGTGCTGGCTGTTATCAATTACCGTGTTCTCTGAGGACTACAGAGCCAAGTTCCTTTACAGAATTCTTTCCTGATCAAGTGGGCATCCCATAACAACCCCTTTCCCATCCAAGTTTAATCCCCCTTAATAAAAAAACAAAGCAAAGCTGCAAGGACTGCTTCTTGTCTCCAGAGTGAGTGGAAAATGTGTGTGCCTGGCTGTCCAGGGTGGGAGATAACCATATTCACCACGGCTCCTACGGGGGTAGCGCTACACAGGATTTCATAGTCCTAATATGTTTCTGTTGTCCTGGTACAAAGGCGGAGTATCATCCTAGCTCTGAAAGTGTGCTACTGGTGCTACCAGGTGATAATAAAGGAAAAAAGCCTGAAAATGAATGCAGCCACCACATCTAAAGCTGCAACATATATCTTTGTTTTTGGGTTTAGATA
>BLSH010194403.1:5137-16531 GCA_018402905.1 Glandirana rugosa
AGGGTGGTCTGTACTTACATCCATGGGGCCTCAGGCGTTGGGGACTTTGTCTCCGGTCTCCTCAAGTCTTTGTATCGTCGGTTAGATCATCCATGGTCTATGGTCGCACACTTCTGGAAATCTAACCAACAAATTCATCATTTCCTATCCCACTTGTGGAGATTTAGAAATTATTCTACTGGTGTTACTCCTTACGAAAAATGGTGCTCTGAACTCGAGGACCAAAAAGGAGGCATTTCTCTGGTCTATGCAGCGCTGATGGAGCATTCGGACAAGCCCTTCGCTAGTAAATGGGAAAAGTATTTAAATATTAACTGGGGAGCAGATAGATGGTGCTCTCTATTCCAGAGATCCTCTAAAGGGTTGGTCAATATTGCTCTTCGGGAGGCCAATCTAAAGGTCTTCACACGCTGGTATCTGGTACCTACTAGATTGGCTGCTATGTTTCTGAACTCCTCTGGCCTCTGTTTCAGGGGTTGCGGACTCCGGGGTACCTACATTCATGTCTGGTGGGAATGCCCTCGGATCCGGGGCTTCTGGAACAGGATATTCCACTTGTTAAGAAGAATATCTAGTCAGATAATACCCCAGAATCCAGAAACGGCCCTCCTCAATTTGAGGCCAGTAGGTCTCTCCAATCACCTCTTTAAGCTAGTCTGTTTCATATTGTCAGGAGCTAAAATTACAATGGCCAGAGCTTGGAAACGACCTTCAGTTTCCTTCGCTGAGGCTAAAAGAAAAGTTTCCTGGATTATGACACAGGAGAAGCTTGCTAATATCATCTTAGACTCCTCACCCAAATTTGATCTAATCTGGGATCCCTGGAAAAATTATCTGAATTTACCCCTCTGAACCATTCTTGTCTAATCCTTTCGCTAGACTCCCGGGTGCCTTATACTCTCTCCTCCGCTCTTCTTTCTTTCTTCTCTTTTTACTCCCTTTTTTTTTCTCTCTCTTCTGTCTCTTTAAGCATTACCTTTTCACTTTGGTTATCTTCGTGGTGTGGGCACATGTCTAGCCTGAATAAACCCCATGGCTGGGGTCAGAAACATGTGCAAATATTTGTATAGGTCAATTCAAAGTATCTGGTCTCTGACTTTATCTTCAATAGTTTAGTATGCTTCCCTAGGCCCACAGAAAGCTCTCGGTTGTACAAAAGGGCACTATTTTAATTTCACCGCTGGGGGTATTTTTCTTTTCAGTCTCTTTCTCCCTCCGCTCCCCTGCCCCTTTTTTCTGCGCTTTAGTCAGCCTACATGTAGTTCCCCACAGATCACAGCTTGTTCCCAATAGGGGTGGTCCTGGGGGCTCTTCAAAAGGGGAGAAGGTGAGTGAAGGAAGATAGCTATCCCCTTCAGTGGGGGGATTAAAGTGTCTATATTTAATACTTTTACTTGCTTTATCTCATTGTCCCCATTAAACTGTAACTGGTTTTGTCTCTTATAATGTTTGCCGCTACACTTTTGGCCCTGTGAGGTCGAGATTCTATCCTTATATGTATACCATTGTGACGGAGATTCTTTTGACTCTTTATGCGATGTATGCTGTTATACTAAAAAACTCAATAAACACGTTTAAACATAACAAACTTAAAAGTAACAGTCTAGTGGATCTAGATGTGATTGGCAAACTAATCATAGGGTAGCTAATTGGGGAGGGGGGGTATTGCAGTACCCTTTATGTTGTCACTACTTAGTAGTCAGAGTCCAGAGTAAGAGCTGAGGGTGAAGAGGATAAACGTTCACTCCTTGGAGTTGAAAATGAAGTATCGTTCTGACGGGTGGAGTGCCACAGTTCATAAAGGTAAGGGGAATGAAGAGCCTCTTGGTCCTGGTTGGAGAAACTTGCCTGGATGAAGGATTGCCATCATTGGAGTAAGCATTTCTCAGAGCCCCTCTTGTTGGACCAGACCTCTAATAGCTCCCTGTATAGTAAAACTTCCAGTTCCCTCTTAACTTTTGTGAGGCATGGCAGGTTGGGTAGAATCCAATGCTTGAGGATAGATCTCCAGGCTGTAAGAAGGCAGAGATGGATCCATTTTGGAAAGCGTGGAGGATAAAAGGAAGTGGAGTAGTCGACACAGACATAAACTGTTCGGAGATAAACAGCAGGAGGCTGGGTTCTGATGGGATGTCTATTTGGGTTACAGCTTGGATGTAAGAGTGGAGTTGGGTCAAAACTATGGCTATAGAGGGGCACAGCCAGAGGCGATAAAATAGTGTTGGTTTGGTGGATTTACACGTTGGGCATAGTCTTTCTTCCGGTGAAACCTCTGGTGAGTAGTAAGGTATATAGGCACAAGTTTAAATTGGGTTTCCCTCCATGACTCATTGGTGATGAGACTCAGGACATTTTTGTAGCCACTTTGAAGAACTTGGGGGAGGTTTTCTCACTGAATTTCTTTACCCCATGCCTTTGTAGCCGTGAGGTTCAAGGATTTAGTAAAGAGAAGTATTAGGGGATTGTAGATCAGTGACGTGGAAATAGTCCTGGCCTTTTATTTATTAATGTGTATTTAAATCTGGTATGAGGTTTCAGGCACAATTTGTTCACGTAAGATGAAAGTTGCAGTAGGTGGAAGATATGCTTTTCTGGTAGGTTAACCACGTCAACCCCGGAAGGATTTTCCCCTTTAGGACCAGAGCACTTGCGCTTTAACTGACAATTGCGCGGTCGTGCGACGTTGTACCCAAACAAAATTTGCGTCCTTTTTTTTCCCACAAATAGAGCTTTCTTTTGGTGGTATTTCATCACCTCTGGTCATTTCTGATCACCACTATAAACAAAAAAAACAACAATTTTGCAAAAAAAACAAACAAACAAACAAACAAACAGTATTTCTTGCTTTTTGCTATAATACATATAGAAAAAAATATAAAAAAAAACATTTTTTAATTGGTTTTGGCTGATTTATATTCTTCCTCATATTTTTCGAAAAAAAATCGCAACCGGCATATATTGACTGGTTTGTGCAAAAGTTTCATTTATGTGTTTTTTTTTTTATCTTTTACTAGTAATGACGGCGATCTGCGATTTTTAGCGAGACTGCATTATTGTGGCGGACGTGTCGGACCATTTTGACAATTTTTTGGGACCACTGGCATTTATACAGTAATCATTGCAATGAAAATGCACTGATTACTGTATAGATGTCATTGTGAGGGAAGGGGTTAACCTGCAGGGGGCGCTCTAAGGGTTAACTGTGTTCCCTGTGTGTGTTACTAACCGTATGGGGGCTGGGCTGAGTGGGGGAGGAGAATGATCGCGGCTCCAATACACAGGGAGCCTGCGATCACATTCCTTCCCCCTGTCAGAACGGAGATCCGCGTGTTTACATACATCGACCTCCGTTCTATCACCAATGGGGAGCGATTGCGGGTAGACAGCGGACAGCAAGTCCACCCTACCCACTCTCTGGCTCCCCCGGAACACAGTGAGCATGTGAGCGCGCCTTCGGTAGCACAATCCCCGATCTCGCAGCCACTGTCAGGTGATGCTGGTTTGTGATATCGGGCCACTTTGCCACCATCAGACGAAGGCGGGCGTTCAGCTAGTGGTTAAAATCCATGAGGATGTTTTGATAAGGCTTGAGGAGTCCACTCTGAGTGTTATATAGGGAAGCCACTTTCAATAAACCTTTGTGTTCCCAACATTGGAAAGCTGAGTGTTGAGTGGTGGGTATAAGCATAGGGTTCCCTTGAATTGGTAGGTGAGATGAGATGTATGGCGAAACTCCCAGACGTTTCCTAATTTCCCGAGATTGGTTCGGAGATAATGAGGCAGGGATCTTAAGTTGCTATGGAGGACAGATGGCAAGTTCTTTGGGTAAACCATTGCAGCTTCTAGTTCTTAGTTAGTGAATTTTGAGCTCTGGGTGAGCCAGTCCATGCCTAGATGGAGCAAACAGGATAAGTCGTACAACCTAATGAAAGGCAAACCCACCCCTCCTCACTCTTCGGGAGATATAATTTTGTCAAAGCAATTCAGGATCTCTTGCAACGCCATAAAAAGGCAGAGATAGCACAATTGATTGATTGGATATCTCTGTGTTTGATCAAAATTGGGATTGTTTGCATTGGATAGGGTAAGCGTGAAAAGCTAACCATCTTGTAAAGGTGGCATCTCCCAAAGAGCGATAAAGGAAGGTCCATCCAGGCTTCCAGCTCACTGATGATTTAGAGATAAGGGGGGGGGGTAGTTGAGTTCATACAAAGAAGAGGGATCTCTCCCTATGTTCACTCCTAGATACTTGATGTGGTGTTGCGCTATTGAGAAGGGTGAGGAGGTAGTCCAAGAGCTCCTGCCCCTCTTACAAAGAGGAAGCGCTTCACTCTTGGTGAAATTGATCTTTAAGCCTGAACAGGCTCGGAAAAGCGTGAATGTGTGTTGGATTAAGGGGATGTCCTCCAGGGGATTTGCGGTGAAGAACAAGATGTCATCCGCAAATAAGGCTACACAAAGCTCTCTTATTTTAACGCCATGTAGAGGTAAAATATATGTGGGTTCAGGTATCGTGAAAGTGGTTCAGTCGCCAGATTGAACAGAAGGGGTGAAAGAGGGCATCCCTGAGGGGTGCCCTTATGTAGGGGAAAGGAATCTGAAATGTGGGCGGCCGCTATTACTTTTGCAGAGGGGGAAGAATAGAGGCTTTCTATAAATTGTGAGAAGGAACCTGTGAGACCAAATTTTTTAAGGACAAGTGATAGCCATTTGAAGCTCACATTGTCAAAGGCCTTTTCTGCATCTAATGTGACAATTGCGATATCTTCTGAAGAGTGAACTTTAGCATGTTCAAGGATGGCCAACACTTTTCTTATATTGTCTGAGACCGAACAGCCTTTAACAAAACCTGCTTGTGCTGGGTGTATTAAGTGTGGCAATATAAATGCTAGTCAAGAAGCTATAATTTTGGATAGCAATTTGAAATCCACATTGAGAAGTGAGATGGGGCAGTAAGAACAAGGTTCAGTTGGGTCTTTTCCTTTCTTGGCTATTAGCTTGATATAGGCTTGATGCCCAGATGGGATATATGGTTCCCCCTCCCAAATTCCATTGAATACCTCACATAGGGTGTGCGGTATGAATTCAGGGGTCAGTTTATAGAACTCCCCTGATAGTCCGTCCAGCCCGGGTGACTTGTTGTTTACTAGAGAGAGCACTGCCTTCTCAACCCCTCTCTGTGATATAGGGGCGTTTAGCATATTGAGGTGATCTAATGTGACTCGGGGAAGTTCGGGTGAGTTGAGAAAGGTGTCAGCCAATGATGAATCTATGTTGTCCGGTGCATAAAGGGATTCATAAAATGTTTGTAAAGTTTGGTTGATGTCTGGGGGAGAGGACACTAGGTGTCCCTGCTGGTCTTTAAGTGCAATTATGTGTGTGGGTTTATATTGGCATTTACAAAGTCGGGAAAGTAATTTCCCTGCCTTATTGCCATATCTGTGGAGAAAAGATTTGAGTGGGCATATTTTATGCGTTCCTGCTGTTCACCTCAGTTATTGAATTAGAATTTCGCCTCATGCCATGCCTTTCTGTCCTCATTGGAGTTACTTTGAGTAAGACATGTTTGAGCTTCTCTTAAGCATTCACTAGTTAACTTGTAATTTTTTAGGGTGTTTGATTTAAAATAGGCTGTGTAGGAGATTATTTTACCCCGCAAAAAAGCTTTCCCTGTGTCCCAGAGTAAATTAGGTTGATTTGTGTGTGCTGCGTTTGCGTCTGTGAATTCCTTCCAAACCTCTTTGGAAGGAATTCACAGGAAGGAAGGAATTCTATCATATCTAACCCATGACAATCTGCTAGGAGCTGATTGTCATGGGCTAGATATGAGAGAAATCTCCATATTTTGGCCATATTGACAGGTGTAAAGTCCTCCAGAAGAATAGATATTGGGCTGGGATCTGAGATCACCAGGTCAAGGATCATAGCTTCTCTGAGATGGGTGAGCAGAGAGTGAGAAGCAAAGAGGTAATCTTATCTGTTGAATGATCTGTGTGCGGAAGAGTAAAAGTTGTATTCCCTTTCCGTAGGGTGGGAGAGGCGCCAAGGGTCGATTAGACTTGAGCCCACTGTAAACTGTTCTAAAAGTGAGGGGCGAGTTGAGTGGTCCAAAGGGGAAATCTCCACCAATGAGGTGGAGGAGTTGGGGTATTTTCAAAACCCATCTTGTGGAGTCTTGGAAAAGGGCCAATGTAGGGGAGTTTTGGGCATAAATGTTGGTGATTAATAAGTCTTTATCCTGCAATTTAAGGTGCACCGTGACTATATGGTCTGAGTGATTGCAGTCTATGGTCACTAGGTCATAGTTTAATCGCTTATGGAGCAGGATGATAACCCTAGCTTTTCTCCATACTGCTGCAGAGCCTATAATTTCACCCACCCACAGTTTTTTGAGATGGTGGAAATCTTACGGGGATATATGTGTCTCTTGTAGGAGAGCAACATCAGTTTTTAACCTTTTTAAGGTTGAATGTCATTTTTATTGTCTTTGTAACAGTCAATATAACACATTATCATTGTGTCAACATACATAGGAACAGTTTTTAGAGACTGCTTCTACCGTGTACCTTAGCATAAGTTATATTACAAGCAATCCAAATAACCTTAATGAATCTTCTAGAAAAACTCAGTGGGTACCCTCGTCTCCCCCCGCCCGGAGAAGGGCAGGGATGCGGAGGACCCTCGACTGTCTATGAGCTCCAACCTAGCAGGTTCAAACAACTTGAGTGCTCGAGTGAACCAAATATCTAGGCGGTGCATCGCTTAAAATATAATACCTTGCAAGAAAAACAAACATATAATAACCTTAGAGTCAGAAAGAAGGAGTCTAGTGAAAGGAGAGATAAATGAGATAGATAGAAGAGACATAGAGAAATACCTTAGAAAGAATAGAAGAAAGAGTGGAGGATAGATGTAGAAAGGGGGGGAAAAAATCTGATACCGGGTATGCATCCAGATTGTCCAAAGATTAGTGAACTTGTCCCACTTATCCATTTCCTTTGCTATCATCTCCTCCATTAGCATAATATTGTTTATTTAGCTCACCCACGTGGTGAAGGGGGGGACTGAGGTAGTTTTCCAGAATCTGGAAATCAACTGCCTGCCCGCCGTCAAGAAAAACCTCAAGAGGCTGGATTTTTGGGATTTAACTGTTCCCGGGAGGATGGATAAGAGAGCAATGGAGGGAGACAATGTCAACGATTCATTGTACATTTCGGAAAATGTTTGAAAAATAGACTTCCAGAACGTGTGGATCTCAGCACAGTACCACCAGATGTGGAGATGCATTCCTCTCTCTCAGTGACGTTGCCAGCAGACGTCCGGTGATTGGGGGAATATCTGATTGATAACAGTCAGAACCATGTACCACCTGGATAGCAATTTGTAATGTTTTTTCTGCGCATAGCTAGAGATAGTTGACTTATGCCTATAGAGAAAAGCTTTCTGCCAGTCTGTCTCAGACACCTCCATCCCCAGCTGCCTTGACCAAGCATGAGTGTAGGCAGGCAGAGTGCTGAGCGCACGTAGTTGGATTATTTTGTATATCTCTGATAGAGTGTGATGGGGTGTCTCCGGCAAGGAACATATATATTTATAATCTTTCAACGGTCTGTGAACCTGCTTTGAAGAGACAAGAGTCTTACAATAGGTTTGAAGGTGAAATCTCATAAGCCAAAAGACTTTGGTAGGGTCCGTTACAGGGCCCGGTACAAACTCTCCAGAGGTGGGCCGAACAAACTGCTTTGCAGTGGGCCATGCTGCCCCTTCATATTTGTCTAGAACCGATACCAGCCAGCTTTCCAGGAGGTCCTCATTGTCGAAAAGATGGGTGAGAGGGCAGGGATCTGAGGACAGGTCTAACTTGTCCCTGACCTTGTACCAAGTACGTAATGCGTCTATCCTTAGGGGGGGCAGCATCTGCATTGTTTTGTAGTGAGGATTGCAACCCCATAGCAAGGCACGTAGGTCCCTTGGGGACATACCCTGTTCCACCATGGTGGAGGCCTTAGTATGGGGTCACGGAAACCACTCTAACATGAGCGATAGTATAGTGGAAATGTGGTAAGATTCGAGGTCAGGGAGTCCCATCCCTCCCATCTGTTTTGGTTGGCAAAGAAGTTTATATGGGAGCCTAGGATGTTTCCCCTGCCAAACGTACCTAATGGTTATAGATCAGAGGGCGTGGAAGAAGGCCGAGGGAAGATGGAGGGAGCGGTTGGAATAAATATAATACTTTAGGGAATGTGTCCATTTTAAGTACACTTATACGGCCAAACTAAGACGTGGATAAGGCCACGCGAGATTTGAGTAGGCGTCTGATTTTGGTCAATAAGGGGCTAAAATTTAGTGCATAGGCGTCTGAAATGTAGGTGGGAATGGCCGTGCCTAGATATCTGATGGATGAGGAGTTCCATTGAAACCTGAAGTTTGCTTTCAGAAGAGTAATCATGTTCTGTGAAAGCGACAGATTAAGTGCCTCTGTTTTGGAAATGTTAAGTTTATAATTACTAAACTGGCCAAATCTTTGTATCTCCTGTAGTATGGATGGGATGCTGATGGGGCTGCGTCACGTATAGTGAGAGATCATCCGCATATAGGGAAATCTTACAGTGAGCTGATGGTATTTGTATCCCGTGAATGGATGGGATACTCCTGAACGCTTGGGCTAAATGTTCAATAGTGAGGGTGAACAGTAGGGGTGAAAGGGGACAACCCTGCTTCGTCTCATTCACTATGGATAGGGGTCACGATTGGGTACCATTCACTAGAACCATTGCCGAGGGAGATGAGTAGAGGGCCATGATGCGGCTTAACATTTTGGGGCCGAATCCAATTTGGCTAAGAGTTTTCTGCAAGAAAGGCCAGCTAACCCTATTGAATGCCTTCTCCGTGTCACACGTGAGAAGGCAAGCAGGGATGTGTTTATTCTGGGCATATGAGATAAGGTGCAGGGTCTTGGTGGTGTTGTCCCTCGCTTCTCTCCCAGGGACGAAGCCCACCTGGTCCCTATGTACTATAGAGGGCATTAAGGGGGATAACCGGTTTGCTAGGATTTTTGCATACAGTTTTAAGTCAACATTTAGTAAAGAAATCGGCCGGTAACTGCCGCAGAGTGAGGGATCTTTCCCTGGCTTGGGGAGGACTACTATCTGAGCCAGCAATGAGGAGGGGGGAGGCAGGTGTGTCTCGTCTATGGAGTTGAAGGCTTCTGTCATTATTGGGGTCAGGAGAGGAGCGAAAGTTTTGTAGAACCTCAGGGAGAAACCATCCGGGCCAGGGCTTTTACAATTTTTGAGTCCCTTAATCACTTGCGAGAACTCTGTATCTGTCAGGTAAGTTTCTAGGTCTTCCAAGTACTGAGAGGGAATAGTTGGGAGGGCTGTGTCTTGTATATAAAAGTCTATGTCTTGGTTTTCCGTGTCCCTTGACCTAGATTCCGTGGGTGTGGGGGGGGGCAAATTATATAAAGCTTGGTAGAACTGGCGGAATTCTTCCGCTATTTCAGAGTTAGCATATAGTTTCCCTCTATTAGGCGCCTGAGTCCAGGGGATATTGCAGCTCTGTTGTCTGGGGTTTAACACCATCGCCAGATGTTTACCACACTTATTAGCTTGCGTGTCGTGTCGGAACCTCCCCTTATCCCTGGCTATCAAAGAGCGGTCTAAGAAGAGCCAAAGTAGGTCTCTATAAGCATTTGATAGATCCACTATGGTGGAAGGGTTCAGCGTGCATTTATGTGATGCTTCGAGCGTAGCAATTTTGGCGAGGAGTGCAGCTATCTCTGACGTGCAGGCGCGTTTAAGGCGGGAGCCATGTTGTATGAAAATGCCTCTGAGGACGCATTTTAGAGCTTCCCATTTCAGCAGGGGGGCTGTGGTGTCAAGTGCATGGTCAGACCTGAAATCCTTGATGGCTTGGGCAATGGCCGCAGCTCAAACAACATCGGTCAATAGGTTGTCGTTCAACCACTAAGTGGCTCTCCATTTGCCTGCAGGAACCCTGTCCAGGTAAAGATGCACTGGAGGGTGGTCTGACCACACAGTTAAAGCAATGGACGCCGCTGGGGAATACTCAAGAAGAGTCTGTAATATTAATATGTAGTCTATCCTGCTGTAGGAGGAATGTGCGGGAGAATAATATGTGTAATCCCTGCCTGAGGGGTTTAGCATTCGCCACACATTCACCAGAGATAGGTTGGAGAACAGCTTGCAAATTTTGGTTAAGGAGGACTTACCGGAGGAGGCGTCCAGGCGAGGGATCAGTGCTACGTTCAGGTCACCGCCCAGGATAACGTTGATTGCACACAGAGGAGAGGAAACTATATTGGTCCTGGTTAGGGAGTAAAGATTAACAATAGTGTAAATTGTTTGCTGATAAGAGATTTTCAAAAACACATATCTACCATGCAAATCAATCAAGGTGTCTAGGACCTCTGGAGAGAAGGAGGTGTGTAAGGCGATTGAGACCCCCCCTAGATCTAGCACTAGGGTTGGTACTGTGAAACCAAGTTTGGTAATATTTGTATGGGAGCAGAGGGATGTTGTCTGGTCTGAAGTGTGTTTCCTGGAGTAATAATATTTAAGTACAGTTTTTGTGAAAGTGATGCATTATCTGTCTGTGTTTTTCTGGGTTATTGAAGCCCCTACAATTTAAGGAGGATACCTTCAGTAAGTCTAAGGAGGCCATTGGGAACCATAAAGGATAACATATGTGCAACAACAGTAAGAGGGTCCCAACAACACGGTAAAGAAAAAAGATGAGTATTAAACAGAGGAGAGAAACAAGCAAAACACAGGAGGCCAAGGTGCATCGATGCTTATATAAAAACAGAAGATCATTACGGTGTCTTGGGAGTCATGCTCCGTATTACACCAAGCATTAAGGCTGCCCTGTAGCGCCTTGTGTATCCACCAGTGGCGCTGCAAGGCCTACCAAATGACTGTCTTTGCACATCAGCACAAATGGCGCGAAGAAGACCTCTAGTGTTGAAAGAGAAGAAGTGATAAAACAGAAAGGAAAGAATAGAAAGAAGATAGAGTACATATAACAGGGGCCGAAACGGCCAAAACATTAAGTGATTCAGTATAAATGCGGGACTTGCCAGAGGAGTCGCTCTGGGCACCCCGCGTCCTACTGTGGGAAACATAGTAAGCACACAGAGCAACCCTGCGCGGACTGGCCAATGATAAAAAAAAAAAAAACTTTATAAAAAGCCTTATAAAGATACTCAAACTATGGGCTCAGAGCCCCGGGATCAATGACGGTGACTTATAACATCTAAAAGTCCAGTTTCTTTACGCGCCCGGAGCCCCGCAAACCAGCTCTTTCTACTGCTATTGAAACATGTGAGGTAGCAACAGCTAAAGTGGGCCCGGGCTCTAGTAGCAGTCAATG
>BLSH010194406.1:3622-16158 GCA_018402905.1 Glandirana rugosa
TGGTATAGGGACAAGAAGAGATACGACATCAAAGTGTGTGTCAAAGGTCTACAAACGTCTTGTCACTATACTATAGTGACAAGACGAACAGTGATATCATATCACTGTTCTGCAAACATCTGGAAACTGTGTGTGAAACTACAGCATAGAGAAGAACAGGGATATGGTTTCGCTCTGCTATAGTTTCACACACAGTTCAATTGAACAGCTCCACAGTCAATCGAGTATAGTAAGTCATGAGAGACACCTTTAGGTGAAAGGGGTTTATTGATAAAGCAGACAAGGCAAGCCAATTAAACGAGGAACACTCACATATAAGCAAGGTGTAATGTGTTGAAGAGTCCTCCAGGCTTGGTGATAAAGCATCCAGGTGAGTAAGGCCGTGTGAGCTGGGTCCAGGGATCGCAGCCGCTCCGCCGATGGGTGGAGGAGAGTGCTGGTAAATTCAAAACTTCCTCCAGGTGTGCAGCATGTATAGCAATGTTGACCAAACATGGACCACAGAGCTCCAAAACATGTGATGTTACCAAGGGATGTCGGCCAATCACACAACGCATTTCAGAGTGTGCGCCGGGCTCGTGGCGAGCATGCATGCTCCTTTCTCAAGTGTAAATGCTTCTAGGGGGAGCTGAACTTATATAAGTTACATATGTACAATGCAGTCTTAGGCTTCATGCACATGTTACGCTTTTTCAACCTCCCCTGAACAAATTTTTTTACAGCTAGAAGCCGGCGTCTAAAATGCCCCCGTTTTGCCGTGTTTTGCATGCTGCGTTTAGCCGCGTTGTGCTGCGTTCTAGGAGCGGTTTTGAAAAAAAGAAATAAAAAATTAAATAGAAACACCTGTAAACAAAATGGTCCTAGACGCGAGTTATTGCGTTTAGCGGCGTTTACAAGCTGTTTGGCATTTCAAATGCCTCTGAACTGGCGTCTGAACCCATTTTTTTGCATTCCAAAAAAAGCCTCTAAACTCAACTGCCTGGAAACGACCTTAAACGACCCTGTGCTTAACATAACAAATAAGTAGAAAAACACAAGTGCTCGTAAATAGGATGATACAATGCCTTATTCATATTAGGCATATGAGGCAAGCTTGGGAACAATTTTATATAAAAAAGCAGTTAAATTAAAAACGAGAAAAGGTGGAAAGTGATAGAAACCAATTAAGATAACAATAACTTGTATATTAAAAAAGCCCATCTATGTGCAGATGTATCAAAGGTATGTATGTATAGTGTCAAAAAAATGATTTTAATTAAAACATACTATAAACTGGACGTACTAAGATGTAAACAATTATCAATTCATCTGTATGAATAGGTGTAATATATAATCTGCAGAGGCAAACAACCAGATAGTAGTATTGAGGGTACCAGACCATATGCATGTCTGGGATACATTAGCTGGTGGTTTAAAGAGAGTGCGCATGGACCCTACATGTGAACCTCTTTTATTATATATTTATATACAGTAGCAAGCCTTGAGAGTTAGCATAGAGAAGGGCAGCTAATACAATATAGGTTCACTTTGAAATGTGCACCCAATTTATCTAGTTCTTGTTTGTATGGAACATTTCTAGGAACTGTATATCATTTACCCTAAAATAATATTTCAAATCATTATTTAGACTCCGATAACATTGTATTTCTATAGCAGAGTCATGTTTTCATCTCTGCAGCTCAATTTGTTACTGTCTCTCCTGAAGAGTAAAGCAGACAAGTAGAATCCCAAGGGAAATATTCCTAGTTCAACCTTCATTTCAGAGTGTTGAGTATTTGTACACATTGCGGGCGGCACATAGGTTAAAATATTAGGTGACATGACTTTTCTGTTCCATTCAGTAAGGAACGGGCATAGAGATAGATGTCAATTCTAACAATGTTTGTCATTTCCTTTCCTTGTCTTAGACAGATGGCATAACTAGTTTAGAATCTCGGGAGAAAGACCTGAAGACAAAGAGTGAGACTGTAGCAAAGCAACCTCATTAAAGAAGAACTCCAGGCGAAAACTCAAAATTCAAGAATAAGCATAGGAAAAAAAAAATGAAATGGTTGCTATTCAACTGAGTCTGCTTTTTTCTTATTTTTGGATGCCGTCTTTGGAAGTGAAAGCAATGCTCCACAGAGTTTTGGGCCCTTAGGTGGAAATATTTGTCTGTTTTTTGACAACTTCTTTCTTCTGATGGTTCTGAACAGCAAACTAGCTGTTATGTTGTTATGCAGATTCAGCTAAGATTGGTTCCAATTTTAAACCTCACGGGAAGCCGGCATCATGTCTCCCAATTAACCACTTGCCTACTGGGCACTCCCCCACCCCCCCTCCTGCCCAGGCTAATTTTCAGATTTCAGCGCTCTTACACTTTGAATGACAATTTTGCGGTCCTGCAACACTGTACCCAAAATAAATTTTCATCATTTTTTGAGACAGATAGAGCTTTCTTTTGGTGGTATTTAATCAACACTGTTATTTTTATGTTTTGCTAAACAAACTAAAAAAAAGGGCCAACAATTTTGAAAAATAAAACCTTTCTTTGTTCTGTTATAACATTTTCTAAATAAGTAATTTTTCTCCTTCACTAATGTGTGCTGGTGGGGCTGCACTGATGGGCACTGATAGGCTGCACTTATTGGCACTGATGAGGCAGCACTGATATGTGGCACTGAAGGGCACTAATAGGCATCACTGATCAGCGGTATTGATAGGCACTGTCGGGCATCACTGATAGGCACTGATTAGCAGCACTGATGGGCACAGATTTGCAGAATGTGTGGACACTGTTGGGGCTGCACTAATAATCAGAACACTGATGATTAGTGCCCTGATTATCATTGTAGATGTCGCTTGTGTGGATTTGACAGTTATCAGCTCTCCTCTCCTCAGAGGAAAGGACTGCTGATAACTGGCAAATATTGTTTACACTGTGATCAGCTGTGATTGGATACAGCTGGATACATGGTAAAGAGGCGCTGTTATTGACTCTTTACCCTGATCTGTGATCAGCTGTGTCGGAAGGCTATAGTGATCACAATTCCCTGCCGATGTGCGCCGCACATGAGGCTGCACTGATGGGCACTGATGAGACTGCACTGATATGTGGCACTGATTGGTGGCACTGATGGGCACTGATAAGCCTCACTGATGGGTGCCAACTTGCATCACTGATGGTCACTGACAGGAATCACTGATGGGCACAGATTGGCAACACTTGCTGGCACTGTTGGGGGGCTGCACTGATAATCTGAACACTGATGATCAGTGCCCTGATCATCAGTGTAGATGTCCCCTGTGTGGATTTGTTAGCTATCAGCTATCTTTTCCTCACATGCTATCAGCTTGAAGAGAGGACTGCCGATAACCGGCAAATACTGTTTATACTGTCATCAGCTGTGATTGGACACAGCTGGACACATGGTAAAGAGCCGCTGTGATTGACTCTTTACCCTGATCTGTGATCAGCTGTGTCTGAAGGACATAGCGATCACAGATCCCTGCCGATGTGGCCATAGGGGGCGTGCAAGAAGCACGATCATGGGAGGACTTCTATAGATGTCTGTGTGCTGTCTTTTGGCTATAGCAGGAAGAGGTTAAAGGAGAACTCCTGACTCAATCAAAAGTCTTACATACATTTTCAGCATTGGAAGGGCATGGATATGAGGTGCTGGGTCTTAGACTATTCTAGTCCATTATTATAGCTTGAAGCTTGAGGCTCTGGCTAAGGCAGCTCTTGTACATCTTGGGGTAGGAATGAGATTCAGGTTCAGACCAAAGTGGATTTCAGTCTGAACTTTGCCTATTCGGCATTCAGTGAACAGGCAAACTTAAAAGGGGGTTACACCCACCAAGCAGAATTTCCAGCTGCAGTGGGTTTTGGGCTTTTTTTATTCATTGATACATGTCCATCCTGGCAGTGCCCAACCCCTCCATGACATTTGTTTGTCAATCCCTTGACAATTAATCTTAAAATTGGTTAGACTTGTCTTTAGAGTTTCGGCTGCCGTCAACTTCAATTAAAACCTTTGAGCTATCAGTGAACGTCCCACAAATTGTACCCAGGTGGTTTTGGCTCATCCCTACCTGGGGGGTCTAGAGAGCACCCCAGAAGAAATCCAAATGTATAAATCACAGGAAACAGTCTAACATTTTTTGCAAAATTCAGTGGACATGGATATGATTTGCCAGATAATTAGCTATTCTACAGTAGTCCATTATTATGAGACAAGGAGTAATTCGTGGAGCTTGAGGCCCTGGCTAAGGCAGCTCTTGTACATCTGGGGGTAGAAATGAACTTTGGGTTCAGACTTAATTTGATTTCAGTCCAAACTTTGCCTATTCAGCGGTCAACTAACCAACAAACTAAATGTGGAAGTTGGGGGTTTGCCCTCCAAGCCAAACCCCCAGCTGCAGTGGGCTGTGAGACATTTTAAATAGTCATCAGGGACTTAGCAGACATATATATTACCTGACGTTTTAATCAGACAAATTGTGCCATTGAGCAAGCAGCTCTGCAATGCTTTCTCTAATGGTAAGTGTACTATTATTGGCATTGTTTTACTAAAGGCAAATATACTTCACTTTGCAAAGGAATTCTCCCCAAAACTTATTGAATTAAATGGAGCTCATCTTATCATGGGCAAGAAAAATACATTTTTTTTTAACTCTTCCTAGCACATGATTGGGTATTCTTTGCAAATAAAAACTTCACCGCGTGCACTAAACTGCAGAAACAGTGAATTGCTGATTTGCTTTTAGTAAATCGACCACATAGTTGTCAATAAATAGAACACATTGGAAGGAAGTTGACTCATTAAAACCAAATAAATCATTTACAGCAATCCTTGTTATATGTTATATAATAAATATAAGTATATACTGTAAATGCATTTATAAATACAATAGTATAAAATGCTATGAATCTATTTTGTTTATAGCACTACCCCTGTAGGAGCCACTTTGTAGATTGACAGAATTATTTTTTCCCATTAGTGGCCCTGCAGGCAGGCATGTGGTCATTGTCACTCTTTGGCTCAGGGAACAGCCCAGGGACATTCTTTTTAGTGTTTTTATTTTTTGGGCAGTTTGGATAGAGTTGGGAAATTGAGTGGGATACTCCAGGACTATGTACAAGTAGCGGGATACTTATCTTTTATAGAATTATGAGCTTGTAGCAACCTTGAGGAGATTAATATTCCCATGGTGAACAGTCCAAGCAAAGTCCTTTAACAGGGAAGTAAATAGACTGAGCTCTTCAAGACACTGGACGCTATGTCCCCTTTACACATGCAGCTGACTCATGAGGGATGGCCTCAGCCTAAAGTCACAAGAGTCTCTCTCACCAGTCTGTACTCACAAATATGTTTGGAAAGTGGGTTGCCTCCTTCCAACATCCATGCAACACTTTCTTCCTGTGATACAAGACTAGATCCTCACAACAGTCCCTTTGAAGCTTCCAGCAAAGCAGGTCCTCAGACTGCATGAACATGGCAAGAATAAGATGGCTTAAGGGGCGCAAGTAGCCCCCCTTAAGCTGTGATCTCCTTCCAAGGAAAAAGACATGGAAACTCTGTGTCTCAAAGTATTTATACATATTCCCGGCAGCCATCTGGGCCACCCTCCCAAGAATTGGCCAGGGCTGTATAAATATTCATACTACCCATTTGCCTTGCTCCACACCTATATTCCAGAACAACCCACAGTTCTCCAGAGAGCAAAAGAGCAATCAAACCTGCAACAGGCGAAAAACTGAATAGACTAGAATAATCAACACAGCCACACTGGTTACAGTGAGCCAAAACTAAATTTGTCTAACAACAAACTGCAGCTCCACTGGATACAGTGAGCCAGAACTAAATGTACCCAATCCTAGCGCCTATCTAGGTGAGTGCTACATGTTACATATCTTGCATTAATACTGGATTAGCAGAGATGATAAATGATTTGAGAATTGTTGTAGAATTCAGGTTATAGAGTTGTAATGCTTCTTGCAATCACATGTTACAATATACAACATGAAGTTATGTGAAAGAATCCATGTAACAATATTCAGTTAAAAAAAAGAAATGAAAATAGTATCTGAGGTCAAGGTGCGTGATTTACTAAAGGCAAATAGACTGTTAACTTTGCAAGGGAAGTTGCACTCAGAAAAGGAATTACCCCCAGAGCTTAGTGAATAAGGTGATACGTTTCAAGCAGAAACCCCAGAACACAGGTCTACATATGTGCACATTGTGTTACAAAAAGACACCAAGGGCCACTAAAAAAGGATTTTAATTGGCCACTTTGGGTTTTCCAAGCCAATCGCTGCTGCTCCCTAAGGGCTTGTTCAAACATGAAGTTCAGGGGCAGTAAAACATACCCTGAGGAAACTTGCGATTTAACCAGTGAAACGCGTCAGTAGCGAGCTCGCAGATACCCACACTGTCCACCCATCCTGGGTGACACCATCCTTTAGCCCGGAGACACCCCCGTCAAGCAAATCATTGATCACGGGAAACTGAAAGTGAGCGTGCGGATCACCCATCATCCAAGTCCCCACTTGGCTGTGTTTGAGGACTGAACAGGGGCGGACTAACCATAAGGGTACTCGGGCACTGCCCGAGGGCCCTTGGCAAGTAGGGAGCCCCATGAGAGGCTCTTGGTACTTCAGTCCCAAGGAATCTGTGCTGACCCTGGAGCCCAGTGCCGGACCAACTTCCAGCACTGAGCTCTGGTACCTGGCCTAACAGGGGCACGCTAGCGTGGGCACTCAGGACACCTTTCCAACATCTGTAGGGGTGAACATATGTAATGTGGGTGCAGTGCAATAAGTAGGTGGTGTTTTGTTTAGTTTGAGTGTGGACAAAGGGGGGCCCATGATCTTCTATTGCCCGGGGGCCCCATGGGTTGTCAGTCCACCCCTGGGACTGAAGCTGCCCATCTGCAGAAAACCTAATGCAACTGGACTGTTTTGGAGAAGCAATCGACTGACTGTGCATGTGCCCTTTTCCCTCCTATTACAAGGGAGGTTAAGATAAGTGTTTAAGACACTGAACTTCACTCAGGATTCTTGTTTAGCTGGATATACTCCTCTTTATGGCACACTCCCATGCTGGGATTAGCATCTGCAATTGGGGCTTCTTTACAAGGAGAAGTTACACACTTGGTTGGTGCCAATACTTTTCTCTTTCTTGCCTACATCCATTTGACTGTGACCCATATGTTGGATCTCTAAGTGGTGACTTTATCATCTAATTTTAAGAAAGAATGAGTGGTAATGTCCACTCATAGATGTGCCAACATCCCTTAATTTGAATACAACAAACTAGACCCCTGGGGTGGGACTTTTTAGGCGCTATAGACAGTATCTAAGTAAAAAAATATTGGCTCTCCTAAGCCCTTTGACGCTGAGCCTGGTTGCTTGCTGAGCTGCATTTTTTACCTAGGGTGGATTTGCACCATCACATCCGGCACACCAGGCACTGGTGTCATTTTCATTTGGTACTATCACCCACCAAACAAGACTCATTCAAGTGAACAGGGCTGCTCTGCAACTGCACTGAAACCACGTGCAATGGACATGTTTGCGGCATGCTAGTTTGATGTTCAAGTGGTTACAGAAAGCTGTGAGGAGGTGACACAACTCTTGCTTCCTCACCACCTATTAAATACTCTCTGAAGAGCAATCTGAATGATCACCCTTTGGAGAGCAATGTTAGTGTGAATGAGCCCTAAACCTAGGCATGTTGGTGCATAGATATCCACACTCTTCTGATTGTTATTATTATTACTAAAATAATTATTATTATACAGGTTTTACATGGTGCCAACAGTTTTCTTGGTGCTTGACAAAATAAAAGGAAACAATATAATTCAAAACAAGAGGGTAAAAGTTTAGGCATGCATGCCTTTACACCTACATGACACTAAGAACAGTATTTGGTGGTTGTCTTGTGCATACCTTATTCTTTACATTCTGTAGCCTATGGCACACTCCCTTGTATAGCAAACTGTACTCCATCTGCACAAAATTGGCAATCATAAACACCTCATTAACTATGCATTGGCATACTGGCACTCAATATAGTGAATTAGATTCACTGAATTAAAACATCTAGTGTAAGGGTTATGTCTGCCACTGATATGTGTAGATAAGGCCTTGATTTACTTGATTTCTTAAAAACAAAAAAAAACAAAAAAAAAACATATTATGCCAGAAGTTATCAGTTCATTAAAATTAAATCAAATTACTCCTGATATCAAAGCAGCCTTACTACCGCAATGTTTTCTATCTCCACTAGGTGGCAAACATGCAGCTGCAGAAATGCAGCTGTGACAAAATGATCCTTTCATTGTTCTGTACGTGACTGCCTCTCCTTTTCTGTGTTTTTTCAAGTCATCTAAAGGTTTTGTTGATAATACACAGTTCATATAATAAATAGAACACAATAAATGTAAAAGACTTGCTCAATAAAAATAGCAGAAAAAATGTGCGTAATGTATTTCCCCTACAATTATAAAAGGCAACCTGTGGGTTGAGATCTCTCATCTCCTTCTAGTAATGTTTCCTATTGAGCTGATTAAATGGCTTCATTACTTCCAGTTAGTGGCATAGTACACATATAGAGATAAGGGTTTCTGACTTTGTTTTTTTAAGACTTCCGTTAGCTTATTCCGGGTCTATCAGTGTAGCAGCCCACATATTTTTCTCAATACAGGTGTACTTTAAAGGGTTATTTCACCTTTATATAATTTTCCTAAAAAGGATGCTATGCATTACAGTGTCTTTAATATAATAACATGCTATTTTCCATTTCCAAAAAAAATGCTTACTATCTTAATCGTACAGTAAAGTCAGGACTGTCAATAGAAGTTGTGGGGCCCCATACAGCCTCCTTCTCAGGGCCTCCGACCCTTTATGCTGCCTAAAGGTGTTTAACTGATGAGGCCCGGGTAATTGTTATTTAATTACTTGAAGCCACAGCCTGTGGGATTATTGTGCATGCACCCAAAGAGGTCCCCTGCTTAACTGATGGTACAGGACCTGATATAGGAGGGTCAGCCCTACCCCTGCCAAGATCAGGAGTCAGACTCAGAGACCAGTAGCTATAGCATTCAAAAGGTTCCCGCCAACCAGCAGGATAAGAACACAAGCAGATCACACTGGTGGATAATGCAGGCTCACCCAAGGTGCGGGGTCTAAGCACTAGCCTGTATTCATCAGAGTTCCTGATGGTGGAGATGGGTCTTGCTGCATGCTAGTGCAAGATTGTGGTCCTCAGGATCGCCCCACCAAAAGATGAGCAAGCTGGGGTCCAATAGAAGATATAGCAGGTAGGGATCAAGCAGAAGCATAGTCAGTAACAAGCCAAGGATCAGTAACAAGTGGTTGCAGGTTGGGATTCAGCAGAAGCGTAGTTAGGGAACAAGCCAAAGTCAGTAACAAATGATTGGAAGTTAGGATCAAGCAGAAGCATAGTCAAGATACAAGCCAAGATCAGAAATGAGTGGTATTGCAGGTATGGAAGGCAGCAGGAGCAAAATAAGCAAGGTATTGGTGAAGAAGAACACAATAATCTGGAAAGCAGGACGTGCAAAGGCATGACCTAAATACAACGTTCATGGGAGGAGTAAAGAGGTCAATGTTCACCAGAAACAAGAATAAATTATGTTTATCCAAAAAATCAGGGAAGTAGCTGTCCAGCATCTCAGCTGGCTCATTGAGAAGATCTACTGCCAGACCAGCCCTGACAACCCCCATATAGGTGGGCAAGAATACAGGACACAAGGTTACATAGACCTTGGGTATTAGGGCTGCTACCTTCCAATGATTGCATACGGAAAATGTTTTGGACGTGCCCCTTTGGGAGCTACCCCATAACCCTTCCCTATTCTAGGAGACTTCAGTTTTTAGCTTGTGTCCTGAAGGTGATGACATTCTTCTTCCTTATGGAGAAGGTTCTGTCCTTAGCTAGTTCTTATTCACTTCAAATTCTTTATTCAACTTTTCACTGCCTTATACTATAATAATAGAATCAGTTCATCCAGATTGGTGCAACCTTGGTAATACATTCAGAGCTGTACAGGGACTCAATTCTGTGGGGATGTCTTATAATGTTGGCTCATACTGGTCCAGGGCCATGGTCCATTGCTATGGTTCCCAGCCCCTAAAGACCCCTCCAGGAGGGGTATGACCACCATGACAGGTGAAGCCTAGACCTTTACAGGGACCAGCAACTTGGAAAGTTAGGACTTGTTTGTCCTGTTATTAGACCGCTACTGTAGCCTTATAGGAAAATTGAGACTCAATATCTCTACTACTTGCAGTACACTTATTTCCCTTGAAAAATATTCGTTCTTACATCAAAGCTATCAGGAAACAGGGACTTGTCTCTGACTTTATCCACTGTCGATTTTATACTTTCAACTTGGCGCTAAAAATTACCACAAGCTACTTTTTCAGCTGCCCATATTACTCTCCTCCTCTATCCATTCTTCAGATAGCAGGATGTACCCAGTGTTGGGTGCTCAGTTCCAAAATCTCAAAAACGAGCACTCACGGTTTCTTTCCCTACCAGTGCATGTGTAGTCCACACTCTCTTGCATCTCAGCGTTCTACAAGAGGGAAAGAAAGGGGACTATGCGTGCATGATTTGGGAAGGAATCTGGGAGTGCTCATTTGTGAGATTCCAGGACCATGCATCTTACACTGGGTACATCCTGCCATCTGCAGGATGCATTGGGGAGGACACTATTAGCAGCTGAAAAACTCATCTTTTCTTTGAAAAACAAAGCATGCCATTTCAATATAAATTAGGGACAATGTCAAGCACAGGGACCTTTTTGGAAAATTATGTAAAGGTAAACTAATCCTTTAACCACTTCAGCCCCGGAAGGATTTCACACTTTAGGATCAGAGCACTTTTTGTGATTCGGCACTGCATCGCTTTAACTGACAATTGAGTGGTCGTGCAACGTTGTACCCAAACAATATTTGCGTCCTTTTTTTCACACAAATAGAGCTTTCTTTTGGTGGTATATGATCACCTCTATGTCATTTCTGATCACCGCTATAAACAAAAGAAGAGCAACAATTTTGCAAAAAAAAAAAAAACACATTTCTTACTTTTTGATAAAATACAAATCCAAAAAAATATATATAAATTTTTTTTTTCCATCGGTTTTGGCTGATTTAGATTCTTCCTCATATTTTTGGTAAAAAAAATCGCAATCAGCATTTATTGATTGGTTTGTGCAAATGTTGCCGCTTTTACAGACGATGAGAATTCATTTCTGAGGTTTTTTTTTTTTTATTTATTACTAGTAATGCCGCCGATCTGCAATTTTTAGCGGTACTGAGATATTGCAGTGGACATGTCGGACCATTTTGACACTTTTTTGGGACCATTGGCATATATACAGCGATCAGTGCTATAAAAATGCACTGATTACTGTGTAAATGCCAATGGCAGTGAAGGGGTTAACCTGCAGGAGGCGCTCTAAGGGTTAACTGTGTTCCCTGGGCATGTTCTAACTGTGTGTGGGCTGCCCTGGCTGGGGAAAGGGGATGATCATGGCTTCCATATAAAGGAAGCTTGTGATCACTGCCCTTCCCCCTCTATGAGAACGGAGATCCGTGTTTACTTACACGGACCTCTGTTCTCTCACTGCGGGGGGGCCATCGCGGGTAGCCAGCGGCAATCGAGTCTGTCGTACCCGCTCCCTGCCCCCCGGACACAGTGAGCATGCGAGCGCACCTCCGGCGGCGCGCGCTCACAGCACTAGTTATCGCAGCCGCCGTCATATGACTGCGGTTTGCGATAATGAGCCACTCTGTTGCCGTCACACTGCGGTCGGCGGGCGGCAAGTGGTTAAAGCTGAATATAGTAAACATTTTACTTGGGCATACAGTATAAAAAGAGTCACATAACTTACCACTGATGAAGAGTAGTGTTGAGCGAACCCGGACTGTAAGGTTCAGGTCCGTACCGAACTTTGGGGTGTCCGGGACCCAGACCCGACCCCGGACTTTTCAAAAAAAGTCCGGGTTCGGGTCTGGGGTTCTGGTAATTTTACCAAAAGTTCTGAAAATTGCTGTAAAAAAGTCCAGGAAAGTCCTAGAGGTCTGCAAAAGGAAGGAAAATGGGGGTAAGGGTGGGGCAAGTGCCCTACAAAAAAATGGGGACAGGGAAATAACTAAAAGCATTTTTTAAAAAATAAAAACATAAAAAAATCAAAAATGGAGGTGGATGTGGACCATCTTCAAACTGGGTCTGAAAAGTATTCATTAACGGTAGAAGCCATATAACTGTTCTAAAATCATCTTCAAACTGTGTCAAAAAAGTATAAATAAGCCAGGAGAACCCATATCACTGTTCTGCAAACATCTGGAAACTGTGTGTGTCACTTTAACTAAAACCGGGACAAACTGAACTACTGTTCTGCAAACATCTGGAAACTGTGTGTGTCACTTTAACTAAAACCGGGACAAACTGAACTACTGTTCTGGAAACTGTGTGTGACACTTTAACAAAAACCGGGGCAAACCCATATCACTGTTCTGC
>BLSH010194421.1:12577-44932 GCA_018402905.1 Glandirana rugosa
TATAATCTTTCTCTGTGATCGGTTTCACAATACTAAAGAATCCACACACCATATGTATAAACATACGAACATACAGAAAATAATTGTAAAAATAACATGTCGTTGTTTCTATCGTTCGTCCGTCCACGGTTATATACATTTTTATGACTGTAAATATTCTGGTTTTTTTAGTGTTTTTCGTACGTATACCCGGTCCATAGTCAATGTATCATGACATTCTTCCACCCATAAAACTTTTTATTGTAAAAAAAGACATTAATGTCGTGGGGGACTTACCAGAACCCCGGACCCGAACCCGGACTTTTTTTGAAAAGTCCGGGTCCCGGACACCCCAAAGTTCGGTACGGACCCGAACTTTACAGTCCGGGTTCGCTCAACTCTATATATAACACAAGTTGCCTCAACCTAGAAAGATACAGTTATAATGCTTACTACACATGTAAAGTATACCCTGCAGGGGGTGCTGTAATTACAGAAAAAAATGTTATTTTTCAAAATACCCACCTTCTTACAGTACTATGTAACTGATACCTGGCCCATATGCATGCTTTTTGTGATTTTTTTGGTCTTATAAATGTCAGTATTTTTACATATATTGGCACCTGCCTGCTTGCTATCTTTGTTGCTGTACAATAAAAATGTTAATAAAAGACATACAAGCATACAAATATGTATACCACACACCTAAGAAATCATAACACTTTGGCTAGTGTCTCTTTCTAATATTACAACAATTCATAATTTAGAACATGTCATTTGTAATTCTTAATTAATAATTAATAATATGTAAGAAAACGTCCACTGCTGGATCCTCATAAAGCCTCATACACACGGACGTTTTTTGACGCCGGCATTTTCTGGAGTTTTTTGCAGCTCACCATGTTAGTCAATGGCCCCATAAAAACGCAGACATTTTTGAGCTGTAGAGGGCATCGGCGTTAGTGAGCTAAAGGTAGAACCCACAGCCAGAGCGTTCCAAAGCTGTAGCGTGCTGGCGTTTTTGACGCCAACGCTGCAAAAAGCTCAATAACATGGCTTAACGTTGTATACACAGCGTTAACCCTCGTCAGGTGTTCTATTCAAAATCAATGGTTCCCTATGGGAGCCCATTGATTTGAATAGAAATCGCTCCAGAAAGTCGGATCATGATGATCCGACTTGCGGTGCGACTTGTGTGCTAGGGATCTTGAAGGGGAACCCCACAAAAAATTTGCGTGGGGTTCCCCCCAAGAGCATAACAGGCTCTTCAATCTGGCATGGATTTTAAGAGGAACCCCCACGCCGAAAAATGGCGTAGGGCCCCCCAAAATCCATACCAGACCCTTATCCGAGCACGCAGCCTGGCAGGACAGGAAAGGGGGTGGGGACTAGCGAGCCCCCCCTCCTGGACCATACCAGGCCGCATGCCCTCAACATGGGCAGTATGGGTGCTTTGGGGCAGGGGGGGCTCTGCGCCCCCACCCCAAAGCACCTTGTCCCCAAGAGCTTCTTCCCGACAATCCTGGCCATTGGTTGTTGGGGTCTGCGGGCGGGTGCTTATCAGAATCTAGAAGCCCCCTTTAATAAGAGGGACCCCAGATGCCGGCCCGCACCCTATGTAAATGAGTATGGGGTACATCGTACCCCTACCCATTTACCTGCAAAAGAAGTGTACAAGAAAAACACACTACACGGCTTTGTAAAATATTTTATTAAATCAGCTCCGGCGTCTCCTCCCCAGTGTGTGGCCCCGCCCCATGCCAATATAAGGCAACCGTGCAGCACAGACCCAGCATTCGAGTAGGAAGACAGCGACGAGTCAACATCTCCAGAAGAGAAGAAGAAGAAGGGGAAGAAGAAGGAGAAGATGAAGGAGAAGCTAGCCGAGGAGACAGCGGCAAAAGAGCAGAAGACAGAATATGCCTCAAAAGACAGAGACTCCGCAGAAGACCCCTCAGAAGACCCCGCAAATGAGCCGAAGATGAGGGAGAAGAAAGGGGAGAAGACACCGGAGCTGATTTAATAAAATATTTTAAAAAGCTGTGTAGTGTGTTTTTTTTGTACACTTCTTTTGCAGGTGAGTGGGTAGGGGTACGATGTTCCCCACACTCATTTACATAGGGTGGGGGGCCGGTATCTGGGGACCCCCTTATTAAAGGGGGCTTCCAGATTCTGATAAGCCCCCGCCTGCAGACCCCGTCAACCAACGGCCAGGGTTGTCGGGAAGAGGCTCTTGTTCCCATCAACATGGGGACAAGGTGCTTTGGTGAGGGGGGGGCAGAGTTCCCCTGCCCCAAAGCACCCATACTCCCCATGTTGAGGGCATGCGGCCTGGTATGGTCCAGGAGGGGGGGCACTCCCTCGTCCCCTCCCCCTTTCCTGTCCTGCCAGTCTGCGTGCTTGAATAAGGGTCTGGTATGGATTTTGGGGGGACCCTATGCCGTTTTTTCGGCGTGGGGGTTCCTCTTAAAATCCATGCCAGATCGAAGAGCCTGGTATGCTCTTGGGGGGGAACCCCATGCAATTTTTTTGCGGGGTTTTCCCCTTCAAGATCCCTAGCACACAAGTCGCGCCGCAAGTCGGATCATCATGATCCGACTTTCTGGTGCGACTTCTATTCGAATCAATGGGCTCCCATAGGGAACCATTGATTTTGAATAGAGGCAGCAAAACGCAGCAGAAAGCCAGAGCGGAAAAACGTGCATTGACGTCATTGCAAAACGCTGAAAAAAAGGCGATTTTTCCCTGACGTTGGGCCCGACATTTTGCTTATTTTTTTTGCATACGCCCGTGTGTATGAGGCCTCACAAGGATCTAACTCACTGTTTATGAGGGAAAGACAAACCCATTCATGAATGGTAAACGATCCAACATGAGAAATCCTAGGCAGTCACAGGTTTCTGGATGCACATATCTCCACCATAACCATAGGAAAATTCATCCTTGCTGCAGGGTTCTGCTAGTTCTGTTACTCAATTTCACATGTGGTGTTTGGCTTCTCTGTTCACCTTGCAAGGTGAACAGAAAAGCCAAACACCACATGTTAAATGGAGTCACAGATCTAGCAGAACCCTGCAGCAAGGAGGAAGAATTTTGGTGGAGACTATGGTTCTATGGTTATGGTGGAGATATGTGCATCCAGACCTGTGACTGTCTAGGATTTCTCATTTTGGATCATTTACCATTCATGAGTGGGTTTGTCTTTCCCTAATAAAGACAGAAGGTAGTTAGATCTTTGTTATGAGGATCCAGCAGTGGAGGTGAGCGGCTTATATGACTAGTGGTGGTGAATAAGCACTGAAGTCCTTTGAAGACTACGATTCACATCTTCCAGACACCATTATAATCAGACTTTTGCCTATCTTCTTTTTAACATATTTTTAACATTGTTGAGCTCTGCACTTTATTTATTCTATATTCAATATGTGGGAATTTGTTGTATTAAACCATTGTGTTCATCTGCTGATTACTAATACTGTTCAGTGCAAATATTTTTATACAGGAATGTAGGAAAACTTGCTTCAGTTTCTCCTTATGAAAGAAAGTAATAATGTCTATCAATGTTTGGTTTATTCTCTTTAGTAGCACATCTTGGATTACAATAAGAAAGAGCAAGCTTAACCAAAATGTTCTGCAACTAAACTGTTTTCTGGACGTTTTCTGGACTACCATGTATAGTTTTAATGATAAAGAAAGTACAGAGGGCATTGGGGGAGTGAATCAGTAAATTCACAGTATAATTGTAATCATGTATGAAATGCTTTATTTCATACTTTTAAAGTTGCTTATATTTTAGGCGCAGATAATATTAAACCTAATATCCTGGCAAATATTTAGATACACACATGAAATACACACAGTATATAGGGGTGTTTATATACCAAAGAACTTGTGTTCTTTCCATTAACTCCAAAATATTGTACAGCTCAGAACAGCACTGCCTAACTGCAAAATAGGAAAATCAGGTTTCCTTCTGGTCAAATAACACTTACAGGTGTTGTACTTCCCTCATTCTGTGACAGTGAATAGAGAAGGAGTTAGGCTGGCACTTTGCTCTCTCCTATTATCAACATATTCTGTGTTAGCACATGAGCACTGCTGCATAGCTGACTGGCTTTGTTTGCTTGTTCTTCATTTTCCATTTTAAAATTAAGGTAATTTTTTACATATAGGGTTTTCATTTAAAAAAACAGTTTGTGCCAACAGGCTTCACAAATGCTTCTTTCCCAATATGAGTCTATAGAAAGCAAAAGCAACTTGTAGCAGGTCTAATACAGGTCAGACTGATGTCAGCTGCAGACAAAATTCACCTTTCAGAATTGCTAAATGATATCCAAAGCATGAAGTAAATAAAGTCCTACTGGGACTAATACCCTGGGCTGATGGATGTGTGCGTCGTGAAAATATTCCACTTGTGCAAAAATAATGAATTAGTAAATGAGTAAATACATGAATGAAACAAAGTTGCTGCTCTATTATGGTGTTTCTTGCCTTTAAATATAAGTGGTATGTGTTAAAGGGCGCTAATTTATAGAGTGCTGTGCTACACATCCTATTTGTCATAAAGTGCCTGTGCATCAATATAAAGGGGACCTCCCATATATCAAAATGTGTTAAAAATAAATAAATACATACATGTACAGGTAATTAAATCAACCATGTGCAAACAGTGAAATAGTATCAAAAATATAAAAAATCATCAGTAATGCACAAATATCAGCTCTTCATGATAAAAGTTTCACAGTTCATCAAAGGTCAACAGTTCCTCATCAAAGGGCTCTTGTTAATATGCGTGCATATAAAGTACCAAGTGCTCAATATAAACTTGTGCAGTCCTGTGCAATCTGTGCTCCCCTAACGCAATCCCCTGCACTCACCAGAATGATGGGAATTACATTACAGAAGTCTTGTGTGCCTTGGAAGGTAGCTGGGACTTGTGGTTCCATGGATCAGGTTTCCACTGGCAGTTCTTACCGCTCAGTATTCACAGGGTGCAATAATGGAGCTAATCAAATGGCAAAGAAAGCGGATATAGCGTAATACTGTATTTATTGAAATAACTTTTAAATAGCATCCACTTACATTAAAAACTCAAATGGTGCATTAAAAACCTCAGACCGGAAGTGCCTGAGTGTTGGTGTCTCACCAGCTGGAAATGTTGACACCACCCGTGGTCAACTGACGTGTTTTGTCCTCCCACGAGACGTTGTCAAAGGCTGACCATGGGCAGTGTGGTGGTTACTTAAATAACTTGGTTTTGAATAGCCCCTCCCTCCTTATCATCATTGGAATTGTCATCAACCCTTAACCTGTGTACATCACTTCTTCTTCCTGTGGTGACAGGAAGTGGGTGCACTGAGCCGAATTGCTTGAGTATTCAGCCATCTTTGTACACCAAAATTGGAAGTTTAATATTAGTGTATGGTGGGAGTGTATAACTTGTTCTTATAATGTCTCTGATGAAATAATGTAAAATTAATTTAAAATAAATATGGGTAAATATTATCATGCTGTTCTCGTATGCTTTTAAGTATCATCGCCCTCTTGTGGATAAATAGGATATTGGCTTCTTTATATACGTAATCACGCAGTCAAATGCCCAGCCACACAGCTGCCCACTGCCTGCATGTGGGCTGGGTACCGAACAGCTCTAACCTAACCAGTAATGTGGAGTTAAATGTGAGGAACTATAAATAATACAAACTATAAATAATGCAAACTATAAATAGTGCTTTTATATTGGTGTTGAATGTGTGGAATTTATCTTGGAGGTGTGTTTGGGGTCGTTATCATGTTGGAATACTGCCCCGCGGCCGTCTTTGAATGGAGGGGATCATGCTCTGTTTCAGTACATCACAGTACATGTTGGCATTCATGGTTCCCACAGTGAACTGTAGCTCCCCAGTGCCAGCGGCATTCTTGCAGCCTCAGACCATGACACTCTCACCTCCATGCTTGACTGTAGGCAAGACACACTTGTCTTTGTACTCCTCACCTGGTTACCACCACACACGCTTGACACAATCTAAACCAAGTAAGTTTATCTTGGCCTCATCAGACCACAGGACATGGTTCCAGTAATCCATGTCCTTAGTCTGCTTGTCTTCAGCAAACTGTTTGCGGGCTTTCTTGTTCATCATCTTTAGAAGATACTTCCTTCTGGGACGACAGCCATGCAGGCCAATTTGATGCTGTGTGGGGTATATGGTCAGAGCACTGACAGGCTGACCCCCCCCCACCCCTTCAACCTCTGCAGCAATGCTGGCAGCACTCATATGTCTATTTCCCAAAGACAACCTCTGGATATTACGCTGAGCATGTGCACTCAACTTCTTTGGTCGACCATGGTGAGGCCTGTTCTGGGTGGAACATGTTCTGTTAAACCACTGTATGGTCTTGGCCATCATGCTGTAACTCAGTTTCAGGGTCTTGGCAATCTTCTTATAGCCTAGACCATCTTTATATAGAGCAACAATTCCTTTTTTTCAGATCCTCAGAGAGTTATTTTCCATGAGGTGCCATGTTGAACTTCCAGTGACCAGTATGAGAGAATGAAAGTGATAACACCAAATTTAACACGCCTGCTCCCCTGTCAGACCTGAGACCTTGTAACACTAATGAGTCACATGACACCGGGGAGGAAAAATAGCTAATTGGGCCCAATTTGGACATTTTTCCTTAGGGGTGTACTCACTTTTGTTGCCAGTGGTTTAGACATTAATGGCTGTGTGTTGAGTTATTTTGAAGGGACAGCAATTTACACTGTTATACAAGCTGTGCACTCACTACTTTACATTGTAGCAAAGTATGATTTCTTCAGTGTTGTCACATGGAAAGATATAATAAAATATTTACAAAAATGTGAGGGGTGTACTCACTTTTGTGAGATACCGTATATATACAGTATATATACAGTATATATATATATATATTTTTTTTTTTTTATAAAAGGAGCCTTTAATGATTTATTCATGAACACTGAACTGCATTATTTGTGTCTTTTAAATCTAATGCATGCTTGGATAAGAGTCTGGTTTGGATTTTAGGGAGGACCCCACGTCAATTTTTTTTAAATTTTGGCACGGGGTTCCCCTTAAAATCCAAACCAGACCTGAAGGGCCTGGTATGGACTGGGGGGGACCCTACGCAAATTTTTTCAGTGATTTTTTTGTATATTGCCAGGAACCGGCAATACATTACAGCCATGAGTTTAAATGTCAATTTTTCTTATGGAAATGTCATTTTGCTCTGGCTATGTTCTACACATTACAGAGATGCGTCCTTTTACAGGTAAACTCAGGGGATCCCCGAGGCACTTATTTAAAGAAATTTTTCTTTTTTTTTTTGCTTTTACTTTTTTAAGCATTATTAAAATCACTGCTCATTTAAAAATTATGTTTTTTACAAACTTTTTTTTCATTGATACATGTTCCCTAGGGCAGGACCCGGACCCCTATAACCATTGTATGCCCAATTACTTGCATATAAGCCTTCAAAATGGGCACTTTTTATTGTTGACACTCAATGGGGTTCGTTGTTCGGGTCCGAACTTTCGGAATGTCCGAAAGTTCTGGTGCGAACCGAACAGAGGTACATTCGACCCATCCCTATTTTTAAAGTGAAAGCCATGGCAAGTATAGCCTTAATCTGTAGCATTCCTTACCCCCAATTAATATGGTTGATTTACTAGAAGCAAATTGAATGTTCTCTTGATGTATGTTTACTCAGTAAAGTAAATGTTAGTGAATAATGTGAAGCCGTGTTCTCTTCAAATACCCAGTCATGTGCAAGGGAAAGGAAAAAGAACAGCATCTTTTTCTAAAACAGGAACACAGCTTAACTGTATTAACTACTCTATTAAGTCAACAACATCTTCTAATTTAGTCACCTAAGAGTGTTTTGCCTGCTATGCTATTGCTTTACAGCTAGCATTATTAATCACTTTCCACCCAGCTCCAGTGTCCCTTTAATAGGGTTTGTAATCCTGGAATGGGGGGGGGGGGGGTAGAAAGGATTAATTGATCATATGACCACTGTGATTGTCTGTCACAAGTGGGACTGGCTTCTGATCATTAGTATGTACCAAGAGCTGTCTTTGACATCTCTGTCACTGTTCTGGGAGTTGCCTGGGAGCTAGAATCTACTATTGTCATCAGTTCCTCTCCACCTCTACCTTTCCCCATTGTGACTGATAGAGAGCATTCCTAATGAGTGTATATTGTTTCTGGAGCAGTAACAGGAAAATTAAACTAGTTGATGTTCGCTGTTCTCCCTCTCCTCTACCTGGGGACATCAACCATGCCTGGCCCTGGTCCACCAATGGATGCAAGAAGCCTGGGAAATGTGGCGGGGGGCCTAGTGGGGACAGTCATTACTGAGTTGTAGTATGTGATCACTTCCATCTGACAGCTGGCAGTTGACTCATAAAATGTACACATATTCCCAGTGGCTGCAGCAGATAGGAATGTGTGTAACCCCCCTCCCCTCCCCATCGCCACCAATGTATGACATAAGTAAGTGGCAGTAAAAGGGTTAAAACTGGTCATTGAACATACACTATACTTTAACTTTAAAAAATAGGTGTAGGGCAAATATAGGAATTTTGTTTTAAAACAGGAACTGTTTAAATATGACAACCTTAAACTAGGATTGGGGGGGGGGGGGGGTCAACCAGTATTCAATCAGGCAGACAGGTCAGTTAGGGGTCAGATACTAATGGAAGGTGGAATAGGAATAAATGGGGGGAGGGTTGTGGTGGGTGACAAGAAGGTTCCCATGTTGCAAACAACCATTGAAATGATAGTACTATCTGTACTACTAATAAAAACATATGCAAAACACCAGAGCAAAATTTAATAATGCATTAAAGTGTTTGTTCACCAATGCCAGAAGTCTGCCAAGCAAAATAGGTGAGTTGGAAGTTCTGGTGCACAAGGAGAGCTGTGATGTAATCTGTATTGCTGAATCTTGGCTTCATTCGTTACATGACTGGGCTATTAATATACCTGGCTATACACTATTTTGGAGACACAGGGTAAAAAAGAAAGGTGTCATTGTCTTTCTCTATGTGAGAAGTGATCTCAAAGCGAGTTTGAAAGAGGATCTTGTTGATGGAGAGTGTGATGTGGCTGAAGCATTATGGGTGAATCTGCATATAGATGTGCATAGTTCAAAGTTAATGGAGTTTGTTATAAGCCATCCAGTGTTAATGAGAAGGTGAAGACTCAGCTCCTTGCACAGATGGAAAGGGCTGCAAGAGCTGGGATGGTGATAATAATTAGGGATTTTAAATACCTGGAAATTGACTGGAGTAATGGCACTGTTGGGACAGTTAAAGGGCAAAAATGTATAAGCCTATTACAATACAATTTTATGGTCCAGTTTATTGAGGCCCCAACTAGAAATGATGCTCTGTTGGATCTGGCAATCTTAAACCATGCAGAGCTCATTACTAATGTTCATATAAAGGAACCTCTGGGTAGCAGTGACCATAACATGATTTCATTAGATGTTAGCTGTAAGCTACAAACACATATGGGAAAGATAAATCACTTAACTTTAAGACAGCAACTTTTTCAAGGATGAGGGCTGCTCTCCGAGACTTAGACTGGGAGGGAATATTGGCATTGATGAACACAGAACAGAAATGGGATGTGAACTCACTGCAAAGTATACTGCCATGGGCAATAGGTTTAAAAGGTTAAAAATAAACCCTATGTGGCTCACGGCCAAAGTTAAAAAAGCTACAAATAATGAGAAAAGAGCTTTTAAAAAAAAGAAAAATGAAGGAACGGAATCATCATTTAAATGTCACAAAGAATATAACAGAATATGTAAAAAGGAATTCAAGGACGCAAAAAAGATAGGACAAACCCCAAAAAATTCTTCAAATATATTAATATTATATATATATTCAAATATATTAAAAGTAAAAAGGTCAGGTCTGAGCATGTGGGCCCTTTACAGTATAATCTAGAGTGGGTGACTGGGGCCAAAGAGAAGGCAGATTTATTAAATACCTTCTTCAGCTCTGTGTATACAAAGGAGCAGGGGGGGCTCATGTCCATAATGGGGGTGGTAGTGACACAGTCCCAAATGATCCACAATGGCTCAAAAGTGATATGGTCCAGAAATATTTAGATAGAATAAAGGTTGATAAAGCACCTGGGCCTGATGGCATTCATCCATGAATCATAATGGAATTGAGCTCTGTCATTTCAAAGCCATTGTATCTAATTTTTAGGGACTCATTAATGACTGGAATGATAACATTGGATTGGCGTAGGGCCAATGCAGTGTCTATATTTAAAAAGGGATCAAAGTCTTTACCAAGTAACTATAGACCTGTTAGTTTAACTTCTATATTTGGGAAGATACTTGAGAATTTAATAAAAGACCACATAGATGAGTTCTTGCTGAAAAAATATTTTAAGCAAAAGACAGCATGAATTCATGAAAGACAGACGTTGTCAAACAAACCTGATTTCTTTTTATGTGGTAGTAAGTAAAATAGCTGATGGATAGCTGTGGACGTAGTATACTTGCCAACAAACGTTCTAGTATACTTGGATTTTGCAAAAGTGATTGACACAGTTCCCCACTCACTGATAAGGTAGAGTCTACAGGGTTGGAAAGATCAGATTGTAAATGGATAGAAAACAGGCTAAAAGACCGAATTCAGAGAGTAGTGGTTAATGATTCTTACTCTGAATGGTCTAAAGTTATCAGTGGTGTACCCCAAGGTTCAGTGTTGGGACCCTTACTTTTTAATATCTTTATAAATGATATAGGGCCTGGGATTTAAAGTATAATTTCAGTCTTTGCAGATGACAACAAGCTATGCAGTGGAATAACATCCTTACAGGATGTCTCCATCTTACAAGCAGACCTCAATGCACTGTTTAATTGGGCGACTATGTGGCATAGGTTTACTGTAGATAAATGTAAAATTTTGCACTTGAGGGGAAAGAATATGCATGCATCATATATACTAGGGGGAGTATAACTGGGGGGTACATAGTGAAGAAGGATCTGGGGATTTTGGTAGATCATAAGCTTAACCACTTCAGCGATTCGGCACTGCATCGCTTTAACTGGCAATTGTGTGGTCATGCGACGTTGTACCCAAATTAAATTTGTGTCCTTTTTTCCCCACAAATAGAGCTTTCTTTTGGTGGTATTTGATCCCCTCTGTTTCATTTATGATCGCCGCTATAAATAAAAAAAGAGCAACAATTTTGCAAAAAAAAAAAAACTGTTTTCTTACTTTTTACTAAAATATAAATCCCAAAAAAATATAAAAAAACATTTTTTTCATCGATTTCAGACGATTTATATTCTTGCTCATATTTTTGGTTAAAAAAATCACAATTGGCGTTTATTGATTGGTTTCCGCAAAAGTTGCCACGTTTACGGATGATGAGAATTAATTTCTGGGGTTTTTAATTTTTTAAAATTTTTTACTAGTAATGGTGGTGATGTGCGATTTTTAGCGGTACTGCGATATACACGCCGGACCATTTTGACACTTTTTTGGGACCATTGGCATTTATACAGAGATCAGTGCTATAAAAATGCACTGATTACTTTGTAAATGCCATGGGCAGTGAAGGGGTTAACCTGGTGGGGGCGCTCTAAGGGGTAAATGTGTTCCCCAGGCGTGTTCTAACTGTATGGGGGCTGGGCTGGCAGGGGGAGGGGAGTGATCACGGCTTCCATATACAGGAAGCCTGTGACCACAGCCCTTCCCCCTCTATGAGAATGGAGATCCGTGTTTACATACACGGACTTCCGTTCCCTCACTGCGGGGGGGCCATCGCGGGTAGCCGTACCCGCTCCCTGGCGCCCCTGGACACAGTGAGTGTGCGTTCACAATGCTAGTTACCGCAGCCACCATCAGGTGACGGCGGTTTGGGATAAGGAGCCACTTTGCCACCGTCACACTGCGGCAGGTGGTCAGCAAGTGATTAATAATAGCATGCAATGCCAAGCTGCGGTTTCCAAAGCTAGCAAAGTCCTTTCTTGTATTAAGAAAGGTATGAACTCAAGAGAGAGAGAGATATCATTTTGCCCCTTACAAATCATCAGTAAGACCTCATCTGGAATATGCAGTTCAGTGTTAGGCACCAGTTCACAAAAAGGATATCAAGGAACTAGAGAAAGTGCAGAGAAGGGCAACCACATTGATAAGAGTCATGGAGGAGCTCAGCTATGAGGATTAGAGGAACTGAATTTATTCTCTCTTGAGAAGAGGAGATTAAGGGGGATATGATCAACATGTACAAATACTTAAGTGGTCCATATAGTGAACTTGATGTTGAGTTATTCACTTTAAGGTCAACACAGGGGACAAGGGGGTACTCTTTACGCCTAGAGGAAAAGAGATTTCATCTCCAAATACAGAAAGGTTTCTTCACAGTAAGCTGTGAAAATGTGGAAAATGTGGAATAGACTCCCTCCAAAGGTGGTTCTGTCAAGCTCAGTAGATTGCTTTAAGAAAGGCCTGGATTCTTTCCTAAGTCTACATACTATAACTGGGTACTAACATTCATAGGTAAAGTTCATCCAGGGAAAATCTGATTGCCTCTCGGGGATCAGGAATTATTATTTTTTCCCCTGCTGTAGCAAATTGGATCATGCTTTGCTGGGGTTTTTCGCCTTCCTCTGGACTGGATCAACTGTGGGTATAGGTTTGTGTATATGGGATTGTATGATATATATATATATATATTTATATATATATATATATATATATATATATATATATATATATATATATATATTGGGAGATTAGCTCGTGGGAATAACTTTTTAGAGGGAAATATTCAGCATGGAGGTCAGTTTCTTTAAAATCTGGTGGCTTGCCAGGTTTATTATCACAGGTTTGCAAGGTCAAAACACATAACAAGACAGGAAACAAAACCTTGTCGTCCGGCGCTAAACAAAACAAATTGATTTCCTCTCTATACAGTGTGGGGCTGTCCCCTACACCCACATAACATAAGCATAGTGCAAACCTAGATCTTTGAGTCCAAATTATCACACAGAGCTCACTCAGCTTTCTCTCTCTGAGATTCAGGATCAAGCTCTCCTTTGCTCTCTTCCTGCTCATTAAATGCAGGTGGAGAGGGGTTTGAGTGGACCATAAAGTCCGGGCCAGAACCAGCCCTGCCACAGTGGCTGGCAAAACCCGGGTCAGACTCTCACTAGTAGCTCAAAGTGATTGCATGCGAGGTGACAAGTATCGCCCATCCATTATGGTGCCTTGCATAATGTCACAATAAATATATATACTGTATGTAACCAACTTAATTTAGTATTGACTTACTTTACAGTTGTGATAATGTTTTTCTGAGCAAGCACAAAAGAAAGATGCGCCTCAATCAGAAGCACCACACTAAAACGTGCAGTTGTTTTTTTTCATTCTCTTTTTGTAATTACAAACACCACAGGACCAGGAGGTGGCACTACATGCTTTCATTTTACCTGGCAGAAGGTTCCACTGGACAGGACACCTTACTCATTCACCTTTGGGTTTCTTAAAAAAGAGACCAACACTGGCCTAAAATCCCTCCTTATGTTGTAATTTATTTAAAAAGATTAAAAATAGATCAAAGGGCTCTATTGCTCTCTTGCCCAATGCATACTCAAGGTCGTACCATAGATTTTTTTGAATCGCAATGAGTGAATTTTTTTTTTTTTAATTATTTTTATTGCAGTTTTTAATTCTACATTACAAAACAGAGCCTCTTGGGCATACCCAGGCTCGAAGACACAAAAGAACAAGAACCAAAACAGTATAAACAAGAATGAAACATCCTAAAACAACCAAGAGTTGAACGCTCAGTCCATCTATGCACGTTGGGGTAAAGGAGCTTTATCAGGCAACCTTCAGTGGTAGATGCCCTCTCTCCCAGAACCTAGGTACCCAGGAAGTCGCCCGCCTGGTGTGGCAGAAACACAGAGTTTCACTACCGAAGGAGGGACAATTGCATAGCCTGACACTCATTAGTCATCCAGAGAATCTGCATTTGTAAATGGAGATTCCACCCAGATATTCCACATTATATGGAACCTCCTAGCACAACCTCTAGACAAATACGTGGCCTTGTATAATGATAGGGCTGTATTAACTAATCATTTCCAGAAATTAGAGGATGGTGCAATTGGGGATTTCCACTTGAGTACAATGGCCTTGTGTGCATAGTAAACTAGTAATCCCAGGAGGGTTCTGACCACCCAGTGATGAGCTAGAGGGTCTAAAAGACCCAACAGACACACTTACACCGTCGACGGAACTTGAATAGTGGTAACTGTTAGAATAAATGTGTTGACCTCATCCCAAAAAGATTTTATCTGTGGGCAGGTCCAGAAAATATGTATGAAGTTCACTGAGGGTACGGCACACCGCCAACAGGAATCAGAGATATTTGGGTATATTTTATGTAATCGTATAGGTGTTGAATCAGTCTGTCCCTCGCGGAGATGAGTTGTGAGCATGTCCACACTTCTTCCTAATCCTCTGTATCCATTGTAGGAAAGTACTCAACCCATCTGGCCTTGAGAGATTTAAGTCCCCTATATAAATTAGGTAATAATTCCTTGTATATGTTGGACCGAGGCTTAATCATAGATTCGTCTCTGAGCAAATCTCCCAGAGTTGAAGTAAAAAAAGCCACTTTTGAGTTCTCAAATTGAGTATTAAAAGCATGCCTAAGTTGCAGAAAACGAAACAGGTATGAGTTTGGTAAATTGTATTTTTGCTTCAACTCATCAAAAGTCTGAAACTGACCCCCCGTGTATATCTGATCCACGTATTTATTACCCCAGATACTTGGGTTGGGTATTGACATAAACTCTGGCAACGCCGGGTTAAGCCAGAGGGGGTTATGTGGTGAGATATGCCCAGAGGGTACAGGGGCACAAGGAAAGAGCCACAGACCATGTCCCTAGGACAGCCTTCATAGTCAATGTCAGAGGAAAAGCTACCTGAGTACCCCGATAAAGTAAATACTGCAGCATCTCATAGGAGCCCAAAAAAGCTTCATCCAGAACCACTGCTGCGTTGGTTTCGTCTGAAATTAACCAATTGTGTGCATGGGTCAAGTGGGCAGCCAAATAATATTTGTACAGATCAGGACAAGCTAAACCACCCTCATCCCAGGGTCTCTGTAGCACTGTCAGCTTGAATGTCGAATGGCTTGTGCCTCAAAAGAAAGCAGATTGGTATTTATTAGACGGGACACTTTTTTGGGTATCCACACAGGGGAATGTCCAAGGACATAAAGAAAAGCAGGCAAGAGATTCATCTTAAATAAATTAATTTGCCCAATCAGGGAGAGGGGGAGATGGGCCCAGGCCCTTAACCTCTCTTTCATAATTTGTACCAACGAAGCTAGATTTAGTGTGTAGCAGTCAGCAGGGGATTGAGAGATGTGGATACCAAGATATTTAAATTTACTTGTCCATATCAAAAGGAAGAGTGGGGTCCACTAGGGATTTTGCTGCATTGTCAATTGGCAAGATTTGGGACTTGTCCCAGCTAACTTTGAGACCTGAGCAGGCAGGGAAACTGGAAAGAATGTCTAGGGTTTCCAAAAGAGAAGGGCCAGGATCATTTAAGAAAAGAATAAGTTTGTCTGCATACATGGCCAGTTTTTCATGTATGGAACTGACCTGGATGCCCTTGACCAAGTTGTCTAATAGCAGAGGGAAGCAGTTCCATCACCAAAGTGAAAAGGTCTGTTGACAACGGGCAACCCTGCCTTTTCCCCTTTTCAATTGCGAAGGGGAATGAGAGGACACTGCCCAGTTTAATCTGCGCCATCGGGGACCTATATAAAATGTCAATCCACCTGTGGAATTCAACCCCAAAACCCATAGTTTCTAGAACCAAGGACATATAAGACCAGGCCACCATATCAAATGCCTTCTCGATGTCCAATGCAACTAGTACCCTGGTGGAGACATTAGATGAAGGCAGCTGTATGTGTGTGAAAACCCTGAGAAAATTAATATTCATTGACTTCCCTGATATGAAACCAGTTTGATCGATATTGATCAGAGATGGAAGAATCATCCGTAGCCTGGTAGCTAAAATCTTGGTCAAAATCTTGACGTCATAATTTAGCAAGGAAATCGGCCTATAGGAGGCACGTTGAGTTTTGTACTTACCAGGTTTGGGAATGAGAACAATATGGGCTTGGTTCATAGAAGGGGTCAAGGATGAACATTCTTTGCAGTCAGTGTACAGTATACCTGTAAACTTTTAGGTGCGAATAGGGCCACATACGTTTTGTACCATTTGCCAGGGAGGCCATCCTGGCCTGGTGTTTTACCGCTGGTAAATGAATGAATAGCAGCTTCAATTTCCTCAGCCGTAAAATCCTTCTCCAAGAACTCCAAATCTGACTGCGAAAGGGTGGGTAAGTGCAGTGATTGCAAGTACCCTCTAAGCCTCTCCTCTGGCAACCCAGGGGTCGCTGCATAGAGTCAGAGATTACTCACCCTCAGAGCTGCAAATTTCAGATACTACTGTTTGCATTTTGGGCTCGGCAACAAGATTCGCCAAGAGTTTGCCATTCTTTTCCCTACACTTGAAGATCCTTCGAGCCAATGCATTGAGATCTAGGTGTGTCACTGTGGCGAGGTGTAGAGACAAGGTTTTTCTCGCATCTGCTAATTGGCTGAAATGATCAAGAGTTTGGGAGTCAGAAAAGGCTTCCACAGCCCCAGATTCATCGCACTCAAGCTGTTGAACCTGGGGGGACATCTCAGAGCAAACCGATTTGATAGCCGAGATGTACTCTCCTCTGGTATTGGCCTTAAAGGCATCCTAGACCACCTGAGTCGAGGCTGAACCTTCATTCCGCTCCGAGTATTGTTTTAGCTTGGCGGAAACCCTTTCTTCAACCTTAGGGTCCTGCAGCCACTTGGTTGCCAAACCCCAGCAATGTGTGCCCCTGCTCTCTGTCAACATCAAAGTAACCTCCAGTGGAGCATGATAAGAGATATCCGCAGGTAAGTACATGACCCCTTGTACCGCCACTAGGGCACAAGTGTTGCCAATGACCAGGTCGATCCTGGAACCCGATCTATGAGTGGTAGAATGAAAGGAGTAGGCTCTAGTATTTTGATGTTTCCATCTCTAAATCTCAGTGTAATTAAAGGTTTGTGCCCTGTGAAGTAAATCAGGCATGTAGACCCTGTTAGGATTAGACGAGTCTAGAGATGGATCCAGAGTAGAATTAAAATCTCTTGCTAAAGTCTAGAAAATGGTATGGTGGCCAGTTTTTCATACACAGTGTACACGACCTGCTGGTTAAAGGGAGGAGGGATATATACATTAGCCAGAGCATACACAATCCTCTTAATTTCTATTAGAAGGATAATATATCAACCCTCTGGGCCAAGTACCAGATGCATAACCTTATAACCTTATATGCGAGTGATTTGCTCAAAAGTATGGCCACTCCCCTTGCACAGCTAGAATAGGTTGCATGGAAAAACTGTTGCACCCAGGGCCTCCAGAGTGCAAGAATCTTATTTCCCAAAAGGAGAACCTCCTGTAAGAACAATATATGGGGTTTATTATGATTCAAATACTTAAATATCAAAGCTCTCTTAAACTTATTGTTTAAACGCGTATATTCCAAGATATGAGTTTCAGTTCCATAACCATTGGGGACAGATATTTGTCACATACCTGGTGGAGGAGTCTGACTTATGCAGGGGGTCACCTGTCTTGTGGCCTTGGTTCGAGAACCCCTGGTAGTGCAGACAGGAAGTTCAAGAGCACAGGGGGCATGAGGGGTGGACTGGGTCACTTGGTGGTAGGTGAAGGTCCACTGATGCTCGTGCTAGGCAGGAGGATGGTGATGCAATCCGGGTCAGTAACAGGCTGATGGTGCAGTACAGGTGCAGCAGGCAGGCGGATGGTCAGGTACAGGCAGGGTCGGCAACGTGCGGGCAGTAGAGGTACAAAGGAGCAGGCAGAATAATATTCGTAGACAGGCCGGGGGTCCGGGAAGGCGGAAAGCGACAAAGTCCAAGTAAAGCCGGGGTCACAGGTACAGGAAAGTCTCTCAGAGTAAGCACGGGGTCACAGATCACAGGAATGCTGTAGAACAGACAGCAGCTGCTGCAGGGAGTTGTCTGCTCAAATAGAACCCCCGGGCATGTGCATGTGCATGTGGCTATTTTCCTAACATTGCCCCCCCCCCAAGGGGCAGCCTCCGGATGCCCAAATGAGTTCTCTTGGTTGGGTGTCTTCTCCAGAAAGCCCTGATCAATTCCTTTGCATGTAAATTTTCCTCTGGCTCCCAGGAGCTCTCTTCGGGCCCATAGCTTTTCCACTTGACCAGGAATTGGATGTTATCTCCTCTTTTCCTGCAGTCAAGGATAGTTTCCACCTCAAACTCCTCCTCTCCATCCACCAAGACCGGCTCGGGTGGTGCTGTACCACGCTCCGGGAAGAGGTCCTTGACTGTTGGCTTGAGTAGGTTCACATGAAAAACCGGGTGGATGTGCAGAGAGGTTGGCAGATCCAGCTCATAGGCTACTCTGTTGATCTTCTTTTTGATGGGGAACGGCGTAATGTATATTGGCCCCAGTTTCTTAGTGGGGCAAGAAAGTCTCAAGTTCTTTGTGGACAACCAGACCCGCTGACCAACTTGAAGTTCCAGTTCTCCTCGTCTCCCCCTGTCAAAATTTCTCTTGTTGATGACTTGAGTCTGGGCAAGAGTCTCCCGAAGGAGTTTGTTATTCTTCGCCAAGAATTGAGTAATCTCCAAGACAGCAAGTACAGAGCTTTCCGTGAGCAGATCGAGTAAGAAGGTAGGATAGTAGCCGAGGTTCGCCCAGAAGGGGAACTGCTTGGTGGCAGAATGGACTGAGTTATTATAGGCAAACTAGGCTACTGGCAACAGAGAGACCCAGTCATCTTGGGAGTACGAGGAGTAACAACGCAGATACTGTTCAAGGGTCTGGTTGGTCCTCTATGTTTGGCCGTTGGTCTGTGGGTGGTAAGCCAAAAATTCCCAAAGTAGAGCATAGCGACCTCCAGAAACGGGATGTGAATTGCACCCCTGGGTCTGATATTATGCTAATAGGGATCCCATGTAAACGAACCACTTCCCTTATGAAGATCTCTGCAGTTTCAGCTGCTGAAGGTGTGCCTTTTATGGGTATGAAATGGGCCATCTTTGTGAGACGGTCCACAACTACCAGGATCGTGTTGAATCCTGCAGATGGTGGCAACTCAACGATGAAATCCATCGAAATCTGCAACCATGGTCATTCGGGGATGGTTAATGGGTTAAGTAGCACCCAGGCTTTTGGATTTCTCTGTCTTATTTCTGGCACAGACAGAGCAAGCATTCACATAGTCCTGGCAGTCCTCCTTTAACCAGGGCCACCAAAATGAGCGGGAAAGTAGTTCCGTAGTCTTGCGACCACCAAAGTGCCCATCCAGTTTAATATCATGGCAGAGTCCAAGGACTGTGGAACGCAGTTCCTTTGGGGCGTAGAGTAGGTTGTTGTACCACCACAGTCCATCTCTAAATGTCGGGAATCCGGCGACAGGGTGAGGCTGGTGACAGATTTCCTGATCTGAGTCAGAAGGTCTTCCTGAGTGAGGAGGAAGCTTTGGACCGGTAGGACGTGTCTTCTGGAACATGAAACATTTTTCACCCGGTTTTGTAAGTGATTTGCAACTGGAATCGAAAAAAGAATAGTGCCCATCTTGCCTGCCGGGGTTTAAGTCTCTTGGCAGTCTGCACATATTTGAGATTCTTGTAGTCTGTGATGACCAAAATGGGGTGTGCAGCCCCTTCCAGAAGGTAGCGCCACTCTTCCAGGGCCGACTCGATCGCCAACAATTCTCTATAACCAACGTCATAGTTTCTCTCTGGTGGTGAGAGTTTTCTACAGAAGAAGGCAACAGGATAGAGGGAGGCCTTAGGACCTTGCCTCTGTGAGAGAACTGCTCCGACCGCTGCCTCGGAAGCATCCACTTCTAATATATATATGGTAGTGCAGGTGTTTGAGGACAGGAGCTGATGTGAACAATTTCTTGAGACAGGAGAAGGCTTCCTGGGCCTCGGGAGTCCAGCAGAAACGTGAGTCCTGTTTGGTGAGTTGGGTTATTGGGGTGATGACTGCTGAAAATCCCTTGCTGAATTTCCAAAAATCGCAAACCCAACAAAGCGCTAAACTCCCTTCTTGTTGACTGGAGCGGGCCAGTCCACGATGGCCGAGACCTTCTGTGGGTCTATGGTGACTCCAGAGGTGGAGATGTTGAATCCCAGGAAAGAAATACTGGTGTACTCAAAGGCGCATTTTTCCACCTTGGCGTAGAGGCCATGTAGTCGGAGGCGGGTGAGCACGCTCTTTACATGCCTGCGGTGCTTCTCTAGTGAGGGAGAGAAGATCAGTATATTATCCAGGTAAACGACTACAAATTGGTCCAGGAAGTCTCTGAAAATATTGTTTACCAGGTGCTGGAATGTTGCCGGGGCATTGCACAGTCCGAAGGGCAGCACAAGATATTCGTAATGCCCGAACCGCGTCCGAAAGGCTGTCTTCCATTCATCCCCTTCACTGATGCGGATGAGATTGTACGCGCCCCGTAGGTCCAACTTGGTAAAGACAGTTGCTGTCCCTAGTCTCTGGAAGAGTTTGGGGGCCAGCGGCAGGGGGTACCGGTTTTTGACGGTGATTCGGTTGAGCTCCCGGTAATCAATGCAGGGCCTGAGGAAATGGTCCTTTTTCTTCACAAAGAATATACCGGCTCCTGCTGGTGAGGTGGAGGGTCTGATGAAGCCCTTTTCCAGATTGTCATCTAGGTATGCCTTGAGGGCTACCAGCTCTACCTCAGAGAGGGGGAATATCCGACCGAAAGGGACCTCGGCTCCTAGCAAGAAGTCAATTGGACAGATGTAGGGTCTGTGCGGTGGGAGGGCGTCAGCCCCCTTTTTACTGCATACGTCGAGGAAGTCATGGTGAGGTGTGGGAATGATCAGATGGGATTCCGGGTCCACGTCGGTATTCAAGCAGAGCACAGATGGGGGGTTCTCCTGAGACTGTGGGAGACAGTGACAAAGACAATAAGTGGAAGAGAAGTTCACTTCGCCAGTTGCTCAGTTAATCTGGGGATTGTGGGTCCGAAGCCATGGGAGGCCTAAGATGACCAGGAATAATGGTCATGCAATGATGTCCAGCAATAGGAATTCTGAATGTCCTCCCTCAGCCTTGGTGAACACAGGGGTGGTTCCCTGGGTGACCTTGCCTGATTTAATGGTTGGCCCATCGCCCAACCGGACGACAATAGGGTGTTCTTTGGGCCAGAGAGGTATCTGATGGTGTGCTGCAAAAGAAAGGTCAACGAAGCAGCTGCATGCACTGGAGTCAAGGATGGCCTGCACTGGAATAGTCCCGCCTGGAAGCTGCAAGGAGACAGAAAGTACAAGGTGAGTTTTTCCACTGGGCAGATACATAAGTCCCTCAGGGTTAGAAGTGGTGCACTTACCTGCCTTGGCAGGGAAACTTCTTACTAGGTGTCCTGGGCCTCCGCAATACAGGCACAGGTTCTGGGACATGGGTCTATGACGTTCTTCAGGTGACAAGGACAGGCAGAGGAGCCCGATTTGCATAGGTTCCGGGTAGTCTGGTGGAACGGAAGAGGAGGGAGCTAGACTTGGTGCTGAATAGCTGGGAACTCTGGGCATCATCCAGGTCAGCTGTGCTGGCCCTGCAGATCTCTCGACCCTGCATTCTCACAGACGGCGATCAATCTGAATGGCCAGATTGATCAGGGCATCTAGGGTATGTGGCTCCGAGAGACCCAGCCGGAATTGATAGCTGAGAGCCTCATCATTCCAGGCAGTATCTGCGCTCCATCGCCGGAATTCAAACACATACTCCTCCACTGGGCGGCGGCCTTGCTGTAGAGCGGGGAGGGCTGCCTCCGCTATGGCTGACTGGTGGGGGTCTTCATATAGCTGGGCCATTGCCCAGAAAGAACCGGTCCAGACTAGTGGTCTCTGGGGCTTTCTGCTCCAGGAGACGGTGTTGCCAGGCTTGGGGTTCCTCTAGAAGGAGAGAGATCACAAACCCCACTTTCATGGCCTCCAGTGAGGAAGTCCGGGGTTGGAGGTCGAAATACAGTTCACAACAGTTACGGAAAGCCCGGAACTTTCTGCAGTCTCCTGTAAACTGCTCAGGCATGGGCACCCTGGGCTCACTTGATAAAGCCACAACGGTACGTGAAGCCGGTTGCCCGGGACTGGCTGGTGCTGGCATGGACAGTTCCTGCACTCTTCCTTCCAAGTGGTTGTAGCCCTCCTGCAGGTTCTTTACAGCTTGGGTGAGTCCCACAAGGTGTGCACACAGTTCGCCCCCTGTGCAGGCTCGGACCGTTGCTGTCACATACCTGGTGGACGAGTCTGACTTATGCAGGGGGTCACCTCTCTTGCGGCCTTGGTTTGAGAACCCCTGGTAGTGCAGACAGGAAGTTCAAGAGCACAAGGGGGCACAAGGGTTGGACTGGGTCATTTGGTGGTAGGTGAAGGTCCACTGATGCTTGTGCTAGGCAGGAGGATGGTAATGCAATCCGGGTCGATAACGGGCTGGCGGTGCGGTACAGGTGGAGCAGGCAGGCGGATGGTCAGGTACAGGCAGGGATGGCAACGTGCGGGCAGTAGAGGTACAAAGGAGCAGGCAAAAGAATAGTCGTAGACAGGCCGGGGGTCAGGGCAGGTGGAAAGCAACAAAGTCCAAGTAAAGCTGGTACAGGAAAGTCTCTCAGAGTAAGCACGGGGTCACAGATCACAGGAACACTGTAGAATGGACAGCATCTGCTGCAGGGTTGTGTCTGCTCAAATAGGGCCGTTTGGCACCATTGGCGCGCACGGGCGCACGCGAACGTACATGGGTGCCCGCACACGCGAACAGACAGCCAGAAACGGATGGCTTTTTTCCTAACAATATTAAAGCACCTGGGTAGCCAAAGCACGTGGGGCTGCAGGTTTTGTAAGAACCGGGAGAGAAGGCAAAGCAAAGCAACTCTGAAGAAGGCAATTACTGATATCGAAATAAGATCCCCAACCATTCAGTGAATGTAGAGAGTACCAGACAAAAAAGAAAAACCTGTAGACACAAGATACCATAACCAGGGGGCGTGGCCGGCTACAGACCATAATGGACATCTGAACACAGAGCTCTGCCCAGCCTGAGACTAGCAACATCATTTAAACCACTTCCAGCAGAGGACCTCCCCTCAATCCTACCTGAAAGTGGTCCCCTAGATGGCAACTACATCTTGGGGGACTGTGGGTAAACAAGACCAAGCGGTCATAGCATCGGAGGCATTCGGGACACAGCCAGAGATACACGCAGCGGAGCCACCGGAACATCCAGCCCTAATCCACAGCCATCCGAGCTCCAGGAGGACAGATGAGCGCCAAGACTCCCCGTAAAGCACCCTGGCACCTTCCTTCCCCTTCGGGGCCACATATTATCCTGGATTTACAGGGGTGAAGCGTGGATTGCCCACAGCAACTTTGCCCCACAGAGGTGGCGGCCGCCATTTTGAGGCCTACTATTCCCCTCAGCGACATCGCGGTCAGTCTTTAACTACTCAGCACGGCGGGGGTCCGGTAAGGGCTGATCAGAAGAGACTGCAGGAGGCTTTGAACCCACCTGACATTAGAGGAAACAATGGTTTCAATCCGATCCCAGCACAATCACAGTGACAGCTCCAGCACACGAGATCCCGGCCCAGCCACCATCTTTATGCCCAGCTGATTAACAGCGGAAGCACCTCCACACATCACTGGCAGCCTAATATCTAATGTGGACTTAGTTCCTCTGGGATTCAACATAGTGCGCCCCCAGTGCCAAAAGGTGGTTATATAGCGGCAAGGCTTCTGAGGTCCTGCCCAAAGTATAGTGGGGATACACGGCCCCTTCATTAATTAAGGCCCCGGCTGCGGCCTACCTGACTCACAAGCTGTTAGGCTCTAGCTCCGAGCACCCTCAAGCTGAGGGACAAAGCGATCAATTTCGGATGTGAAATGGCATGCTCAACTCTAAACCCCACAGTCAGGGATTGCATCGCCGCATACCAGATTTCTTTTCAGACAAAGAAAACATGCAGCACTCACAAAAAGGACCAACTTCAGTACCATCCCCCATACTGATGCCACCAGCAGAAGCGCAACAGGACTCCTTCGCCTTAACAGAAAGAATGGATAGCACAGAACAACATGTTCCAATGCCCCAGGCCGATACATCGGATAGAAGCAAACGAGCAGCGCAATCACCAGCACCCTCCCCTTCTAAAGTGCCACTATTCAAGAGACAGCACTGGAATGGCGAGCAAGATAACACAGGCTCCCCCGACTCCCTAGCTGACCTCCCCACTAGCGGCCAACCAGCGTCAGAACACACGTTGAAAATGATGCTCCTTTCTCTACAGAAAGACCTTAGGAACCAGCTGAGATCATCAATGACAGTTGTACAAACTAGGATTGAACAAATGGAGGACCGTACTGATATTTTGGAGAAGCAGGTTGCAAACCAGACCTCTATGCAACGGGAGGCCTCCGAAGCATTCCACCAGCACGCAGAAGATATTCACTACCTACAAGCCAAAGTAGCAGATCTTGAAGATCGTTCCAGGAGGAACAACATAAAATTCAGGGGTATACCCGAAACCGTCAAACCCTCCAAAATCACATCGTACCTCCAACAGTTGTGCCTCAAGCTTATCCTGCAACTAACTCAATCAGAGCTGACTATCGACCGAGCACACAGAATCGCTAAACCAAACTATCTACCCGAAACGGTTCCCCGAGATGTTTTAGCTCGTATACACTTCTACCAAGTAAAGGAAAAACTCATGTCTGCGCACCCTCAAACAAGACCTTGCCAGAACCCTACGCCAACATCTCACTCTACACAGACATCTCAGCAGCAACAGCCAGGAACCGAAGGGGATTTACTCAGGTCACCTCAATTCTCAGAGACCGAAACATACCTTACAAATGGGGCTTCCCAGCAAAATTGATAGTGACTTATCACAACCAACCTACAACTATCATCTCCCCCAAAGATGGCAATAAGAGATTGCTGAACTGGGGCATCATCTCAGCTCCACCCATACAGTCAGAGCAGCGAAGAACCCAACCAGCCTTCCGCGGGCGTCCATCTCCCTATCGACCCACAGATCGTGATCAACAACGATACTAACTCCTAGTTCCTCACAGGCACATACCTGTCATCGTAAGCAACCCTGCCTCATACCCGGATGTGCAACAGAGTCTCAGCTGAGTATTCTTCAACCATCTGAGTTTCTTAAATTTGCGGTTATTGCTGATTTGTATCGGCTTTTGTTGTATCCCCCAGGTTATAGAAAAGTGCTACGCACTTTATGTTGAACATATTTCTGCTCTTTCAGTTCTTTGAGATGTACACTTTTAGTGATTTAAGTTGTTTTTTTCTTGTTTTATCCAAGCTACAGTATAGCTGCAAACATCTAGTGTTCCTTGTTGTTTGTTACTCGCTGTTATAGCAACTAAGAACACAGAATAGCAGATGATCTCCTTCACATCCCCACCCAAAGTCTTCTCCCGATCTAGCCATACTGAGCCATGGCTATTAGCATTACATCCCTAAATGTCAAAGGCCTTAATTCGCCCTTCAAACGGCAACTATTCTGGAAAGAGGCGGTGAAAAGTAAGGCGGACATCATTTGTGCCCAAGAGACGCATTTTGCAGCACTGAAACCGCCCTCCTGCAGCCATAATCTATTTCCACAATGTTTTTTGGCAAATGGGCCACAGAAAAAAGCAAGTGTACTCATTTCTATACGTTCTACAGTGAACTTTAGTCTATTACACTCTGAAATTGACCCTTTGGGTAGATTCATCATTTTACATGCCAAATATAATGACCGGATAATGACCTTGGTCAATTTATACACCCCAAACACCCACCAAGCACAGTTTCTCCAAACTGTCATAGATAAATTGACTCCCTTCCGACAACATCCCCTCATTTTATGCGGGAATTTTAACCAAATAGTAGATGCGACATTAGATTCTTCCAATCCCTCCAGGAAACAAGCAAAAGCCCTGTCAACATTACTCGCCGTCGAAGATCTGTATGACCCATGGCGGTGTTTGCATGACACCGAAAAGGACTTCACCGTCTATTCGCACACGCAGAAAGCCTATTCAAGGATAGATATGTTCCTGGTAGACAAACTCACGCTCCAATCAGTACAAGAGGCCACAATTGGCAATATTACATGGTCCGACCATGCTCCAGTCTCCATCAATGTGTTCCCCTAGACCACATCCCAATGGGTAAACGGTGGAGACTTAATACTTCCCTCCTGGCAAACCCAAACTACTAGAAGCATATTGAATCTGCAATAATAGAATTATTTCAACAAAATGCAAACTCTGTTATGAACCCGTTTATCTGCTGGAATGCCCATAAGGCAGTTATAAGAGGTCTCCTTATAAAGTTCGGGGCCCAGGAAAAGAGAGAACATAATGCTACCACCTCCAAGCTATTAGACCAAATTCACATCCTTGAATAAGCACATAAAGCACAACTGTGTTCCTCACTAGGAAATGATCTGAAAAATATAAGGAAAGCCTTAAGTGATCACTTACATTCAAATTTTGATAAATCCTTGAAAAGACTACAACTCATTTTTTACACCCACCATAACAAACCTGGGGCATGCCTTGCAAAGCAACTTAATAAACATTTAGTCAATGCAAAGATCCCCTACCTTTTATCACAAGATAAGACTCGCCTTACTAACCCTAAGGACATAGCTAACCGCTTTAGTCAATTCTATGCCAAACTATATACTATAGCATCATCCAGCAAAGCCACAGCTCCCATGTCAAAAGATATATCACACTTTTTAGACAACAGAAAACTACCATCCCTCACCTATGAGCAATTACTAAACATTTCTAAACCCTTCACCGAATCAGAAATTAAAACTACAATAGCTTCTTTACCACTACATAAAGCCCCAGGTCCAGACGGATTCAGCAATGAATACTATAAACAGTTTGCGAACACTCTACAGCTATTTCTGTGACAAGCATTCAACCACACACTATCTATGGGCACAATTCCAACAGAAGCCCTGGAAGCAACTATAACTACTATCCCCAAACCAGGCAAACCCACAGAAGACCCAGCCAATTACAGGCCAATATCTCTGCTCAATACAGACACGAAACTATATGCCAAACTTCTGGCATCCCGCATAGCCACAGTCATTTCACACTTGGTTCATCCTGACCAAGCAGGGTTTATGAATGGCAGGCAAGCGTCAGACGGCACAAGGAGATATATCAGCCTATTTCAGTGGGTGGAACGCAGTCGAACGCCTTCTCTGTTTATCTCCCTAGATGTGGAGAGGCGTTCGACAGGGTCGACTGGACATTCTTAAAAGCTGTACTTTTGAAATTTGGCTTTGCGGGTCCACTTCTGGATGCTATTATGGCTCTTTACTCAGTCCCAACTGCCAGAGTTATCAACTCAGGTATCTTTTCCGATCCTTTCAAAATATCTAATGGTACACGGCAAGGATGTCCCCTCTCACCATTAATTTTCTCACTTATAATGGAACCTCTGGCCCACGCCATACGTTCTAATCCCTTAATACGAGGCATAACCATTGATAACTATGATCACAAAATCGGCCTTTACGCAGACAATGTGATCATCTCCATTACTGAACCTCAACTTTCGCTCCCACAACTTCACCAAACCCTAGACCTTTTTAGTAAGGCATCACTACACAAAATCAACTACTCAAAGTCCGCCATGATTGGAGTTAATCTAGACAATACAATTAAACATAACATTACCAAAATTACATCCTTTTCATGGGCCCCGAACTCAACTCTTCCCTATTTGGGTATTTCCCTAACATTGCCCTCTTCCCAGCTGCTCACGTTAAATTTTACGCAATTGTTGAGCAAACTACTAAAGACTATACAAGACTTAAAAAATGTACAAGCTTCCTGGGCAGGACGCATTGCGCTTTCAATAATGTATCTGCTACCACTTATCCTCTATAGCTTTCGAACATTACCTATACCCTTTCAACGTTCCCAGATCGCTAAACTACAAGCGATTGTGTCGTCGTTCATTTGGAACGGCAAACACCCTAGACTAAAAAGAACAACTCTATGCTCTCCAACTGCCACTGGGGGAATTGGTGCACCCAACATCACAGCTTACTATAAAGCGACCATACTAGAGCAGGCAAAAAGTTGGTGGGACCTAGTCACTAAATTTCCCTGACAGCAAATTGAGCAATCAGCTCTAGCAACTAATCCGAAACTAACTCTTTCTGCACTGTTCGTATAGAATTACAAACAACATAACTTTCTATATACAGTCAATGCTACACTCAGAACATGGCATTCAATCTTGCAAGCGTCAGGAGGCATGTCACACAGAGTAATGAAAGAACTTCCTCTACGAGCATTACAAGCTATCCTGACTGACATCTCTCTATCCAACTGGTATAAAGCGGGAATAACACTGTTTGACCACCTATATGAGAAGTCTGGGCTCCTCTCTTTTCAACAACTTCAAGATAAATTTCAGATACCTGCCAATGATCTATTTAAATATCTCAGAATTCGTTCCATTCTCTCCAAATCTACCTGGTCTAACAACTCCCTTCTATGGCAAGCATTACGCTTCTACCTCAATGCAAATGCTAAAGAGAAGGGCATATCTCACTACTACAAACTTCTAACCAACTCTTCAATGCCCAACAAATCTGATACCATGATTAAATGGGAGAACCAACTACACTGCACATATACCCCTCAACAATGGCGTCAATCACTACGACGCCCTCTGAAATATTCCAAATGTCTTACCCACTGGGAAGGAGTACAAAAAATATTTCATAATTGGTACTTAACTCAAACTAAACTTGCGAAGATCTACTCCTCATTCGAGGCCAACTGCTGCAGAGGCTGTGGACAAGCAGGGTCAGCTTTACACATCTGGTGGTCATGCCCTAAACTGCCCCCCCTATGGCGACATTAATGTCAGACATGCTCAACAGGCCTATAATCCTTTTTTTGCAATTGATACTACTTGGGATGGATCTTGACTCATGGCCTACAGCCACTCACGCAATACCGACACACATGTTCATAGCCATTAGACTATCAGAAGCCAGGAAATGGAAAACCTTGGATCCCCCTCTATAACGGACATCCTCTCCTCTATGAACAATCAAGGCCTCATGGAATATATGTTTGCTAAGGCTCATCTCCAAGTTCCCCTATTCCAAAGGCGATGGAATCTATGGCTAAAGCATCCTAAGTGCAGCCTACCATCATAAGCAACTAACTATTAGGAGCTACTATGCATTTTGATATTCATCCCAATGTTTTGGTAATGCTACACATCACCTAACTTGGTTATAAAATGTTGTCTGTATGTACATTGATGCTACTGATATCACTTGTACCTGATGTACCTGACTTTTCTTTGAAAAATAAAATTTTAAGTGATTAAAAAAAAAAAAAGATACCATAACCAACTCAAATAAACTATACTATACTGCTGACCATAAGTGGAGACCACAGCAGCCCACCACTCGATAATCAGCAGCCAGTTGAAATCCCTACTAGCCGGAAACCCCAACAACAGTTCCAGTCAGTTTTATTCCCTAAACTCAAACTTTAGGTTCAGCTATTGTAAAGTCACTTTAGGTTAGTGGAAAATATCAGTTTAACAACTTCTATTGAACTCTACGAAATCAACCGTGGGGGGTAAGTGTGTAGCTAGCGTAGATTTACACTTAAGGTAACTCCGGGGCTTGTGGCAAAATTAATAGGATAAGTAAGTTAGGATGTGGAAGATCCATGCATCAGGTGAAGTGAAACGATAAAAGTACTTTATTTTAAAGTGAGCAGCCAGCCATCAGCATCTGCCGGGGTATCAAACAAACAAACTACCCGGAGGAGGCTAGGATAAAGCACGCGGTATATAATACTTTTATCCTGGAGTCGTTTACGGACATCATTGAAGGTTTTCCTCTTCCTCTTTCTCTGCAGCTCAGCTGAAAAGTCGGGGAAAAGGAGGATGGAGGTGTTGCCATATTTGAGTGTGGGATGTTTACCGGCTTCAGAAAGGACCCTGTCCCTGTCTCGATAGTTGAGAAAATGAACTAGAAAAGGTCTGGGAAAGTTCCCAGGGTTTGCTCTGCCTGTGGGCACCAGATGGGCTCTTTCAAGCACATAAGTGGGGGGGAACATCTGTGAGTCCCAGTAAACTTTTGTAGAATTCCTCTGCAAATTCTGCTGGTCAATCTCCCTCAGGCAGCCCCAGGACTCTAGCATTATTTCGCCTTAGCTGGTTTTCAACATCATCTGATTTTGCGAACAAGGGTCTGTACCGTGCTTTGTAGTTCAGCAATGGAGGTCATCCTCCCCCTTATTTTGTCTAGGTCATTTCGGATCAGGTTGCATTCTTCAGCAAGATGGTCTATGCCCACCAGCAGTGAGGTCCTGCTCTGTTCTATCACAGCAAGGATGGTGGATGTAGGGGGCAGTAAGATGGCAGCAGTTACTCAGGATATTGCAGCCTTATTGGGTACTCAGTATTGGCCCAGCAATCCTTTAGGCCCCGGTAGAGAGATGGATTAAATCCTGAGTATGATAAGTCTGTGTGCCAGAGCCGTGGATGAATGAGGATCAGAGCTAATCTGTGGGACAGAGGCCGGGAAGATGGTGGCGGTCGCTAGGCCACAGGAGGCCGCATCTGACAGTCTATATTGGCCCAATAGTCCTCCCATCCGTTGCAGGCAGGTAGGGAGGTGAGGAGGTGAACAGGGATGGCAAGCCCACACTCCAGAGCTCAGGATGATGAGGCCCAGCGTGATCCGTGGGGCCTATGCCAGCAAGACGGCGGCAGCCGCAAGTGTGCGGATTCTATGGCTGCCCAGGAAACCTCTCGGACTGGCAGAATCACCGCTCAATCCTGGCCCAGGTCAAGGCAGGGGATGGAGGGAGACACTCTGGGGGAGTAGCAATGCTCACCAAGCAGGGAGATGCACAGATGGGGCAGGATTTGTTACAGGATTCCCGTAGGTCCTCTCCAACATGTCCGCCACCGCTCACATTAGGACACGCCACCCGCAAGGAGTGATTTTAATAGAAAATCAGTAATCCACTTTTAGTGGACTTTGGGTTTATTTTGTGCACCACTATATTTAATTGGTTCTGTATTGAACCTAATACCCTACTAAGTAGAGTTGAGCGAACACCTGGACGTTCGGGTTCGGAGGGTCCGTATGAACTTTGGGAAAAAGTCCGGGTTCGGCACCAAACGTTGCCCTAACGTTATCTCGGACACCGAACCCCATTGAAGTCAATGGGGACCCAAACTTTTAGGCACAAAAATGGCTGTAACAATGTCCTGGCAAGTGCAAGAGGGCTGCAAAAGGAAGTAAAATGGGGGTAAGAGTAGGGCAAGTGCCCTACAAAAAAATGGGGATAGGGAAAATAAATTAAAATCAAATAAAAAAAGGGGAAGGGGGGGTGGATGTGGAGTAGGAGCCTAGAGGTTGACTAGGCCATGACCATGGCAGTGTAGGTGGAAGTGGCGGTGGTCAAGGAGGAGAAGGAGGTAGCCAACATGGTATTTTTTTTTTGTTTGTTTATAATTGGGGTAGCCCCCAAAATATTGAGGCCTTTTCAAAAAAACAAGTATATGAATGGCTGTGTGAGTCCGGTCTAAATGTTTATTCTGCACAAGGTAAAGACAAGTCTTGTGGGATCCATGCCTGGTTCATTTTAATAAAGGTTAGCTTGTCCACGTTGGCTGTGGACAAACGGCTGCGCTTGTCTGTGATAACGCCCCCTGCCGTGCTAAACACACGTTTCGACAATACACTGGCTGCAGGGCAGGCCAGCACCTCCAAGGCATAAATGGCAAGCTCAGGCCATGTGGCCAATTTGGAGACCCAGAAGTTGAATGGGGCAGACCCATCAGTCAGTACGTGTAGGCGTGTGCACACATACTCTTGCACCATGTTGCTGAAATGCTGCCTCCTGCTAAGACGTTGTCTATCGGCTGGTGGTGCTGTTTGTTGTGGCGGGCTGCTGACAAAGCTTTGCCACATTTCGGCCACGCTAACCCTGCCTTCTGAGGTGCTGGCGGTGCCACAGCTGCGTTGGCGGCCTCTTCCTCCTCCTCCTCCTCCTCCTCTGCCTTCGCCTTGTGCTTCTGCTGAGCCCCCGGTGTCATTTGGGAATGCCCTCAGCAGTGCCTCTACCAGTGTGCGCTTGTAGTCGCGCATCTTGCTCT
>BLSH010194421.1:47967-58053 GCA_018402905.1 Glandirana rugosa
TCTAAAGTGTATGACGACGAAACTCAACGTCTAACGTTGTGCACGATCGTAGCGATCATTGTTTTATGCAGAGTTTGATCTGCAATCTGCAACTCAAAGCAGCAGTATGTGAAATCTCAAATTTCTGCTATCTGTCCCTCAGAGCGACAGCAGTAGTGATCTCAGGATGCAGGATCAGATGTTAAAATGTCTCCAATCTCTCCCTGACAAAAATGCCGGCAGCTTCCTCTCCCTACACTAACCCAAGAGCATGTGACATGCAGCACTGTGACACCAGCTTATAAAGAGGCTGGGTCACATGATGCACTGGCCAATCACAGCCATGCCATTAGTAGGCATGGCTGTGATGGCTTCTAAGGGCAAACCAGTGAAACGCTTGTTGATTGGCTGCCCTGCAGCTATTCAACATGCGTGATCAACTACCAGAACCCGAACCCAAAGGTTTTTTGAAATGTCCGTGTTCGGGTCTGGGTCCTGGACACCCGAAAGTTCGGTACGGACCCGAACATTACAGTCTGGGTTCGCTCAACACTACTACTAAGTGAATAAATCAATTTAGGATTTGTGGTTTTGTATGTAGGCATTATACAGAACGGCAAGTACTATTTAGGCATTATGACTGGTAGAATGCCTAGGAAAGGTGTGAATTAAATGGTTCATACTTTGACATCCCATTTTTCCCATTCTATACATTGCCTAGGCATTCTATAGAATGCCTAATTTCACACATTGACGATATCATATACATTTTTCATTTATTATAAGTGCTAAATAAGAAGATAATTAAGTTAATAGTTAAGTTAATATGAGATATTACTAACTACTATTTGTATTATCATTTTGGCAGGTGGCGTTTTTTTTCACATTTTCCAGTTACTCTTTTTAATAGTGATGAAAAAAGTCTGTTGTCTGCATAGTTCATCATTAGCCCAAAAAAATGTAAACAAATAAATTAATTATTCAGAGCAATGACTCATCCTTCTCAAATGCCTTCCCTCAATATAGATTTTACATAGAAAAAATGTCTGAAAGAGTGTCTGAAAGGAATCTTCTAATGCTGTGCTATCTCAGTTAAAACATCAGTTTAAAAATAAGCAAACTTGAAAAAATAACCAACATAAACACAACTGTTACAATATGGGAAACCTTACAACAACTCTCTAGTGGCCTCCACCTTCAAGTTTTGGCCCACATTCCAACAACTGCACTCTTTCCAGTATCTTTTTGACCATTATAGTGTCCCCAACAAAGACTTTTATCTGCACCTAAGAATATGTCATATCCTCTCGAACAATTGCTATACATCTCAAACGTTAACTAAAGAAGTCATCACTTTCTTTCACCTAACTCTCCCCAAACTCTGAGGTATATAGTTTGCTTTTAGGACTTACCAAGAAGGAAAAGTCCTCAGCCATGACTTACTGGGAAACCACCCTACAGATCTGGATACCCACCTCCCTCCGGCACCAAACAATTTGTGCTCCCACTACCTTTTTCAGGAACATTTCCCACTGGGAAAGGATGACGAAACTCTTGTACCACTGGTACTATACACCTGTAAAACTGGCTCGTATCTTCCCGACTCAAAGACAGAAATTCTGGCACTGTGATATAGATAGTCATATTCTCCACATATGGTAGGAATGCCCCTCAATTGTTTCTTATTGGAGTAACATTTTCACTCTCATTCATGATGTTACCCAAACTTCTAATGTATTAGTCCCGCAGATGGCTCTCTTCAGTTTAGGATTCTCGGCTTGGCCCTCAAAATGTCACCCTGTAATTACATATATACTTATTGCCGCTCACTTGGCCATAGACCGACTCTGGAAACAGACCTCCTCTCCCACCCTTGGTATGGCCATTGACATACTCAATGATCATGCTCATATGGAACACCTCTTTATAATTTCCCTTTAGCTGGACCGTATAGGGCCATCTGGGTTTTATGGTTAACCACTAATAAAATCATATTGATCAGCTATACCCTTGGCATAAAATAGCTGGCCTACTTTTCCTATCCCTATAACCTTCCTCTCTCCTTAGCCTAAGCCCCCCCCATCTCAGGGTACCCCCCTGAGTGGACAGTTAATGGCATTTTTTAATCTATATTCATTATTGTTGAAAAGTACAATACAACCTGTTCCTGCTCTTCCTCTATGTACACATATGTTCTCATGTATTCACATGTCAAAGGAAGCGGTCCCTACCCACTTCAATTTAATTTACATTGCTTTACTCTTTATATGTAAAAAGAAAAATTTTCAATAAAGAATATTGATTAAAAAAAGAATAACCAACACCACTGTAGTTAACTGTAAATGATTGGTGGGTGTGGCATGGAACTTACACAATTTCTTTCAGCACTTTTACCAATGAATTGTTTTACTTGCAACCATTGCACATTAACCACTTCAGCCCCGGAAGGATTTCCAGCTTTAGGACCGGAGCACTTTTTGCGATTCCGCGCTGCGTCGTTTTAACTGACAATTGCGCGGTCGTGCGACGTTGTACCCAAACGAAATTTGCGTCCTTTTTTTCCCACAAATAGAGCTTTCTTTTGGTGGTATTTGATCACCTCTGCGTCATTTCTGATCGCCGCTATAAACAAAAGAAGAGCGACAATTTTGCAAAAAAACCCAAATTTCTTACTTTTTGCTAAAATACAAATCCAAAAAAAATATAAAAAAACATTTTTTTTCACCGTTTTTGGCCGATTTATATTCTTCCTCATATTTGCGATAAAAAAAAATCGCAATCGGCGTTTATTGATTGGTTTGCGCAAAAGTGGTCGCGTTTACGGATGATGAGAATTAATTTTTGGGGTTTTTATTTTTTTTTATTTTTTACTAGTAATGGCGGCGATCTGCGATTTTTAGCGGTACTGCGATATTGGGGCGGACATGTCGGAACGTTTTGACACTTTTTTGGGACCATTGGCATTTATACAGAGATCAGTGCTATAAAAATGGACTGATTACTGTGTAAATGCCATTGGCAGTGAAGGGGTTAACCTGCAGGGGGCGCGCTAAGGGTTAACTATGTTCCCTGGGCGTGTTCTAACTGTATGGGGGCTTGCCTAGCTGGGGAAGGGAAGTGGTCACAGCCTTCACGTACAGGAAGGCTGTGATCACAGCCCTTCGCCCTCACACAGAGCGGAGGTCCGTGTCACAGTGGCTCTGTATCGCGGCCGCCGTCGTATGACGGCGATTCGCGTTACAGAGCCACATTGTCGCCGTCATTTGCCGATCAGCCGTCAGCAAGGGGTTAAAAGGGTTTGTAAAGGCAGAAGGCTTTTATCTAAATGCATTCTATGCATTAAGATAAAAAACCTTTTGTGTGTAGCAGCCCCCCCAGCACCCACCTAATTACTTACCTGAGCCCCATCTCTCTCCAGGGATGTCCACGGGTGTCTAAGCTATCTGGGACACTTCTGCTGATGAGACACAGCAGCAGCGCCATTAGCTCCCATGGCTGTCAATCAATATCCGTCAGCCAATCAGGGGAGAGAGGGGGTGGGGCCGGGTCAGGGCTCCGTGTCTGAATGGATACATGGAGCTCTGACTCGGCTCAGGTGCCCCCATAGATAGCTACTGGCTGAGGGGGCACTCAATAGGAGGGAGGGGCCAGGAGCTGCAAAGAGGGACCCGAGAAGAGGAGGATTTGGGCTGCTCTGTACAAAACCAACTGCACAGAGGAGGTAAGTATAACATGTTTGGGAAAAAAAAGACGTTACAATCACTTTAATTTTGCAGCTTAAGATTACACCCAAAAAAGTGTTTTGAATGTGCCCACCACCATCATCACATTATGGTGACTGACTGGAATTTTATTTCCCGGTTCACAGCTTTTTAGCTGATATGCTGAGGAGGCTTCACCACACATATCACTTGTCAAACTTGAATACATTTTATTTTTTTTGGCTTTAAAAATATATAGAAAATGAAACTGCTGCAAGATAACAGAAAATTGTGTTTGTCCAACCTCAAAAAATATAGCTCACTTCTGTATGGTAAGTAATAAAAAAAAATTCAGAATTTTGAGGTCCATAGCTGGAATACAGAAATGACTCTGGAGCTTACCTGCTTAAATACAGCGGGCATATTTGTGTACGCTTTTAACAATATGGTTGTCAATCTTTGACACTGAAATCAATAGATTGTATTTGACTTTTGAGGTTACTTGTAAATCACAGCATTACAGAATATTCTTATAAAAGCCATGTTTCTAAGCTCACAGCGAGGCAACATGTAAACAATCAGTCCAACTGACTCGTTAATTAATCAAGCGTACTTGCAACTGAGAAATTAGCTTCAGGTAAACAAAAGTTCGAATTTAAATGTGTCCTGGGAATGATCACTGGGGAATACTTTTTATACCACTGTAAGCAGTTTGAAGAATGGGCATCGTGAATAAAGAGATTTGCCAATTGATAACAGTAATAAGTGTTTTATATTGTAAAGCCAGTGATGGCAGTTATTATTTAGAACCTGAGTTCTGTGTGATCTGAGTTATCTGTGTAGAATCATCTCATGCAGCTCCATAAGAGGGGGAGTAGGAGTGTAATTATATTATGTACTGGACACACGAAAAGCTGTAGCTAGCGGTCAAGTTTCTCAGGAATCATAGATCAGCCATGACAGTTCTGCAGAACAGTTACACATTGCAGCAGTGATCTTACCCCCCTTCCCTCCTCCTTTAATTCAGAGGCTTAACTTTAGCATACTTCAAAAGAACCTGTTATCTCAACTTTAGAGACATCAGAAACCAATGCTTAGGCCTGTGCAGAGTTGTAAACAGCTAATTGAGTTCTGGCAGGATGTCTGTTTCCGCTGTCAAGGCCTATCGTAAAACTATGACCAAACCTATTAAGAATACATAGCCTGCCATAAAAGGATACCCAGAACTAATGGGGATCATAAAAGGCATTCAGAGCTCAAAAGTGACCCTTCAGAAACCTCTGCTCATTTCAAAACGTAACCAATCCACACACGATTCATTAAATCAGACAGGAATAGGCCACATTATTAATAAGTATATATTTGAATGGGGAATGTCATACTGAACGAATCAAGGTCATACATGAATATGTGCAGCTTGACAGGTTTATTCACGGCTGCTTCACTGGAGGTCATGAATTCACACAAGCCAGGATTGGTGAGTTACTGCAGACAGCCCCCTGCTACACCTACTGATCCCTTTGCTGGCTTAAATTTGAGTGGTTGTGCTCATTCCGCATTGTACTTTTGTACTTCTTATTGAACACTCACTTTGCTGTCTTTCAGGCCCTGGTGCAATCTCCTGGTGTATGATCTATGGCACCAAACATCCCAGTGGGGACACAGCTTCAACCTTATTAGACCGTACTTTTATGGCTCACTTAAACAGCAGGCTATTCCCTCTGTTTGCCTTTTAAAAATAAACATTGCTCATGTGCCTCCTGGACCTCCAGTGCAGCTAAGTCCATCGTCCTAATTTTTACAGGTAGGTCCTATTGATTTAGCTCCATAATGTAATGCTTTCTTTCTGTATTTTCTTATCTTTTGGTAATCTGGTCACTACAATCACCTTCCTCCATTATACCATTAATCAACAGGTGGGTCCTGTTGATTAAGCTTCACAATGTAATGCTTTTCTTTCAAATTTTATCCCACCTTTTCATAATCTGGGCACTACGATCACCTTCCTCCACTATATCACTAATCAACATGTGGGTCCTGTTGATTAAGCTCCACAATGTAATGCTTATTTTCTGAATTTTATCCCACTTTTTAGTAACCTGGGCACTACAATTACCTCCCTTCACTATATCACTAATCAACAGGTGGGTCCTGTTGATTAAGCTCCACAATGCAATGCTTATCTTCTGAATTCAAATATATCTTATTTTCTGGTAATCTGGGTACTACAATCACCTCCCTCTATCATATTATTGTTTTCTTTTTCATCCCTCTCCCTTCTTTCCCTTCCCTTCCTCCCCTCCCTCTCCTCTCCCCTGTCCCCCCCTCCCTTTCCCCCCTTTCTCCTTCATATCCTTCTCCCCCTCACCCCCCCCCTTTTCCCCCCTCTTTCTGTCTTCCTCTCCCCTGGCTTTTTCTGATTCTCTCTTGCCTTTCTTTTCCCATTCCCTTCCCTTTTCTCCCCACTTCCCTCCTCTGCCTTCCCCCCTCCCTTTCCTATTTTCATTCCCTTTGTTTTCCTTCCTTCCCCCTCTTCCTCTCCCTTTCCCTTCACTCTCCTTCTCCCTTCCTCTCCCCTCCTCATTTCTTACCCATCTCCTTCCTTGTAGCACCCAGGCCTTCCTGCCTTTCCCATCTATCCTAGACCCCTAGTTCTACCCTTTTCCCCATTCCTTTTTCCACCTCAGCCAATATCTACCTGTTTATTCTACACCTCTTCCAATATCATCACATACAATTTTATAACCTTTCACATTTAATCCTGAACATTACATGTTGGCGCCTATCTATCTTGAGTATGACCATTAAGGACCCTTACTTACATTTGAATTTTTTTATATATAGTTACAGCACATATTTACCCCCCGTGCTCGCCGTGGGGGGAGACGCCCCCTCTGGGGCATATAATGAAGCCCACCTGGAGATCTGAGACATTGGGGTATGTTCACCATATCTGACCTTTTCCCAGGCTTTTAAATATGTTCATTGTGTGCAATGACTAAGAAGATTTACTGTACTCCCATTATTTTTAGATTTCCTTCCTTTATACTCCTGAAGAAGCAGCTTGATCCACGAAACCGGTCGAGTGGGAAAGAAACATACAGTTGGCCTTCCATCCCAAACCTAAGGGTCCAACCCCTGGCCCAATCGCTAATTCTCCTCCTAGACTTTAGGAGTGCAGTATATGTATAACAAAATACTTTGCATGTAATCATTCTTATTTGATTCATTGGTAACATGTGTGTTTTATTATATTTCGTAATTGAATAAAAACTATTGTTTTACTATAATTTGTATGTTTCCTGAGTGCTGAGATAGTCCAAGCTTGCAATTCTCTGATTGGGACCTGATACTGGGGCAGGTCCAATCGTCCATCTTTCCACTTATTAATCCGGATGATGGCACTCAATCTATGTACACACTAGTCTTTTTGAGGCTCTCAATTCTCTATTCAATAGGGTGGATAATATACCCATCTCTCCTTTTGCTCCATAACTGAGCCTCATGCTACACCCTTGTATCCTTCTCCAAAATACCTTAGAACCCAACTACACAGCCCTCAACTATGTTAATTGATCTGGGATTCTGGGCTATATTACCTCCAATTCTTTTATAAGGATGGACGTTCGCGGTACGGGAGGGTCAGGATTTATGTCTGGTATCCAAGCGGGATGCTTAAAGGATTCTAAAAGTGAGGACGAATCTAAACTGTTTTTGGAAAGACTATTCAGTTTGCTCAAGAAAAAAATCGTATCTTCACTGGCCTATTCCTATATGGTCCTCCCCGCCCTACTACTAGGGAGACTGTTAAGGTGGTCACCAAATATTCTGCCCTTCACCAACAACTCCATTCCGTCTTGTCCCAACACTGGCACCTCCTATCAGACCATCATATTTTGACCAAATACATCCGGCCCATCTCAGAGCTGGTCTTTCGAAGGGCTACCGCCCTCCGAGTTACATTAACTAGCAGTCATTACCAGGCAGCTAGCTCATGACCCCCAGGGTGCCGGGGCACATTTAAATGTGGCACATGCCCACATTGCCCCTGGAGCCTTGAGGGAATCACTTTTACTTTACAAAATGGTGAACACTTTTCATCCCCTGCCCATGCTAACTGTGGGACTAGGGGAGTAGTGTATATGGTGGTGTGCAAGCGTGGTGCCTTCTATGTGGGCAAAGCGATATGAGAACTTTGTCAAAAGGTTGGTGACCACCTCTCTAACACCTCTGGGGGGAGACTCACTACAGTGGGTCACCATATTGGCCTATACCATGGGTTTGACATTCAGAGTGTCAAATTTATGGTACTTGAAGTTATTCCAGAAGATCCCAGGGGGGGTGATTGGGACCGCCGTATCCTGCAGCGTGAAATGCTGTGGATTGAGCAACTTAGTGCCCACATTCCCCCTGGTATCAATGAGGCACACACATATAAATCTCTTCTGTAAAAACTCCCCTGGGTAGTTGTCCTCCCCCTCTGTTCCTCTGAATGTCTAACAACCGCTGCCTAGACCCTATCCGGTTCTTTCCTCTCCCCCTCTGAACAATTTTCCCTGCTGGGATTGGAGAATATATGCCCATATGGTTCCATTATTCAACCTTGGCTCCATAACCTTTATATGTGACTGTGCATTGTGACCATTAATTACTTTGGTTGTTAGCAATATGTTAATTACAGGGATAATCTTCTATCAAGGGAGTATTCCCATTTATATTGGATCTACCTGCTCTGAAGTGCCAGCCCCTTATACAGGCACACTGTGCATTTTGAATTGTGTTTTAATACAACACACATGTATCTAGCCACTTGCCCTTTAAGGGATCGGTGTCTCCCTAGTGTGTGGCTGCTCTCTCCCCACACGGCGGGCATGTGACCCCTTTGCTTGTGCAGGTGCTAATCTTGCACTTTTGCCCTCGCCTAGCCGTCAGTACTTGGGCGGCAATACAGGTCACACACATCCATCCTAGGGATGTGTTGTGGGAGGGGTCAGGCACGGCTTGTCGGCTTCCTGCTCATTAGCAGGTGATACCGAATGGCTGTGCAGAGGGTATATAAATGTGCAGTACAGCAGGCTTATTCACGGCTGCTTCACTGGAGGTCTTGAATTCACACAAGCCAGGACTGGTGAGTTACTGCAGACAGCCCCCTGCTACCCCTACTGATCCCTTTGCTGGCTTAAATTTGAGCAGTTGTGCTCATTCTGCATTGTACTTTTGTACTTCTTATTGAACACACTCACTTTGCTGTCTTTCAGGCCCTGGTGCAATCTCCTGGTGTATGATCTATGGCACCAAACATCCCTGTGGGGACACAGCTTCAACCTTAATATACCATACTTTTATGGCTCACTTAAACAGCAGGCTATTCCCTCTGTTTGCCTTTTAAAAATAAACATTGCTCATGTACCTCCTGGATCTCCAGTGCAGCTAAGCCCGCCGTCCTAATTTTAACAGGTGGGTCCTATTGATTAGCTCCATAATGTAATGCTTTCTTTGTGTATTTTCTTATCTTTTGGTAATCTGAGCACTACAATCACCTTCCTCCATTATACCATTAATCAACAAGTGGGTCCTGTTGATTAAGCGTCACAATATAATGCTTTTCTTTCAAATTTTATCCCACCTTTTGATTATCTGGGCACTACGATCACCTTCCTCCACTATATCACTAATCGACATGTGGGTCCTGTTGATTAAAGTGGTTGTAAACTCGTGAAAACCACTTTAACCTACAGGTAAGCCTATAATAAGGCTTACTTGTAGGTGCCTTGCATATCTCCTAAACCTGTATGGTTCAGGAGATATGCAGTGTATGTGCTGTGCCGATGTCATGTCGGCACATGCACAGTGAAGAATTGGCCTCCGTGCCGTTATTCCACTGTGACCGTGCCGTGACTGGCGGCTCCCACACAGCGCCAGAGATCATGGCCCCAGAAGGAAAAGGGGCAGAAGATGGACGCGGCCTGGAGTGGGGACATCGCTGGATGCTGCAGGTTTCTTTTTCAGGTAAGTGGCACATAATGGGCTACTATGCGATGCATAGTAGCCCATTATGCTTCTAATTTACAGGGGACTATTGCGGAAGTAAACCCAATCTGGGTTTACTTCCTCTTTAAGCTCCACAATGTAATGCTTATTTTCTGAATTTTATCCCACTTTTTAGTAACCTGGGCACTACAATCACCTCCCTCCATTATATCATTAATCAACAGATGGGTCCTGTTGATTAAGCTCCACAATGCAATGCTTATCTTCTGAATTTAAGTATATCTTATTTTCTGGTAATCTGGGTACTACAATCACCTCCCTCTATCATATTATTGTTTTCTTTTCCATCCTTCTCCCTTCTTTCCCTCCCCCCCTCCTCTTCCCTGTTCACCCCTTCCCCCCTCCCTTTCTCCTT
>BLSH010194473.1:44904-66125 GCA_018402905.1 Glandirana rugosa
GGTAAGTCGACGTCTCGACTAAATAATTACCACTGTCGTTTTCGCAAACGAGGGTGGTAAGTATTTCGTCGTTGAGGTCGCGACAACCGCCACTAAAGTGGTGGTGTCAATTTTTATTCACGGATACTTTATGAATGGTGGGAGCAAACGCTTTTGCTGTCACCATTAATAAATCAGCTCTGCAGCTGAATGGCGTACCTGAAAAGGAATAAACAATTAATAAAACACAGTAACGTAAAAAATGACATACCTGCTAAGAAGAAAAAAAATTGTAAAACACATCAACAATATACAGTGAGTAGATATTGCGCTCATTCAGCAGTACTTCATACATAAAGAGACGCCTCTCTCGTATGATAAGTGCACTATCAACCAGAATAAACCATCCCAGTGGCACCACTTACTGCTATATTTAAATCATAGCGCCTAACATAAAAAATTACATACCTGCAAAAAAAACATTATAAAAACAGTAACAAACAGGCATGCATATAAAATATTAACAATAGAGAGAGAACAGAGAGAGATTAGAGAGAAAACAAGAGAGAGAGAAAAAAAGAAACGTACAACTGTTTTTGTTTTTTTTATTAAATATTTTTTTTTGTTTTTTTTAACTTTTTTATTTTTTTTGTTTTTTTTTTAACTTTTTTTATTTATTTATTTTTTTTGGTACAACTTTTTTTTTAACAAAAAACAAACAGGTTTCCGCTTTGGGTCTCTCAAAAATGCACTGGCATTTTTGGAGACCCTATGTCAGTGTGCCTATCGCTGTGTCTGCTGCACCCTACGCTAATAATTCACTAATGTGTGATAGTGTTCAAAACAGTCATTGATGCAGAGACCAGACTGGTCAGGACAGGCTTTGCAATAACTGCAGGTGTCATGCCTGTATCCGCGTCGTCTGCAGACACGACATCTCTTTTGGGGTGTTCTTTGGCCTGGGGTACCACGGAGGAGGCGTGGAAAGTGCCTCCCATGCAGCCGGCTAACTGCATTCACATTGTGAGGTGGGGGTGCAACACCTTCTGGATACAGAAGGGCAGTGACGATCTCTTCCATGAATTTGAGGAAGGATCCTGTCAGTCCTGACGCTCTGTATAAGACATGAGCGTTCAGCAAAGCCAATTGAAAAAAAGTATAGAGACACTTTTTTGTACCAGCGTCTCGCTCTACGGGTAATTAGGTACGGCACCAGTAACTGATCATTGAGGTCCACCCCTCCCATATTTAGGTTATATTCGTGGACACAGAGGGGTTTCTCCACAAGACCAGTCGCCGTAGAAATTTGCACTGTCGTATCTGCGTGAAGGGAGATCAGAACTAAAACATTCCGATTGTCCCTCCACTTCACCGCAAGCAAATTATTACACTTTACGCAGGTTCTCTCCCCCCGACTAAGACGGGATTCTACAAGCTGTTGGGGGAAGCCCCGGCGATTAGGTCGCACGGTGCCACATGCTCCAATCTGTTGATCAAATAAATGACTAAACAGTGGCACGCTCGTGTAATAATTGTCCACGTATAAGTGGTACCCCTTTCCGAATAAGGATGACACCAAGCTCCACACAATCTTGCCAGCGCTCCCTATGTAGTCTGGGCATCCTTCCGGCTCTACGTGACTATCTTTGCCCTCATAAACCAGAAAACTATATGTATAGCCTGTGGCCCTGTCACAGAGCTTATACATCTTGACCCCGTATCTGGCACGCTTGCTGGGGACAAACTGCTTGAAAGCAAGACGGCCAGAAAATTTAACCAGGGACTCGTCCACGCACACAACTTCTTTGGGAATAAAAAGTGGTTTATGAGGGGCCGAATTTTGTAGAGCCGGTCAAATTCAGGATCACCCCGTGGACGACTAAGTTCATTATCACTAAAGTGCATGAACCGCAAAATCTGCTCGTACCGTGCCCTGGACATGCAAGCAGAGAACACGGGCATATGGTGAATTGTGTGCGTGGACCAATATGACCGCAATTCACATCTTTTGGTTATGCCCACGAGGAAGGAAAGGCCCAGAAAGGTCTTAAATTCTGGAACCGTGATTGGTTTCCAGTCTCTGGCAAGCATCAAATGGGGATTAATGGCGATGAATTGACCAGCATATAAATTGCTTTGGTCCACAATAGATCTATAGAGATCTTCCGTGAAATACAGCGAATAAAAATCAATGGCCGTAAAATCAGCTGTATTCACCGTGATTCCGGGTTGGGCAGGGAATGGGGGAAGTACGGGCGCTGCATCAGTGGGGGGTTGCCAATCAGGGTTTGCAAGCGCGTCAGGAAGGGCACTATGGGTTCTGTGGGCCTGTGTTCGTCTTCTTCGTGGCTGCGGGGCATTTCTCGTGCTAGCCACACCAGCTTGTACTGCACATATGGGACTCGCCACGTCACCAAGTGTTACTGCAGTGCTGGTTTGTCTACGTCCAGGGGGTACTAGGCTGCTGGTGCTCGCCAGTTCACCAGAATGGGTAGCAGCACTAGTACTGGATCTCTGCTGCATACGAGAGCCCTGTGGTTCACGCACATCAGTGACAGCAGAACGGGTCTGGTACGCCTGACTCTAGCAGGGACCATAACTTCGTCGTCAGAGCTATCTGTCAGGGTGCTGCTGCTGTCTACAGGTTCATATGCTGAGCCTGAATCTGACAGTGAGGCTTCCCCATCGCTCTCATCTGTCAAACTCAGCATATTGTAGGCCTCTTCGCTAGTGTACTTGCGGCCAGACATTTTGGACTTTCTAAATTTGAAACGTACACTAGCGTGACTCACAGGCAAAAAAGCGCACCTGGTTGTCAGAGCCTGTTTCAAATGCTACCAAATTCACTGTCAGAATTCGCAGGGATCGGGCGTGATCTCTGCGAAGGCTGCAGATATGTGTGTTGTGTTTTGTAAGTGACAGCGATCTACTGATCCTGCACTTGGGTGGGCTGGGATGGGCGGAGGGGCTAAACGCAGGTGCTAGCGGTTATCTGGGCTGATCCCGCTAACACTGCGTTTTTTAGTACCCTAATCTAGTGGGGGAGCTAATATATATCTGATCAGATTGCAGATATTGATCTGATCAGATATTACAATAATATCTAGCACCTACCTAATGTGCGTGCGTGTCAGAGTACCTCACTAACTGACCCTGCCTGGCGTTTACGCTGACCCTAACGCACACTAAAAGCTAACTGGGGTCATCGCCGGGTGATCGGGGGTTAAAACCTATAAAAGGTAAATACGGCGGGTATTCTGATTGAAAAAAAAAACTATATATCTAGCTAGCGTCATCTGTGACACTTATACGGTGATCACAGGTGACAGGGGGCAATCAAGGGGTTAAAAACTTTATTGGGGGGCAGGGGGGTATTTTCACCTAACTAGGCCTAGTACTAGCCTAACCTAACACTGATTTAGTGTCACAAGGGTCACAAGTACAGCGATCGCTAAAAATCAGATCGCTGCACTATGTGATACTGTGACAGGGGGTGACAGGTAGTGAAAGGGTTAACTGGGGGGCGATCAAGGGGTTAAATGTGCCTATGTGGCCTGGTGTCAGTGTAGTGATTGTGTAACTCACGTTTTTAGATGCTTCTTCTTCCTCTCTGAAACCGAAAAGAGCTTCAGGGAGGAAGAGGAGTTAACTTCCCCTGCCTCTGTTTACATTTACAGAGGCAGAGGAACATTTCATTGGCAAGGGCGATCTACAGGGCCAGGCCAAAAATCATTGGCCTGGCCCTGTAGATTGAAAGGCCCTCTGTCAAATGCCGTTGCTGCGCCCGCGGCTCGTGATCGCGGCCGCCGTCATATGATGGCGATTTGCGCTCAGAAGCCACCTTGTCGCCGTCAAATGCCGATCACCGGTCGGCAAGGGGTTAATCTTGTGAGGTAATAGTGTAAGGCAAACAACTTGTCCCTAAACACTGGGAAGACCAAGGAATTAATAACTGATTTTAGGAAGAGTAAAACTGACATGGTTCCACTCTACCTTAAAGGAGAATTGATAGAGCAGGTGCCCGTTTTTAAGTTTTTAGGTATTAAAATTTCAGAAAATGTATCCTGGTCATTGAATGTGATAGCTGTCACCAAGAGGTGTCAGCAACGTTTATATTTCCTAAGACTTCTTAAGAAAAATGGCCTAAGGAGACACATCTTGGAGTCCTTCTATCGCTCCTCCATTGAGAGCGTGCAGATATACTGCATTTTAATTTGGTAATCCAACTGCACACTAGCAGAAAAAACTTTCCTTCAGAAAATAATAAATGCTGCACAGAAGGTCGTGGGATGCAGACTAGCTTCTCTGAACGAAATTTACAAGTCCCGTTGTGTTACTAGGGCAGGAAAAATAGTGAGTGATCCGTCCCACCCGGGAAACTATCTTTTTGAACTCCTGCCATTTGGTAGGAGGTTCAGAAGTATAAAGGTGAGGACAAATAGTTTTAAGGAAAGTTTCTTTCCAAGAGCTATCAAAGCCCTAAGGCCTCATACACACGGGCGTATATAAAATAATAAACAAAACGTCGGGCCCGACGTCAAGGAGATAAAGTCGACGTTTTTCGGCGTTATGCATTGGCGTTTTTGAGCGCTAGTGAGCGTCGGCGTCAATAGACGTTTTTTTAAAAAAAATCATTCCTCTGCTATTTTTCAACCTAAAAACGTCGGCGTCAAAAAACGCCGGAAAACGCCGGTACAATATTAGGTGGCGTTTGTTGGCGTCTGTTGGCGTCTCGTGGCGTTTTGCGGCGCTTTTTGACGTCGTTGCAGCCAAGGAACGCGCTGGTCGTGGGTTCTCTGATACGCCGACGCCATCTACAGCTCAAAAACGCCGACGTATTTTATGTGGCCATTGACTAACATGGGGAGCAGCTAAAAAACGTCAGTAGACGCCGGCGTCAAAATACGCCCGTGTGTATGAGGCCTTAATGGTAATTTTTGAAAACCAGTATTTAACTGTCGGTTACTTGGCTTGCTGCTGTGGGGGGGGGTTCTTTTTAGGTCATTTTTGTATGGGGGGTAAAATTGTCTATATGTATGTGTATGTTGAGGTTGTTAATGGACATTGTCGTTTACTCCTGGTCACTCATTGAACAGAGTGGGCTGTTTTCATGTCCACTCTGCCTAAATTGAGTGGGCACGGATGTGCCATCCGCCTGTTCTGCTCTGATCAGCAGGGGATACGTGAGCTGATTCCCTGCTGATTAGAATGCAAACTGCCTGGGCTAGTTTTTGGTTGATATGACCCTATAAAAAAATATTCACATTGGATCAATATTCACATTATGTTGCTTCCTCACCACCCCTAATATCCTGCGCCACTGCACCAAAACTGCATGCATTGCATGTGGTCACAGGGCAGTCACTGCCCACCAAACAAAAGGGGGTAATTTTTGCCAAGCTTGTGTATACCCCCAACACAACTCAATTGCCTGTTTTTACACCCCCATGACCATAAGTGTAAATATAAATAAGACCTTAGGGTTTGTTCACATGGGTGATCAGAGGGCAGTGAAAGCAAGCAACTGAGAAATGTTTTTATTACCCTTCTGGACAAGGAGATGCAGCTGCTAAGAATTGTACACATGTCCTGGCCCAATGCTTTGCTTCATAGCCACAAAATGAGATGGCCATGCCGTTGGTGTATCATCATGTGTGCAAAAGTGTGGGAGGCACATAGACCCCAAGGGAAGGGGGGCCCACTGTGCCCTGTTACACACCATACACAAGAAGTAATCAATTATATTTTATCAACAGCACTGGATCAGCTGCTGCTTTAATCCTCCTACTATTGCCAGTGTTTCTGGCAGTACAATATGCTGCATGAATGCCACAGAGATTAAGGAGGAGGAGGCTAAATCTGCCCAGCCCCCCACTCCATCCTTGCTGTGTCTGTCCTGTCCCACACTCCACCCCCTGACATGAAAGGTCTTGCTGTGGAGGCAGCATATTTTAATTTAAAGCCTGCACAGTAGCTCTAGATCCTGGCTGCCTGAACCTTGGGTCATAATTGGTGAATGCAGGCATACTGAACCCCCTCCCCCTTATTGACATTTGCAAAAGACTATCCTTTGCTGCTCCAAGGGCCCATTCACTTATTTAGCAATGATTGCCACTCCTCTGAAAAGTGATCTATGCTCAGATTGCTTTTCAGAGGCTGGTGAGTGGCAATGAGGAGATGATATGCCACTTCCTCACTGCCTTTTTTAACCCACTAGATGTTTCATTGCCTCACTAAATATGTGTGGATGGCAAGTGACACCACATCTGGTGGCAGGCTATGGGTGTCAAGTGGCACATTGCATCTGGTGGCAGGCTATGGGTGGAAAGTGGCACCACATCTGGTGGCAGGCTATGGGTGGCAAGTGGCACTGCATCTGGTGGCAGGCTATGGGTGGCAGGTGGCTCCACATCTGGTGGCAGGCTATGGTGGAAAGTGGCACACTGCATCTGGTGGCCAGCTATGGATGGAAAGTGGCACACTGCATTTGGTGGTAGGCTACGAGTGGGAAGTGGTACAGTGAATCTGGTGGCAGGCTATGGGTGCAAAGTGGCACACTGCATCTGGTGGCAGGTTATGTGTGAAAAGTGGCACACTGCATCTGGTGGCAGGTTATGTGTGGCAAGTGGCACACTGCATCTGGTGGCGGGCGATGGTGGCAAGTGACAAGCTGCATCTGGTGGCAGGCAACAGTGGCAAGTGACAAGTTGCATCTAGTGGCAGGCGATGGTGGCAAGTGACAAGCTGCATCTGGTGGCAGGCGATGATGGCAAGTAACAAGCTGCATCTAGTGGCAGGTGAAGATGGCAAGTGACAAGCTGCATCTGGTGGACGGCAAGGGTGGTAAGTGACAAGCTGCATCTAGTGGCAGGCAACAGTGGCAAGTAACAAGCAGCATCTAGTGGCAGGCGACTGTGGCAAGTGACAAGCTGCATCTGTTGGCAGGCGCAGGTGGTAAGTGACAAGCTGAGTGGAGAAAAACACCGCTTTAAGAGAATCACCTGTCTGAAGGCTGCAATCATCCAGGTATGTAGCAGGGTGCACGCACAGTTTGCTAAATAGCAGGGAAACAAGGAAAGGCTGGATGGCCGCACTCCGATGCAAACTCCTTTATTCAAACTACATGCAGACAGTGGAGGACTACAAGTCACAGAAGGCTGACGTGTTTCACACCTTCACATGGTGTTTAATCATAGCCTAAATATGTGCACATAATGAACAAGTATATATACTCTATAAAAGCAATATAAATGAGTGGGCATGGCCACGTCCATATGTGATCAACCCATGCTGCATCCAATTAGTCAATTAATTGCCGGTCAGGCTAACTGAAATGAATGTTGCAAAGTTGGAAGAAAAGCGCAACGGGCTGATCCCCAATGCAGCACGGCAGATCCACTTCACAAAAATATACATACATAGAACATATAGACAAAATAAATGAACATATGTAGAATAAAAAGGTACAAAATTACCTTTGCACAAAGTTTGAGCATGGGACCCCACATCTGTACCCCTGAAATCAATAAACCATTTTTACCAGAATCGCATATAAAAAAAGTGACTAGCTGCATCTGGTGGCAGGCAATGGTGGCAAGTGACAAGCTGCATCTGGTGGCTGGCAACAGTGGTAAGTGACAAGCTGCATCTGGTGGCTGGCAACAGTGGTAAGTGACAAGCTGCATCTGGTGGCAGGCGATGGTAGCACGCTGCATCTGGTGACAAGTGATACACTCAGGGCTCCCACTGATTCTGCATTATGGTGAGTTGAACTATTTCATTTTATATTACAATGTAGTAATAGAAATAATGCACTTCAATCATCCTGACACCATGGTACCGTAATGATTGAAGCACCAACATCAGCCGTTCGACTCACCCGCCGCCGAATTCCCCGTCCACCCCGAGACTACATCAACCCCCATCTTTTTTTGGGAATGGCAGTTTGGAAATGTGGTCACCCTAGCATCCAGTCAGGGAGAAGACAGAACTATTTTGGAGTATACTGATGCTAGCAAGGTTGGTTCAGAGAGTCTGGCCAGGCTAAGAGGTGAGCTGGTAAGCACCAGCAAGTAGAGTGTCAGTGTTGAGGATATGTGCAGGTAAATGTGCAGAGCCAGTATCTCCAATGCACCTGTTCTAAAGTGAAAGGCAAAGAATTTATTGACATGTTAAGGTAAATTTATTCTAAACACTGCAAAGAAGGAAAAAAAAACAAGTCACAGTAGTTTTGCACAGCAAAACAGATTCCTCCATCTACTCTATACAGTGCGGATAAACACATCTACAGTGCCAACTATTGTATTCTAGACAATGCAAAGAAGAAGTGCTTCTAATGGTGGTTTTGCACTCACTGTGCTTTGGGCGCAACACTGTGTACCCATGGTTTTGTGGGGGTTAGCTGTGCATTCCCATAGAAAGATCCTGCAGGCGGGATTTTTGTTGCTGCTCTTTCAGAAAGCGCACCAAAACCATTGGACATAATAGAAGTCTATGGGAAAGTGCAGCTAACTCACACAAAAACTACACTGTGCTGCACCCATACTGCTGCCAAAGTACAGCGGGGGCAGTATGAAAGCACTTCTCGAAGTAGCTACTGTAAAATGATAGAAAGTTGCAACAGACTATTATACTCTCACTTTCTGCTTAAGCTGACATCGTGCTAACTTTAAGGCTGGGTTCACACTATTGTGAATTGGATACCGGTTTCCCCACATCCAATTCACATGTCAGGAGACTGTGACCGGCTATCAAGGGAGCCAGTTCACACAGTTCCGGGACGGCTGCAGAGCGAATTGCACAGGAGTCCTGTGTGTCTTCTGGTCCATTTCAGGTCCAAATTCAGCCAAATTTCAGACCGAAATCAGACCTGAAACGGTGAATAGCAGGGGCGTGTGCAGTGAGGTCAGTGGCTGGTGAGGCACTGGCTAATATCAGAGCCAGATACATACTGGTTACATATTCATAAGTTTAAGTATTTTATGCTCATTATGTAGGAAATTGCAGTTCTACTAGTTCTACTTATTTAATAAAAATAATTACAAACACAAACCCTTTAAGATGTTTTTAAAAAGTTGCAACGACCACCATTTTATTCCCTAGGGTGTCTGCTAAAAATATAAATATATATAATGTTTGGGGGTACTATTTTCTAGCAAAAAAAAAAAAATGATGATTTTTACATGTTGGAGAAAAGTGTCAGAATTGGCCTGGGTGGCAAGTGATTAATTACCATAAGTAAGTAATATACAAATAATTACAACACAGAGGGTGCAGCGCCAATCAAATAATATAAACAATGATGAATAAAAGTCAGACAATAAACTGGTTAATTGATGAAAGAGATATCCCTGCACCGTCAAGAGTGAAGAGAATATATGATGTACTCGTCACCACTGTGCAAAGGAAAGGATATCCTGCTTACCAGATGGTGTTGACCCTTTAATCACAGAGGGTCAAACAGAGGGTCAAATAGCGCATGAATGGGAAAGTGAAACAAACGTCAAAACTCCTGCTACATAGACCTCACCAAATCATCCAATGGTCAGGGACCCAATCACAGTGCAGAGAGACTTGAAGAGCCAATAATGGATGTAAGTGCAGCCACTCTTTCCCTGGCTTCATGTCACTGTTCCAGCACTGTTTTTGACTCAAATAATATACAAATAATTATTATATATTGTTTTTAAGGTAATTTACTATACTGCCCACTTCTTTTTTTGTGTATGGTCATTAGCCTAGGCTTATGACATCATGCACAGCGCTCTCTCTCTTACTCTGCTGAGAATTTGTCAGGAAGGAAGGGGGGATGAGTCATAAAAGGGCCAATGAGAGCTGCAGGGCTGCAGAGCTGGAGGTGTGCTTGTGTTTGTCTGTGTAAATCCAGGAAGGGAACAGGCAGCAGCTTCAGATGCCCACAGTCTTTTTTGTTTAATATTTGTTTATTGAAAGATGAAGCAGATAAAATAATATACAGGAACAGTTCAAGTAATGCTTGAAAATTAAACATACAGGTATAACAGCAATTGTTTGGTGTTAAAGGTAATCAGGGTCGAATCTTCCAGAAAGGAAAATGTCAAAAAGACAATTACAATTATATCAGGGGGGCCTGAGCCTGGGTATACATAATGGCGGGCAAAATTACATAATCAAGTAAGCTATTATGTATATCAAGAGTTTAACAAAAGTAAGTATGGAGGAGAAATTAGCAAAAACAAGTAGTGAAAAAGAGGGGAGAAGAGAAGAGGGGGTGAAGGGAGATTGCTGGCGGCAGGTGTTGTGTTTGAGACCCATGTACACAATTTATTACAGGTCAAAGTTAGAGAGTTACCAAAAAGATACATTAGCATAGGATTTGGTCAGCCCTATGTGGTTTCTAAGGGTGAGTACATAATGTCTTTGTACTTAGAAGTGGTAGTGAACTCCAGCCATTGGGCCCAGGTGGTTGTGTGACACTTGGTGTCTCCTTTAGTTATGTAGGTGAGTTCCTCCATGAGGCACACCCACTTTGTGTAGCCAGCTCTTTAGAGAAGGGATTGTCTGCTGACCCCAAAGTGCTGGAATGAGAGCTTTGGCTGCATTAAGTGTTTGGTGAGAGATCTTTTGTATGTTCCAACTGGTTCCACCGTGCCATGGAATAGTATAGTCCAATGGTCACAAGGAAGAGGGGAGCCTGTTATTTGATTTATGATGTCAAGAATGTCTGTCCAGAAGATGTGAATAGCAGGGCAGGACCACCAGATGTGAGCATGAGTAGCTTTGTTCCCGCAGTTTCTCCAACACAATGGGGAACTGGAAGGGAACATGGAGTTTAATTTGGCTGGGGTAGAATGCCACCTGGCGAGCAGTTTATAATTTCCTTCTCACATCTTGGAGGACAGTGAAGATACATGAGTGAGTTTTAATATTTTTGCTTTTTTGTTTATCTGAGAGATGGGATTGAAGATCTGTTTCCCATTTGGCGACGAAGTCCAGATAATGGGGGTTTTGAACCTCTAGGGAGGGCTTTGTAGAACTGTGAAACACAGTGGGTTGGAGGATCTTTATAGTTGAATAATGATTCAATTGGAGATAGTTCTTGTATGTTTCGTAGTGGGTGAGGTAGAGATTTTACAATACGTTGTAGTTGGTTATATCTCCATCGGTCCATGGGTGTAGGCTGTCAGCTGAGGGAGTAAAACCTCACTAAATGTTTTATAGTAGAGAACTGTGTATACGTCTGAGCCTGGGGGCTTTGCCTAGAGGTGTGTTTTTTAACGCTTTTTGAAATTCTTCTATTGAGAAGTCAGTTTCCATGAGTTTAAAAGCTTTTCGTGGTAGTTTGGGGAGATTTGTCTTTTTGAGATAGGAAGGTATTTGTTTACGTCTCTCTTCAGGCGTTTGAGAGGCTAGGTCACCTTTCATGTCCTAAAGGTCAGCGTAAAATTCTCTAAAGACTTTGGCTATTTGAGGAGAGGTATGGACCATCTCACCAGTATTGGTTTTGATTTTAGAAATAAAGGATGCAGATTTTTTCACCTGGAGGGAGCATGCTAATTGTCTGCTGGGTTTGTCTTCCCACTCGTATATTTTCTGAAAAATGTAATGGAATTTTTTCTTGGTTTTTAGGTCTAAGAGGGTTTTAAGTTCTTCTGTTTTTTGCGTGAGTGCTTAGAGGTGTGAGGAATGTAGAGAACGTTTATGCTATGTCTAAATTAGCAACCTGTTTTAACACTTCTTTAAGCTGTTGACCATGCTCTCTCTTTTTCCTTGCACCCAGTTCCATCAACTGACCTCTCATTGTTGCCTTGTGGGTTTCCCATAATAGAGAAGGAGAGTTATCTGGAGACGTATTCTCCTTAATGAATTGTGTGATGGATGAAGACAAAATGGAGACATCAGTAGAATTGGAGAGGAGGGAATTGTTTAGTTTTCAGCTATTTGAGCCTGGTGGAAGAGAGGGGATGGTCAAGCCAATAGAGACAGGAGAGTGGTCTGATATGGATGCGTACCTATTGAAGCAGACATTAACATAGGTAGGTGAAAGTGATCTATGAAAATGTTATCGATTCTGGAATAAGATCTGTGTGTCTTAGTGTAGTGGGAATAATCTCTATCCATATGGTGAGATACACGCCAAGCATCCATCAATTAGATATCTTGCAAGCTTTTTTTAACATATGCAATATATTTAAAGGGTATGCCTGAATGACCAAGCGAGGTGTCAATTAAAGGATCAAGGGGCATGTTTATGTCTCCTGCTAATATATAGTGGGTACGGAAAGTATTCAGACCCCCTTACATTTTTCACTCTTTGTTATATTGCAGCCATTTGCTAAAGTCATTTAAGTTCATTTTTTCCCCTCATTAATGTACACACAGCACCCCATATTGACAGAAAAACACAGAATTCTTGACATTTTTGCAGATTTATTAAAAAAGAAAAACTGAAATATCACATGGTCCTAAGTATTCAGACCCTTTGCTCAGTATTTAGTAGAAGCCCCCTTTTGATCTAATACAGCCATGAGTCTTTTTGGGAAAGATGCAACAAGTTTTTCACACCTAAATTTGGGGATCCTCTCCCATTCCTCCTTGCAGATCCTCTCCAGTCCTGTCAGGATGGATGGTAAACGTTGATGGACAGCCATTTTTAGGTCTCTCCAGAGATGCTCAATTGGGTTTAAGTCAGGGCTCTGGTTGGGCCATTCAAGAACAGTCACGGAGTTGTTGTGAAGCCACTCCTTCGTTATTTTAGCTAGGTGCTTAGGGTCATTGTCTTGTTGGAAGGTAAACCTTCGGCCCAGTCTGAGGTCCTGAGCACTCTGGAGAAGGTTTTCATCCAGGATATCCCGGTACTTGGCCGCATTCATCTTTCCCTCGATTGCAACCAGTCGTCCTGTCCCTGCAGCTGAGAAACACCCCCACGGCCACTGTGCTCTTAGGAACCTTAAGTGCAGCAGAATTTTTTTGTAACCTTGGCCAGATTTGTGCCTTGCCACAATTCTGTCTCTGAGCTCTTCAGGGAGTTCCTTTGACCTCATGATTCTCATTTGCTCTGACATGCACTGTGGGCTGTAAGGTCTTATATAGACAGGTGTGTGGCTTTCCTAATCAAGTCCAATCAGTATAATCAAACACAGCTGGACTCAAATGAAGGTGTAGAACCATCTCAAGGATGATCAGAAGAAATGGACAGCACCTGAGTTAAATATATGAGTGTCACAGCAAAGGGTCTGAATACTTAGGACCATGTGATATGTCAGTTTTTCTTTTTTAATAAATCTGCAAAAATGTCAACAATTCTGTGTTTTTCTGTAAATATGGGGTGCTGTGTGTACAGTAACGAGGGAAAAAATCAACTTCAATGATATTAGCAAATGGCTGCAATATAACAAAGAGTGAAAAATTTAAGGGGGTCTGAATACTTTCCGTACCCACTGTAATAAGTCCCTTTGCAGAGTCTGCCAGTTGTGAAAGGATTTGGGATAAGAAGGCATGCTGGTTATAATTTGGAGCATAAATGTTTGCGAAAGTACATTAAGGAAAAGAAAACGACCATGGTCATCCGCGAGCATTTCTGTAAGTTGGAAGGATACACAGCCACTGAACTCAATGGCTACACCTTTGGCTTTGTTTATGTCCGACAGACTGTAGTACCTTTGGGGGAAATGTGGAGAGGAGAATTTCACAGGTGTAGTATGTATGAGGTGTGTTTCATGTAGAAAGGCTATAGAACACAAAGCTTATCTTAATCCTCTCATAATTTGATGTTGTTTTGCATTTAAACCATGCACGTTGTATGAAATAAGTTTTATAGTAGCCATCTGGTCAGTGGAGTGTGCGCCTCTAGTACATGGATCCAACCACACCAGAAAATAATGGGGGGGGGGGCAGACCAAGTAGGGAGGGGAGCAGAGAGGTAGTTAGGAAGAAAGATAGAAGTTTACAAAAAAACATATTGCACAGTTATAACACAAATATTGGGAAGTATGCAAAAATCGTGCAAAAATCTGCAGTGGACCCTGTGGGGAAGGAGAGGAGTCACCAACTGAGCCTCTACAGGTTGTTTGGGCATATACATTCGGGGACAACTTACTCCCTCCATCCCCAAAAGGAGGGGGGTTCGGAATGATTTTAAGTAACACATGAAGTGGGGGCGTTGGAACCCCTCATTAAATTACCCTATATATATATATTGTGAAATAGTAAGCAAAATAAATCCAACTATGTACTGAGCATGAGAAATCAATACCCAACGTTAAATCTAGGTCAACATATTAATCATATGGAACATAAGAACTGGTTAGTAAGAAGAGTCCTCAAGATGCTTATAAGTGGGAAGGTGTCTGAGGTATATAGCCACTGCTATTTGCCAAAGATAACTAGGCATAGTTCAGCAGTGACTCAGAAGTAGTAGACAGAAAAGTGTAAACTGCTTGTGTCTCACCCATTTTTCTGTGAGGAGCCCGGAGTCATGGTGCTCTTCTTTTTAGATGGGGTTTTTCGCCATTGTGGATCCTTGTTCAGCTTGAATACTGGGATAGGATCATGCCATCCAGGGAGCTCGATAAAAGGAATGTTGAGCTTATGTAGAAAATCTGGGAGGTCTTCTGGGAATCTGAGTGTTGCTGAAAGGCCATTTTTATTAGCGATTAGGCATGAGGGGAAACCCATCTGTAGGTAATACCATCTGTATGCAGTTGGTCTAGGAGAGGCTTGAGAGCTCTACGACGATCCAGTGTTGCTTTGGAAAGGTCAGGGAAGATGTGAAGAGCTGCTCTGTCAAAATCAATATTTGGCATGCCACGTAGCTTGATCATGATGGCATTTTTATCTTCAAAATGATGCAAGAGACATATGACATCTCTAGGTAGCTCTGCTGTCAGATTAAGCGGTCTCAGAGCGTGATGCACTCTGTCAAATCTCAGAGGGTCTGTGACTGCTCTACCCAAGATCATGTTTAATATACCTCAGATTGTCACTTCTAGGTCGTCATCTTTAGTAGCTTCTGGAGGACCTCTAATACGCAAGTTTCTGCGATTACGGTTCTTGAGGTCTTCAAGTTTGTATAAATTAGCGCAGTGTGCAAAGTCAAATTGTGTGATGGTATCTTGTAGCTCCTTAATGGCAGCTTTACATGTGCCCTGGCGTTGTTCTGTGTCTTCTACTCGAGCAAGCAGGTGAGACATATCGGATCTCACAGTCATGATCTTCTTTATAAATGATTTTTCTAGGCTATGGAACATTCCAGCAAGTTCTTTTTTTAAGCCCACTTACCAGTGTGGACATCTCAGAGCCAGTGGGGGAGCCCGGGTCTTCCATGAGATCCGATCCGCAGGACGAGGCAGGGGAGCGCGTAAGGCAGGAGAAGAGGCAGCTCTGGCCTGCATGTCTCATGTTTTGGGGCTGCTTATCTCCATGACTAAGAACCTTTTGATGGATCCCAGGGTGGTTGAGGCAGAGGCCGATCCCTTGACTGATCTCTTCCTGAGTTTTGTGTGCGATCCTGAGGCTTTAATTGACATTATTGGATGTTATTAGGGCCGATGGTCAGATGGAGCTTTCTCTATACATGTCCGCTCTGCGCCATGTGTAGGCCACGCCCCCCCAACTGCCCACAGTTAAAATGGATGCAGCCAGGTCAAAACTAAACAAAACCTTCAATTTTATCCAATTAGGCAGGCCCTTGTACTACATAGTTAAAGGTAAATCTAAAGAATATTGGACAGGAAATTGGACAGAAAATCTAACATATATGGCCAGCCTTAGTAGAGGGAGATTTTCTGCAACATATTTGGCAAGTACAGAATGACAGTATATATAAAATAATATGCAAAGTGAATGGAGGGAAGCTTCAGAATGGAAAATATGTTTTTATTACAAATTATGTGAGCAGACTGCAGTTCTTCTTTAAGAGGGCTGGGCTGGATGGTGACCAAATGGGATAACCCTAAATATTTCTATAAATTTCTAGAACATAAGGGCTGACTAACTGAGGCCCTAGACGCAGATGCACTGGATAAGAGCGGAGGGTATTGCGTGTCCTGATCCATTGGATACCCCCCAGTACAGGTCGGGGTGAACATTCGGTAGAGTGATCCAAAATATTTGTGTTACAGTGACTAAGGCTGCTAGTCAATAGGAGGCAGCACCAAATCTGAGGATCCAAGGTCACCCTAAAGTAAGTGAGACCGAGGGTGGCCATAGGTACGATCCCTGGTAACAAAAAAAAAAGAAAGAAAGAAAAAGTGAAGAATAGAGATAGAGAATAAGGAGCAGGATATATAGAAAGGGATAAAGAGAAAAAAAAAAAGAAAAGGAGATGGGGGAAGCCCTGCAGGAAGGGGAGGTGGCAGGTCTGCTTTCAGGAGAGGCCCAGTGCAAGAACGAAAGAGCATAGTACCACCAGGGTGACCATACTTTAGGAAATTTAGAATGGGAATTGTTTAAATACTCGACATTTTCTAGTTAATCATAAGATCGGTTATAGTGCTCTTTACCATTGAAAACAGAACAGAGGGCTTCTTCCACACTCTGGCAATAACCCCTATGGCTGCAATAAACAAATAAGATGCCAGTTTCTGTTGGTATGAGAACAAGCCCTGAATAGGGCAGTGCAACAAGGCGATTTTAGCATCTTTGTGTATGGGTATGTGAAATGAGGAGTGAAAGAGTCCAAACACCCTGGACCAAAACCCTACAAGGCGAGGACAAGTCCACCAAATGTGCACAACATTGCACCATTGGCAATTCGCACCCTCTCAAGCACCGGTCACTGTAGGTCGGGTTCGAGCTCGCTATATGGGCTGGTACCCAGTACCATCGCAGAAGGACTTTGTATGCAGCATCTAGAGTAGCTGTGTTGACGGAGCACTTAGCCACAGAAAACCAAGCCTTGTTGCAGTCCTCTGGTTCGATAGAGGTCTCCAGATGCCATTCCCACCAAGATTTAAAAGATGCAGCCCCAGACAGATCTATGGTGTTGAGAGAAGAATAGATTTTTGGGATAGCAACAGAGGCATCAGGGGAATGGAGGTAAAGGTGCTCAAAAAAGGTCTCTTGAAAAGGAAAGGAGGCGTTATGCCTCAGCTTAGAAACTCAGTTGCATAGTTGGGCGTATTAAGAGAATTCCTCCAGGGGCGCCTCATGGGAATCTTGGAAAGATGACCGGGGGGAGAGTGCAGGATTAGAGGAAATGTTGGACCTCAGTGAAGCCACGGGTGGTTCACCAAGAGAAGGAGCATGGCTGGTCAAGGCCCGGCAGGAACAGGGGGTTATTAAGAAGAGGTAAGAAGAGATAGGAACGGGGAAATTGTCAGGGCTGGGCTCAGCTCTCCCTTCTCAGAGCAAGCTGCTTAGCCGAGGGATAATTGCCAATCTTAGGTTCCCATATGCTCTCACCTGATGACCATTTCCTGCTTTGTTAAGCCAGCTCTGCTGCTATATAAACTGCCTGGATCAGATCGCAGATGCCTTCGCCTTGGTCAAAATCTCTGGAGAAATCTCTGCTGTGGGTTCCTGTGAAAGACTTTGCCTGTTTGACATTCCCTTCTGGTTCTTGGATTCAAGACCCTGCTCGGCTAACTCTCCTCCTGGCTCCTGACCCTGCATTCTGTTTTGTTTGACCTCACTGATCTCTGGATTCCTTATTCACTGGCTTACTCTGACTATCCGCTCTGGTTAGTGAACAATGGCTATGTTTTGACCACGTTTTCTCTGTTTATAACATTTACCTTTTTATTAGAAAAGTGTGATTTTACTGCACTTCTGTCTTTCTGTGATTCATGGTTCCTGGCAGACATAAGGTTACCTGAGTAGCTGACAGAATCCCAGAGTTTTAAGCTGTGACACATAAGCGGGCTAGGGGAGGAGGGGCGAACGGGTAATGGGGCACTATTAGAGAGTTCGAGGAGCACCCACAATGAGATGTCCGAATCTGCATGGAGCAAAGTTAGCTGGGAGATCTGGGCCGCTTGATAGTACTTAACTAAATTAGGGACCTCTAGGCCTTCGCACAGTCTATGTCTGAAAAGGGGGGAACGCGCCACATGGGGGCATTGAAAAGCCCAAATAAAGGATAGGATCTTGTTCTGCAGTAAACATAGAAAAAAATAAGGGACATAGACTGGAAGAGTACAAAAATAATAAAGGACTTTAAGGAGGATGGTCATCTTGACCGCATAGATGCGGCCTATCCAAGACAAAGAAGGGACCCCAGGATTGCATTAAGGAGGTAAGTGATCATGGTAGGGGGTAGTAATTGGTGGATGAGTAATGGGGGGTCAGTTTGATGCCAAGGTAATCCAAGGAGGATAATTTCCAATGGTATGGGAAGAAGGCACGTAGCTGAGTCACCAAAGAGGGTGGTAAGGAAATGTTCAAAACAGTGGTTTTGTGGGGGTTGATTTGGAGCCCAGAGAAAGCCCAGAAATGGGCGAGAAGGGATTGGAGATTGGGAAGGGTGGTCAGGGGATTGGTCAGGGTCAAGAGGGCATCATCAGTAAAGAGGCTGAATTAGTGGTGAATACCAGGAAACGGAATACCAGCATATGGAATACCAGCGATATTGGGGTCTTCTCTAAGGACGATGGCCAGAGGCTCAAGGGCTAGAATGAATAGAGATGGTGATTTGGTGCATGGTGATGGATCTGTTTGGTCCCTTGGTAGATCAGGAAAGAAGCAGAGAGTTGGCCAGCATAAGTAACCTTGGCAGAAGGGGAGGAGTAGAGGGCCAAGATCCACTGATTCTCCAAAGCCCCAACGCTCCAGAACATAATGCAGGTACGCCCAGGAAAGTGAGTCAAAAGCTTTATAAATATCAACAGCGAGAAGAAGGCCTGGGATTGTTGAAGCAGGTGTAACAGATTGGTCACCTTACGGACATTGTCCCCTGCTTGATGGCCAGGAACAAAGCCCACCTGGTCTCTGTGGATCAATGTGTGTAGATATTTATTAAAACAATACTTTCCAAAAATTTTTACATCCTCATTCAACAAAGAGATCGGGCTGAAAGCTTGAGGATCTAGGGAGTCCTCCGAGGTTTTGGGGATCATGGCTATGTGGGCCTGTAGTGCATCAGGAGAAGGAAGGGAGCTCTACCGTAGACAATTAAAATATGCAGTCAAATGGAGGGTGAGCAGGGAAGAGTATTTGCGATAATAAAAACCCAAGAAGCCACCTGGCCCGGGGGCTTTAGAGATACGAATGGATTTGATGGCTTGTGCAACTTCCACTTCAGAAATTGCAACATTAAGCGCGGTCCGGGCCATTTTGGTAAAGGGTGAAAGGCGGAGGTCCCTAAAAAAATGGTCAGTGAGGTTAGTAGGGAAAGGAGAAGGGTGCTGTACAGGGAACATAAGAAGGTAGCAAATGAGGAAGTGACTTTGATCGGGTCAGAGGTGACATTTGCACTGGTGGTGCAAAGGTGAATTGGGGCCCGGGGGTGACCCACTCATTTCAGTTTCCTTGCCAGCATAGTGCCCGACCTATTAGTGCAGATATAAAACTCATGTTTGGACCACCACAAGGCCTTCTCAGCCTGTTCAGTGGCCATAAGGTACAATTCAGTAGCTACAGAGTCCCAAACCTTCTTGGTGGAAGCCAAAGGTTTGGATATCCAGGCTGCTTCCGCCTTAGCTAGTCGGGCGGAGAGGTCCTGGATCTTCTGCTCTCTAGCTCATTTCTGAGCCAAGGCCAGTTGCATGATGTGGCCTCTGAGTGTGACTTTGTGAGCCTCCCACAATGAGACCGCGGAGGCCGCCGACCCCTTGTTTTCCAGGAAATAGGTCTCAATGTGTGATTGGATCGTGAGGAAGGAATCCTGAGAAGAAAGAAGAGATTAGTTGATCCACCAATGATAAGAAGGGAGGCACAGGCCTTCAAGAACCATGGAGAGCACCACAGGCTCATGATCTGACCACGGGGAGACCGGAATGGTGATTTTATCTATAAGTGAAATAGCACAAAGCGATACAAATATGTGGTCAATTCTTCAAAAGAAGCGTGCACATACGAGCTTCCAAGGCAGAGTCATGGGAGGGGACTACATCAGGATCGCCTATCAACTGCTGAGTCCAGCGAAACGTTGGAGTCTCCTAGGAGAAGAAGAATTCCCTGACTGTGTTGAGAAATCACCTGGAGAAGGTGGGAAAAAAGTTTGTCCTGGAACCAGTTAGAAGCATAATAGCTTACTATGGTAACTTCTTGGCCATGGAGAGAATCCACAAGTATGAGGTATCTCCCAATTGGATCAGCAAGCTCTTTGGAGCATGTGAAGACTAGATTGCAGTGGAAAGGCAATCAAAACCCCCGGTGCTTCTCAGAAGCAGAGGCCAAATAGAAAGTGGAGTAGTGAGGGGAGAGGAATCGAGGAGAAGAAGAGGACAATCTAGTTTCCTGTAGGCAGACTACAACAATGTGGCTAGTCCTGAGGTGGTGGAAAACCTTTGATCTCTTGGCAGGGGAATTGAAACCAGGTATATATTGCAAATAAATCTTTAGGGGTGTGTCAGCCATAGTCAGGGAGAGAAAAGAAACTATACTGATGAGAGTAAGGGTCCAGGGTGCAAGGAGTGTAGGTGGGCAGCCTGAAGGGGCAGGAACCCAACCTGCAGGGCCAAGGGGGCAGGGGGGGGGACAGAATAGAACAGAAGAAAAAGAGAAGGAGAGAGTTGAGCATGTCAATCACTCGATGAGTGAAACACATACTATACGTGGGATGTTACAGGTGGGGAACGCTCTACCGCCGGACACATGACGGCATCTAGTGATCAAACAGGTAAGAAAACAAAAACAAAACAGATAAAGAAAAATTTAAAAAAGGGGGGGTGAGAAAACCATCTGACTGAATACGTGCACGTGAAAAGCAATAGAGTTATAAACAGCAATTCACTGTGTAAACTGAGATATAACAAGACAGAAAGAATATAGGGAAACCCTGCAAATGTAACATAAAAACAGGTTCTAACATAGTAAAGCCCATAGGTCAGGGGGCTGATAGAACCAGGCCCGCTTCATGGTCCCCCCCTGGAAAAACCCGAGGGGGGGGTCCACAGCAGTCAAACCAACCAACCACCCAAAAAGGCGAGTCAGGCACTCGGGTACCTGCCTGGGTGTGTGCTGCCCAATTATACAGGGAGCTGGGAAAAAATTTAAAAAGAAATAGACAAAACAAAAACAAAAGAATGGACAAACTAGTGATCTACGGCAGTACACAGGCCGCCATCTCGCAAGGGGTGGACATTGTAGGGTGCATATCATAC
>BLSH010194474.1:2878-13953 GCA_018402905.1 Glandirana rugosa
ATTGACTTGATGACAAGACGTTTGTAGACCTTTGAGACACACAGTGAAATTTACTTTGGCCCTTATTGACTTGATGACACGACGTAGTCCCGGTTTTATTTAAAGTGACACACACAGTTTCCAGATGTTTGCAGAACAGTAGTTCAGTTAGTCCCAATTTTATTTAAAGTGACACACACAGCTTCCAGATGTTTGCAGAACAGTAGTTCAGTTATTCCCGGTTTCATTTAAAGTGACACACAGACTTTCCAGATGTTTGCAGAACAGTAGTTCAGTTAGTCCCGGTTTTATTTAAAGTGACACACACAGTTTCCAGATGTTTGCAGAACAGTAGTTCAGTTAGTCCCAATTTTATTTAAAGTGACACACACAGCTTCCAGATGTTTGCAGAACAGTAGTTCAGTTAGTCCCGGTTTTATTTAAAGTGACACACACAGTTTACAGATGTTTGCAGAACAGTAATATGGGTTCTCCCGGCTTATTTATACTTTTTTGACACAGTTTGAAGATGATTTTAGAACAGTTATATGGCTACTACCGTTAATTAATACTTTTCAGACCCAGTTTGAAGATGGTCCACATCCACCTCCATTTTTGCTTTTTTATGTTTTTATTTTTTTTTTAAATGCTTTCAGTTATTTCCCTGTCCCCATTTCTTTGTAGGGTACTTGTCCCACCCTTACCCCCATTTCCTTCCTTTTGCAGACCTCTAGGACTTTCCAGGAGTTTTATACAGCCATTTTTGTGCCTAAAAGTTCGGGTCCCCATTGATTTCAATGGGGTTCGGGGTCCGGGACAAAGTTCGGGTTCTGTCCGGACCCGAACCCGGACTTTGTCCCGAAGTTCAGCCGAACCAGCAGAACCCGACTTCTAGAAGTTCGCTCAACTCTATTTGTGACAACTATTATGTGTCCACCATGAAACTAAATTGAAGAATCTTGAATCAATCTTTATGATATTATGTGTGCAATTTTTCATGTCTATATGTAGCTTGGGCTACATTCAATACCACTTTTAATATATCATGTACCATGCAGGAACACTTTTATATGTGTGTGTATATGTATTTATATTTTTTTATATTATATATTATATGCAATTTATTGTCCCATTGCATTTGTATACACCATTAAATAACATATACTAATTGATTTAATTGGTTTTGGCTGTGTGCTTCATACAAAATCCCAACATTTCCCCAATCCCCTCCCCCTTTCTTCCATATGATTCAGGGATGGAGACACACACATTTTGTTGTAGTTGTGTCTCATATAGAGTCCCAAACTTTTTATTTTTATTTCATGTAAGCACTAGGACCCTCCATCTCTCCCCACTAAGCATCAGGACCCCCCATCTCCCCTAATTGAGCAACAGTGCTCACTTTTGTCCTCCTTGAAGACAGAGATGCATTCTTTTAGGTAGGTATGTGGGGCTGGGGGCCCAATCAGTTAGACTGTAGGGGGCCCTGTGATTTCTAACAGTGGCCCTGTTGCCTACCCCTGTTTTACACTGTGTTGCCAGTGAAAAGCGCTTGCCTTGTCACCATGTGTGGGTAATTCAGTAAACTCAAGGGGACCATGTCTGGACATGCACCTTTGCAGTTCATTGAGATCTACAAGCTGTCTGCCACAAAGGATGACAGTACTTGTACTTCATTAATTCACAGGTAACTGTCAATGAATTAAGTGACTGTGTGGGCGGAGTCCTTCAGATTGTGACAGCAGGTGCAGGGAGAAGATCCTCTGCCTGGTTTCACAGAACAGGGAGTGCTGACAGCAGAATGTGGGTGCAACGTGAAACATGCTTCTTAGGGCTTTTTCACACCAGCGGATCGTTCGGGTCTTGACAGAAGCGGATGAAAATGGATGCAAATGGATGATCATCCGTTGTCCTCAGTTTTTCCATAGAGATGCATTGATGTCCATTTTTCATCTGTCAATGGATGGATAAAAAACTGACAAATGGTGCATATTTGTGAAAGGGGCCTGTCAGTTTTTCAGGCGGACCTGAACGGACGCTCCATTGTCCTCTATGGAGCGACAGCGATGACATGCCTGCTGACATCCACTCCGCTCTGATCCGTTAAATACAGACGTATGGAAACCCTATTTTCCATCCGTCTGGCGGATTGGATGAACACGGACAGACGGTCCGTGTTCATACGATCCCCCATAGAGGAGAGCGGAGCTCTGACAGCTCTGCACGGAGTGCAGAGACGGTCCTCTCATCCGCCGGCTCAGCAGGGATAAACCGATAGATCCCCGCTGAGCAGCGGAGTCCGTCAAAATGGGCTCCGCTCGCGTGAAAGGACCCTTAAGGTGAACTTAGCCTTTAAGTTTTTTAAAGACATTTTAAACAAAAAAAATCAGCAAATATACAAAATGCCCTTGAAATAACAGAAAGGTGTGTAACTGTGTCACAGAGATATGTTTCTCATCAATTTCTAAAAAGAAAGTAGAAAGCAATAGTAGAGAAGCATTGATAGAAGAAAGTTAGTATACTTCAGAGCAACATTTTTTTTGGCGGAGGTCAACAGTTCTTTTTTTGTTTCTTCATTACAATTAATATAGGATACACAAAAAGCAAAGGCATATTTAACTTTCAACAAAGAACAGTCATGAAAAACAACATCTCTCATTTCTTCTCTATTCTAGCAGTTGCTGTTACTGCTCTAGAGGGATTTCACTTCTTTATTTGCTTGTGCATTGATGGTCTATTTAAGATGTACTGAAGATAAAAAGCCAAGTTTATCCATTTTAATATTCTAGCCTGAGTCAGCACATGCAGCTTTTCTTTTTACTTTTTATGTTTGTATAATTCAGCACAAGAAAGCACTCTCAGGACAAAAAAGTTATGAAAGTTCTAATCTGAAAAAAACACGTAATTATACATTTTTTTCTGAGAATAATAAAATAAATAATGTGAAAGCCATCTAAGGCTACCTGTCATGAAAGAAATACACTGGCTGCAATTTCTGAACTCAAATTCTGTTTTGACCTTTGTGCTCCCACCTTGGAATTTGGCTTTGGTATGCAGATCAGAAAGTCTTTGCTTAAAGCTTATCTAAACACAAGAAGAAAAATGTCCTTAGATGTGGTGACTGCATTCGTTTCCTTTTTTCAGGTTTGTTTTCCTTTTTCACCTGGTGATTCTACCTGTAACGTAGTTCCTGTTTCAGGATGTCAGCATACTCTCACTGTATCATATCTATGGAGGAGCAGCAAACTCACCCTAGGATAGGACTACAGAACACCTCCCCTTCTCTTCTTTGTCATAACAGGGAGGGAGGTGTTAATTAGCCCACAGAGATAGCTGGGAACGATGCTGATACAACTTTAGCACAAACTGAGAGCACAAGAAAGTTATCAGCTCACAAGATTTCTGGGAGGATCAACAGGTTTTATTTGCACTTATTAACCACGTCAGCCCCGGAAGGATTTCACGCTTTAGGACCAGAGCACTTTTTGCGATTCGGCACTGTGTCGCTTTAACTGACAATTGCGCGGTCATGCAACATTGTACCCAAACAAAATTTGTGTCCTTTTTTTCCCCACAAATAGAGCTTTCTTTTGGTGGTATTTGATCCCCTTTGCATCATTTCTGATCACCGCTATAAACAAAAGAAGAGCAACAATTTTGCAAAAAAAACCCAAATTTCTTACTTTTTACTAATATACAAATCCAAAAAAATATAAAAAAGCATTTTTTTTCATCAGTTTTGGCTGATTTATATTCTTCCTCATATTATTGGTAAAAAAAAATCACAATCAGCGTTTATTGATTGGTTTGCACAAAAGTTGCCGCGTTTATGGATGATGAGAATTCATTTCTGGGGTTTTTATTTTTTTTTACATTTTTTCCTAGTAATGGCGGCGATCTGCGATTTTTAGCGGTACTGCGACATTGCAGCAGACATGTCGGACCATTTCGACACTTTTTTGGGACCATTGGCATTTATATAGTGATCAGTGCTATAAAAATGCACTGATTACTGTGTAAATGCCATTGGCAGTGAAGGGGTTAACCTGCAGGGGTGCTCTAAGGGTTAACTCTGTTCCCTGGGTGTGTTCTAACTGTGTGTGGGTTGGGCTGGCAGGGGGAGGGGAGTGATCACGGCTTCCATATACAGGAAGCCTGTGATCACAGCCCTTTCCCCTCTATGAGAACGGAGATCCGTGTTTACTTACAAGGACCTCCGTTCTTTCACTGCGAGGGGCCATCGCGGGTAGCCGGCAGAGACCGAGTCCACCCTACCCACTCCCTGGCCCCCCCCCGGAACACGGTGACTGCACGAGCGTGCCTCCGGCGGCAAACTCGTACTCACAGTGCGGGATTTCGCAGCCGCCGTCATATGATGGCGGTTTGCGATATCCAGCCACTTTGTCGCCGTCAGACGCCGAACGGCAGTCGGCAAGTGGTTAAACAAATATAACAAAATACTATATATTGTATATTTGACAGACCAAATGAGTGAATAAGAGAATTTTATTGTTATGTTTATATACACCCAGGACATCCATGGCAGATGCCAGTACGGAGAGCAGAGAATGATCAGCAAATGTGCATTTACTGACTGTCCCTGCAATGAATGAAGCAGAAGCAACAAGCAATTTGTCACTCATGGTTCAAGAGCTGACATTCCCCAGCTGCTGTGTCTGGAGAATAGGCTAATTATGCACAATCTGTGATTTATTAGCTTGTGTGGAGTGCAGAAGAGACATTAGGGGTCTAATCAACCCCTGATGTCTCTTTACAAAGAACTTATGACTTTCATTACACTATCATATAGGAGGCTTGTCATCTCATATGTGGTAGCAATAACATTAAAAAAAGGTTAAGAAATCAAAGTTAAATAAAATTCATTTAAAAACACCCAAACATTTTTGCTAAAGTCCCCACTCCCATATATAAGCACATATGAACATAAATACATGTGCAGGGTACTCCTTACACACGAAAAGTATTACTATTATATGGAATTTGTATAGCACCAACAGTTTGACCAGTGCTTTATAATATAAAGGCAGACAATACAGCAACAATACAATTCACTACATAAGGGTTACTCCTGGGAGCTTACAATCTAATGGGGGGGGTGGTCTGATGGAACAAAGGGTAAAAACTGTGAAGGATGAACTGATGGGAGAAATAAAAGATTCAGTTATTAGCTGAAGGCAGGATAGACTTCCCTGGAGATGAGTCCTGGAGATGAGTATGGGAGGAGGAGACAAGGGAGCTAGAGGGCAGGTGATCTTGAGAGGAGCGGAAAGGACAATTTGGGTGATATTTGGAGACAAGATTGGTGATGTAGCTCGGGGCAGAGTTGTAAATGGCTTTGTTTGTATTTGTTAATGTTTTGAATTTTATTCGTTGGGCAACGGGAAACCAGTGGAGGTATTGGCAGAGAGGGGTGGCGGATACTGAACGGTTAGTAAGGTGGATGAGTCTGACAGCAGCATGCATGATAGCCTGAGGAGGGGATAGCCTGCGAAGAGGTAGGCCTATGAGAAGGGAGTTACAATAGTCAAGGCAAGAGATAACAAGGAAGGGAATAAGTTGCTTAATGGTTTCAATGGGCATATTTTGGGGATGTTACAGAGGTGAAGTCTACAAGATTTGAACAGTGATTGGATTTAAGGGCAGAAAGGACAGTTCAGAGTCCAGGATTACATCTAGTACCCTGACATGAGGGGAGGGACTGATCGTTGTATTATCGATTATAGTTGGGCCGAACACCCCTCGGTTTGGTTTGCGCCAGAACTCTCAAACATTGCAAAAGTTCGGACCCGAACCTTAAACCCTATTAAAGTCTATGGGACCCGAACTTGAAAAATCAAAAGTCCCCATTTATTTTGAAAGTGTATATGCAAGTTGTTGGCCAAAAAAAGGGTATGGGGTTTGAGTACTGCACTGGGGGACATGTATCAATGCAAACATTTTTTTTCAAAAAGATCATTTTTACAGGAGCATTGATTTTAATAATGCTTAAAATGAAACAATAAAAATTAAAAAAATCCTTTAAATATAGTGCCTGGGGGTCCCCTTAGTCTGTCTGTAAAGTGGCGCATCTGTACAGCGTATAGAACCTGCTTCAGCAAAACTGACAGTTATAAGGAAAAAAATGACATTTAAATCACCAGCAATTGCTGGCAATGCAATAATAATTAATAAAAAGGTTATGAATTGAGAATGAGTTGATTTTATATATCAAATAATGTGTCATGTGATGCGATTGCATGAAAAGTGATGAATTAAATTAAAGGAAAGCATTATATCAAATGGCACTGTGTGTGTGGGTGAAGTGAACAACAAAATGAGTGCAAAAAAACAAAAGGATCAAAAAAACTCAATGCATGCTACACAAATCTTGTCAAAATTAAAATTATACACACCTCCAAACAAAGTGTGAGAATCAACCTTAAAACTAAGGTTACTTTTGTGGTGAATTAATCAAAAGTGGTCAGAAAATAAGGTGGATGAAATCAGATTATAGAGCTTTAATGGTGAGTGCAGCATCCCATCACCATGGCATGTTCGTACATTAAGATATCTATAGATTAATAAAACAAAAAACAAAAACAAGACCAATGAATTAATGGCCACTAATAAGTATTAGAGTCTGTTCAATGGTTATAGGTGTTGTTCGGCCATGCTTTACCAACAAGCTGGCCGGCTTCACCTGTCTTAGATTAATGTGTTAAGATCAGTACTTACATGGAACCGCCAGTGCACCCACATACATTCAAGTCATCTGCCCATGGAATGAACTCATGATCAAAATGCCACTCCCCCCAATTATACTGGGATAACATTGCCCTATTCCAAAGACACACCCCGCAATTCTCTGTCTTTCCTAACTACCTTTTGGAGAAGCAGCATAGTAACTGTGGCTAATGTAACTAGTTAGCTTTCTACTAATAAAGCAAAAATCCAAGCTTATGATTCATCATGTCAAGTGCAGAGAATTCCAAATAGAAACTGAACATCTTGTATTGTGCCTCCCCTAATGTGTCCTGTAACATAGATCAATTTAATTAAAAAATCTATACATTTTTTTAATCCAGAGTGCGCATGTGTGGATCTCCGGGAAAGACGCGATTCCTCGGAGCTCCGCACAACTCTGATCGGAAGAGGTCCCTGAGCAAGCAGACAGCACTTTTGAACCCCTAACCTGCACCCCAAACTAGCGGGGGAACAAAGGGGAGCAGCTTTATGTCGGAAGAGCGGTCGGCGGGAGCGAGACAGGAGGTAAATAGGCAGCTGGTATATCTGGCCCAGAGGCCTGAGAATTCCAAGATGGCGACCGAAACACGGTCAGGAGGGGAGAAAGAGATGGAGATGTGACGTCCTGAAGCTGCAGGCCCTTCTATCACTCAGGGTCCCCCAGATTCCCTGGGGACTTTTCTGAATAGGCCCATAGAGGATTCTCCATCCCCAGCCTCTACAGAATCATTGCTAGACAGAGTTATGGGGGACATTTCCTCTCCCTCCATGATACACAGCCCCTTAGGCCTACTGCAACAAGCGGACAATGACTCAGGGCCTCATTGCCAGATCACTGATATGGGTTATTTACTTAATCAATTTTCTGAAATGTTGGTGGCTGGGCTAGCACAGAATGCAGCGCAGATCACTACTACTATTAAAGTGGACTTAGCTAGCCTTGGATCAAGGATTAACGTGATTGAGCAGTCAGTAGATGAAACTGTTGCAAGAGTCAATCAAAACACATACTGTCTACAATCATTACAAGATCAGTTTGAGGGGGCTCTGTCCAAAATCGATGAACTGGAGAATCGCAGCAGAAGGTATAATTTTGGCATAAGAGGTTTGCCGGAGTCTATTTTGGATGTACATTCTGCAGTGAAATGCTTTATAAAAGACCTCCTGCCAGACATTCCTCCTCATGCTCTGGAATTGGATAGAGCTCACAGAGCCCTTCAACTGCAACGTCAGGATGGCCTCCCCAGAGATGTCATAATCAAACCCCATTATTATTACACAAAGGAGGCTGTCATGAAGAAGTCACTCACTGCTGTTCCTTTATCAATCCAAGGACATGCTATACAACTATTTGCGAATCTTTCTCCAACCACCATACAAAAACAGAGGTCTTTGAAACCACTCCTGGCGGTCCTTAATCAGAAGACACTGAAATATCGGTGGTCCTTCCCTTTCAAACTGAATATTTCCTTTCAGAGCAAGATTCATGGTTTCACTACACTCCAGGATGGGGAATGCCTACTGAAGGATCTGGGCATTATTGAACAAGATTCTATGGACTTCTCAGCCCCCGCGTCACTCATCATCAAAGAGACCACCTCCCAGCAGTCTGCTTAATCCGCTTTGGAACAAACAAAAACCAAGAGGCAAAGAGACTCCAGGCCTCCACGCTGAAAAAGGATACTATTAGCTTGCTAAAAGCACCCCTTCTGATTATTCTTCTAAGTGAATATGAAGCTGTTCCCCCTATTTAGTAGTCAGAAACTGCAATACTTATCCCTAGCAGGTTTACAACTTAACCCAAAATTTTATGTTTCAGGTTGTTGGGATTTTTTTGTTCATAAAATGCATACTCTCTTAAACCTATCAGGAACATTGATAGGAGTTTTTCTTCTGGTTGGCTAACTAGCCCTTGATTATCACCTGAACTCATTTGGGAAACTTTGGAACTTCTAGCCTCCTGTGCTTCCATGTAGAGATTTTCCGAGGGGAGACCTAACAGCTGGAGACTTGACGCTACCCTTACTCTTCATTACGGATTTTAACTGCTTTTTCCCACATTTGCTACGGTTCTATTGTTTCAATTCAATTGGGGATTCAGAATGGTATTAATATATTGGTGGGGGTACCTTTCCGGTCGGAGTGGAGCAACATGCTCCTCAACTGGTGCTTACCAGAGGACACATTTCCCCTGGTGGCGTCGGACGTGCAACCTGGTGGCGTCGGACTTGTAAGAGAGATCTAGAGAGGATCTAGGCTTGTCCAGTTCCTCTCCTATAGGATATGAGTCCTTGTAAGGACTTATACCCTTCTTGGGCAAATATAATGCAATGTTTGTTAACAGTTTGGCATTATTTTTCTTTCTTTCTCTTCTTTGGTCTCTTCTCTGCTCTACTTTCTTGTTCCTTCTCTACTCTTCATTATCACTTAAAATCTTATCTAATCCAAAACTCTTTCTCTTACCCATGTTTAGTGTTCAGTTTTTGGGTGTCCGGGTGGTCTTCTGTACATAGTCACGCTCTCTGGTGCTGGTGTCGGAAGGTCTCGGTTCAGCTCGGGATTATCTCAGCCAGTGTTGCGGTAGGTAATCATATAGAACCTGTTTTACACTCCCCCAATGGCTACTAGTGACATAAAATACTCCAAGGGACCTGTTATGCTGGGATCCCACAATACACAGGCCCTGAACTCTCAAATAAAGAGACGCAGAGTGTTCCAAAGTTACCATAATCACCATTTAGATATTCTTCACCAGAAATATCCAGTTTTCTTTCTAGCAAATGCGGACATGAAACAGATAGTATCTGTGGCTTTTGATTCTATGCTAGATAAAGCGACGTCCAGTCTGCCATGCAGCAAAAGACCCCCTAAACAAGGTATCAAAATAGCCAGAATCTTATATTCTGTAGGTCTGGTAGACATATGGCGGGAGAAGAACCCCACTGCTAAAGATTATACTCACTTTTCGGCTCCACATAATGTATATGCTAGAATAGATCATATCTTTATTCCCACGAACGAAGTCTCCTGAATCTCTCAGGCTAGAATTCAGAACGTGGCATGGTCGGATCACTCTATGGTTGTGATACAGTTAGACACTTCACTTCTCAAGAAAGAATTCAAACCCTGGAGGCTTAACGAATCCTTTTAGGTAACCCAGTTCACTGTAATCTAATTGAGCAAGAGATTAAAGAATACTTTTCACTCAACGACACTGGGTGGACACAAGGCGGTCATTAGGGGATCTCTAATTAAATTGGGGTCTAGAATCAAACATGAACGGCAAGTAGATATAAACAAAATGGAGGAGGAGTTCTATAAGGCAAGTAAAGCTCATAAACGAAATCCCACTAATGAAACTCTTACCAGACTAGATAAAGCTAAGCTTTCACTAAACTTAGCCCTAACCTCGTCAGCGGAGAAATCTCTACACTGGGCGGGTGGTAGCCTATACTTCATTAATGATAAGATTGGCACTTGACTAGCTACCAGATTAACACCCAAATACAAAGTACTTTCTGTTCCCAAAATAAAGTCGTTATCTGGTGTCCTAACTCAGAACCTCTCGGTTATATTAGATACGTTTCAGGATTTCTTTTCTAAATTATATAAGAATAATACTCTGATAGATAGGTCTAAAGTAGACGCATTCCTGGGTAATGTGTCTACTCCCCGCTTGTCAGCAGAACACAGAGAACATAATGGAGTCTCAGTTTACAGAAACTGAGATCCTACGGGTTATAAAAGATTTAAAGTCCAAATCAGCCCCAGGACCTTTCGGATTCTCGAATCATTATTATACAACATTTGCTACTACTCTGGCTCCTCACCTGGCATGGTTCTTCAATGCTCTGAGGGGGGGTCCACACCTGGATTGTTCAAGTAATTTTGCTTTCATCTCAGTCTTTCCAAAATCGGGGAAAGACCCAAGCGAGGCTTGCAGTTACAGGCCAATTTCTTTGATAAATAATGATTTGAAGATAATGACTAAGGTCCTGGCTAATCGACTAGCAGAGTTCATTACGATCAGCTAATCGGTCCTGGAATCAGTAATAGAAGTTTAGTAATAAATAGTTTCTTTAACCGGACATTGACGTTCGGAGCGAACCCAGAAAGGGGCTAAAACCTTTCTGACTCTACTTTCGTTTTAATGAACTTGTTAGGTCCACACCTGGGGGGGAGTCTCGTAACTTCTTGGTACGGTCCACTCCTCGGTCTCATCATCGTTTACAACATATTATTACTAAGCTCTTAGGCTTTCCAGGACCCCGACTAAACCTGAAATTTAGAAAATATTGGGCATCCTAGAGTCAAAGACATTTGACTCTGAGGTAATACAAGAGACACAAGAC
>BLSH010194474.1:14235-28238 GCA_018402905.1 Glandirana rugosa
CCTAACAGCTCTCTATAATTCACCAAGCGCACAAGTAAGGTTCTGTGGTCAACTGTCTAATGCTTTCAGGATAGAAAAGGGGACTAGACAGGGTTTTTATTCGCCATTGCAATTGAAACCTTAGCCATAGCTTTGAGGGACAGCAAGGACATTAAAGGGGTTACTTGTGGTCAAACTACATATAAGTGTGCATTATTTTCAGATGATGTTCTATTGTTTATTACATCCCTGTTAACTTCCATACCAAATCTGTTACAGTTACTGGATACGTTTAGTAGGGTTTCAGGCCTGAAAGTAAATCTAGATAAATCCATGGCACTTAATGTGAGCGTTCCACCTACAGTTATGACTCAACTCGAAAAGTTTTTCCCCTTTCTATGGTCTAAAACTTACATACCTTACTTGGGTATTAATTTACCTTCTGCTTTTGACTCCTTATATAAGAGTAATTATCCTTCACTTTTTAAAAAGCTATATAATGATCTCTCTCAGTGGAAGCCATTAGGATTGTCTTGGATGGGTAGAGTACATGCCATAAAAATGACGCTGCTTCCCTGTATACTTTATGTCTTTCATTCCCTACCGATTCCATTATCAAAACAACAATTAATGCCACTACAGAAAGCTATCAATAATTTTATTTGGGGCAATAAAGGCCATCGTCTCTCTAAAACAGTATTATACAGACCTAAAAAGAAAGGAGGTTGAGGCCTTCCTCATTTATGGTGGTATTACCAAGCTGCACAGTTGGCTCAGTTCTCGATTATATATTCTAGGGGCGTTAAACCGGACTGGGTAGCCATAGAGAGGCAGGCCATTCCTAGACACACTCCGGACTATCTAGCATGATGACCCCCTAGTTTACATCCTCCAGTGCTGGCCCCAACCCTCTCCCACTCCTTGACTATGCATGACAGGTTAATCAAGCAGAATAAGATTGCATTGCAGTGGCGTCCGTTATCACATTTGTTTAATAATCCCCTGTTTCCCCCTGGTGAAGATATTAAGGCATTTGGCTGGTGGCTTAATAAAGGCTTATTCAGGATTGGACATTTTGCCAGTCAAAGTGGTGCTCTGTCCCTAAAACATTGTATTAATAAAGTAGAGATTCCCTCTTCAGAGCGCTTTAGGCTATACCAAATTTCTCATTTCATTAATTCCTTGCAATCGGATAAATCTAAAGACTTTGAAGTCACACCCTATGAACTATGGTGTTCCCAAATAACGGATATCAGGGGAGGAATTTCATTGATTTATGGGGGGTTGGCAGAACCCACGGATAAGGCACCATATATGATAAGCTGGGAGAAAGTTCTTGAGCTGGACTGGGATTTGGACACGTGGCACAACACATTCTTCAAAGCTTGCAAAGGTATTAATAATATCACTTTGATGGAAGCTAATATCAAAACGTTGACTAGATGGTACTTGGTTCCCACGAGATTGGCCAGAATGTATCCGTCAACATCACCTCTTTGTTTTAGGAATTGTGGTCATATAGGCTCTATTTTGCATATTCTCTGGGAATGTCCCAAGATTAGGAATTTTTGGAATGCTATTTTTAGACTAATGCGAACAATAACTGGGCAGTACATTCCTCAGAACCCGTTGATAGGCCTTCTCAACCAGAAGGTTCCAGGAGCATCTAAAGGTACCCAGACTCTGGTGGGATTTATTTTAATAGGAGCTAAACTAACAGTCACGAAAAGTTGGAAAACTCAATCGGTGTCTTATCAACAAGCTGAACGGAAAATATCTTGGCTGATGGCTCAAGAGAAAATAGCATGCACTATACTAGACAGAGTGGATGTCTTCAGGAACATATGGGAACCAAGGGCAGCCTACATGGGGATTTCCTTTTAGTCTCTTGTACCTGAAGCTGCTTGGACTGGCCAGTGATCACCCTGGACACCCATGATCATTTGATCTTTAGGTAAACAATAGTGATAAGGTTGTTCTCCTCTCTCACTCTTTATTTTTCTTCTCTTTCACATCTCTCTCTCACTCTTTCCTGCTCTCTTCTCTCAGCTCAATAGTCTGAGTTGAGGAATACCTGTCATGAGGCTTATAATTTTGAAATAATATCGGAAACATATGAATAGTGGATGAATATACTGTTATAGAAACAACTTGAATCTGAAGTGCATCAGGAGGGGCCTCCTGAGAGGTGGTTCCCGTGGGTTCGAGAGATAGGCCACAGCATGATCCCATAGGGGTGGCCTGCTCTCCCTCACGGGACCTACCTCGAGGACTTCTTATCATGGCCGGCTTGTTTTGTTAATCTATCGTTTGAACAAAGGGAAGCGACTATTCTATTTTCCAAGCTTCTTCTTGCCTCACAATATAATTTTGTTATTTTTCTATTAATGATTCTTCATAATAAGGTTTGAAATGTTATTGGCTTTTGATTATTTAGGCCATCTACTGATATTACATGATTATCGGACAGGAATTCTAAGTCTGTAACATACCTTTGATCAGCCACGTGAAAAGTAATTGTAACATCATTGTTTTGTATACTTTTAAAACTTTAATAAAATATTATATATAAAAAAGAAAAAAAATGTTTTAATCCAATTTTGTTAGTCAGCACATGAGCATGAGGCACAGATGGTTACATAAATGTATGCAGTTGAAGTTTATTAATAAGATCATGAGGTGACTTTGAGTTAATGGTATACAACTAATGTGCCTCTTTCTGTAGGAGGATCCCTATCCCCCCTACATGTTGGCAACTGGATACTGCTTATTCCAAAGATTTTGAGTCCTACAATAGATGAGTGATGACATCACTTGAGATGTTCTGTTAGTGGGGTTTTTTCTTTTTGTCCTCAAAATGTAAGGCTCCATTTACACAGGACGCTGTTGCAACCACCCCTGAACATTTTATCTTGACAGCTAGAAACCGGCGTCTAAAACATCTATAATGCCGCATTTTGCATGCCGTGTTTAGTCGGGTTTAGCAACGTTTTGCCGCGTTCGTGTCTGGGAGCGTTTTTGAAAAAAAAAACATTTTGCCTGTAAACAAAACACTCCTAGTTACTGTGTTTAGGCGTGGTTACAAGCTGTTTGGTGTTTCAAATGCCTCTGAACTGGCGCCTGAGCCCATTTTTTTGCGTTCCAGAAAAAGCCTCTAAATTCAACTGCCTGGAAACTACCTTAAACGACCCTGTGTAAATGTACTGATAAGATAACATAGAGGAGAGTTTAGGAACAGCTGAAAAAAATGCCCAAATGCCTCTAAACATCCGTTTACCAGCAGCAGTGTAAATGAGGCCTAAAAGGTGTTTATTAATGTTGTATATGTATGAAAGGTTATGCTGTGTGTTACTGTTTACATACAGACAACCATACGATCATCAACAGTGTGCTTTGTGTTTCAAGGCACATTGTTCAGTATGTGGATTTTTGACTGCTTTAAAGTTCACTCCAAGCATGTCATGTAACATGCCAACCTATCTATTCATTAGACAATACCCCTTTAAATTCCAGAAGGTGAGAAGTACTACATACCGAGATACTGTTATAAGGGACACAACTATGGGCTATCAGTCTGCATCCTAACCAAGTTGTGATTGGCAAAATGTGTCAACATTTACTGTGATATGGACTTATGACTAACTTAGCCTAGGACCTGGCATGCAGCATTCCACTCCTGGGAGGAACCCAGATGTTTGCCGAGGACATGAAAGGGCAGTGCAGTGCACTGATAACCACATTGGACAATTGTCATAAAATTCAAACTCATTTTTTACAAATGTAATGTTTATTGAACATACAACTGTATTATCAGCAAAATACAAAGATAGCCAGTATGTCAAGGACAGTATACATATAAAGGACGTTATATATAGATATAGTGAGTACAAAACCAAGCTTTGTTATTCAGCAGGAAGTTCAAGAAGCAGGTCACAACCAATATGTGAAATCCGTACCAAACAAATCATTCCAATCACCTTACAGGGAATGGGGGTATTAGCATAGGAGTGAGAAAGTGGAGGGACCAGGACATCCCCCGGGAATAAATAGGGGAGGGAAGAAACAAAAAATAAAGGTGGGAGGGAAGAGTAGGGGGGAGGGAAGGAAGAGAAGGAATAAAGGGATATAAAAAACAGCTGAATTAACCCCTTAAGGGCTGTCCACGCCGATATACGTCAGCAGGGCAGCCGTCCTAGGTGAAATCATGCACCTGTATGTGACTTCATGCACTCGGTCTGGGGCACGCTCGCTGTGATGGGACACAGTGGGAGCCAATCAGCAGGTCCGCCGGACCCAATGTTTGCCGGCGATCATTCTGAGGAGAGGCAGAACGTCGGTCTGCCTATGTAAACAAGGCAGACCACCGTTCTGTGAGAGCGGAAGATAGAGATCCCGTGTTTCTGCTAAACAGAAACACAGATCTATGTTTTCCTCCAGTCAAAGCACGCCTCCACCCACAGTTAGAAAGCATTCCCAGGGAACACAGATATCCCTTTGATCACCCCTGGTGTTAACCCCCTCCCTGCCAGTGTCATTAGTACAATGACACTGCATTTTTTAGCACTGATCACTGTAATAACGTCACTGTTTCCCAAAAAATGTCACTTAAGTGTCCAATTTGTCTGCCGCAATGTCGCAGTCCCACTAAAAATCACTGATCGCCACCATTACTAGTAAAAAAAAAAAAAAAAAATTAACAAAAATATGTAGCAGAATACATATTGGCCTAAATTGATGAATAAATTAGATTTTATACTTTTTTTTATTGGGTATGTTTTATAGCATAAAGTAAAAGATGTTTTTTTTTTCTCAAAATTGTCCATCTTTTTTGTTTATAGTGTAAAACATAAAAACCGCAGAGGGGATCAAATACCACCAACAGAAAGCTCTATTTGTGGGAAAAAAAGAAAGCAATTTTATCTGGGTACAGCATCACACAACTGCGCGATTGTCAGTCAAAGTAGCGCAGTGCCATATCGCAAAAAATGGCATGGTCATGAAGGGGGGTAAACCTTCCAGGGCTGAAGAGGAAAAGTGGAAGAGGACTTTCTGAATCTCCAAATTATCGCAATTACCGAATTGCTGCAAATTTCCGGATTAGAGCAATTCCCGAATTACTGAATTTTTGAATCGGAAAAACAAAAATTTGGGAAAATTCAGAAATTCGAATTTCGGATTTATTCAGAATTGCCGAATTTTGTAAAATTTGGTAAAAACTAAATTTGGAACAAAACAAACTGCACAAGTCTAATGGGAACACGTTGTGCCCCATCCTATGCTAACATGTCAGAACTATTGATACATATACCTGATATTGATGACATGTTCATTTTCTGGACTGGAACTGAAGAGGAACTTGTACTGTACATTTTCATAAAATCATCTCTGTCAACGAATATAATTTGAAATTCATTCTTAACTATAGTCAAAGCAGAATTTGTTTTTTGGACATCGAGCTTTCTGTGGGAGGAGAGGGCTACCGTAGCTCCTCCCTCTACAGAAAGCCCTCGGTTGGTAATACTTCCTTCATGCTAACAGTGCTCACCCTGAACCGCTAATTCAGAGCATACCATATAGCCAATATTTGCACATTAAACGAAACTGCAGTAGACAACAAGACTTTGAGCTAGCCGCTAAAGATCTATACATCAGACTCAAACAACGTGGTTACAGCCACACCTGTCTTAAGAAAGCATACAATAGAGTGGTAAAAAATGAAAGAAATTAACTGATTTTTTCCAAAAAAACAAAGGACGTATTATAGCCAGTTAGATTGATAACTAGGTACTCAAACCAACATAATCAAGTGAAAAACATTGTGAAAAAATACTGGTCTTTATTGTCAGCAGACCATAAACATATTGGGAAACACCCACAAATAACATATAGACGCGCTCCATCATTAAGAGATGATCTGCTGAAGAGCCATTTTGACCAGATTTCCTCTGTTAAAGCATCACATCCAGGTACCTTTGCTTGTGGACATTGCGATGTGTGTCCATATCTCATTAATAACTCTTTTGTTAATCTCCAGAATAGCCAAATCCACAATCCAAAGCACAGAGTTACCTGTCAATCCATAGGAGTAGTTTATTTAGCCCTATATAGCCCTATTTAGCCTTAGAGAGTACAACATTAGGGGTACAGAGTTAACCAGCACTACAGAAGAAAAGATTTGGGGGTGCTTATTTCAGATGATTTCAAAATGAGCAAACAGTGTGACCAGGCAATGAGAAAAGCAAATAGACTTATGTGATGTATCAGTAGAGGGATCACCAGCAGGAGGAAGGAGGTTCTGATTCCTCTATATAGATCTTTAGTGAGACCTCACTTAGAATACTGTGTCCAGTTCTGGAGACCACACTTACAAAAAGATATTGATAAGATAGAACAAGTTCAGAGACGGGTAACAAAAATTGTGAAAGGTCTGGGGGATAAAACATATCAAGAGCAACTTCAGGAACTTAATATGTACAGCCTGGAGGAAAGAAGGGAGAGGGGAGACATGATTGAAACCTTTAAATACATCAAGGGGGTGAATAAGGTTCAGGAGGGCAGTCTTTTCAATATGAAACCAAAATCAAGAACACGTGGACATGACCTCAAACTAACTGGAGGGAAGTTCAAAACTAATCTTAGAAAGTATTATTTTACTGAAAGGGTGGTTGATGATTGGAATAAACTACCAACAGAGGTTGTGCGACAGTCAACAGTAAATGGCTTCAAACATGCTTGGGATAAACATAAATCTATAGTCAGACATCAAAGTTAATTTGAAAACAAAAAAATAAAAAAAATAAAAAAAAAATAAAAGGGGGCAGACTCGATGGACTACTCGGTCTTTCTGCCGCCACTTTTCTATGTTTCTATGGTGGGTTTTATGTTGGGAAATCTAAGCGCCCATTCCATAAAAGAATCAAGGATCATATTAACAACTTCAGATCCGCGCTATAGCCAAAAGACGGCTACAGCGCGGATCTCAATTGCTGGGTGGATGTCCATGGACGTCCGCCCCTTTGCACGCTCCTGGAGCACACTCACAGGCGGTGGCAGGTCGGGCGGACTCGATGTCCGCTCCTGACCCGCGATCGCCTGTCAGAGCTGCAGAACGGGGAACCACCATTGTAAACACGGCGGTTCTCCATTCTGTGAGAGGGGGACATGACAGATCTACTGATCCCTGTCACTGGGATCAGTTAGATCTGTTATGTCTCTGACAGCCCACCCCCCCCCACAGTTAGAACACACCCAGGGAACACAGTTAACCCCTTCACTGCCCCCTGCAGGTTAACCCCTTCACTGCCAATGACATTTATACAGTAATCAGTAGACATTTAAATTTCTGATCGCTGTATAGATGTCATTGGTCCCAAAAATGTGTCAAAAATGTCCGACTGTCCAACATGTCCGCCCCAATATCGCAGTTTCAATAAAAATCAGATCGCCGCCATTACCAGTAAAAAAATAATAATAATAAAAACGCCATAAATGAATTCCCACCATAGTTTGTAGACGTGATAACTTTTGCGCAAACCAATCAATAAACACCGATTGCGGGTTTTTTTACCAAAAATATTTAGAAGAATGTATATCGGCCAAACCCAATGAATCATTTTTTTTTTATATTTTATTTTTGGATATTTATTAGAGCAAAAAGTGAAAAATATTGTTCTTTTTTCAAAATCATTGCGCTTTGTTTGTTTATAGCGCAAAAAATAAAAACTGCAGAGGTGATCAAATACCACCAAAAGAAAGCTCTATTTGTGGGAAAAAAGGACATCAATTTTGTTTGGGTACAATGTCGCAATTGTCATTCAAAATGCGACAGTGCTGAAAGCCAAAAATTGGTCTGGGCTGGAGGGGGGTTTAAGTGCTCAGTAAGCAAGTGGTTAAACCAATTTCCAAGCATTTAATGACTACAGCTGTTGCCAGACATGCAGGCATGTATAAAGAGGGGGTGATTACTCCTGCGCTACCGATGGTTAAGGAAAAAATAAATAAATATAAATAGATATGATATAATAACAGCTGCTCTCACTCTTTACGAGAATAGTTGCATGGAATGATATGTTTCAAAGTAGTGGAGCGCTATTCATAAAGTATAGAGAATGACTTGATTGCAAATAAGAAATGTGTGTATATATATGTAGAAAGGGAGGGAGAAACATGTATTCTTGAGGTTATAGTAGACTATACAGCAAATGCTAATTAAAAACAATCAACAATCGTAAGGGTGCCTCACGGCTGGACACCCATACATAAGTCAGGCAAAGATTTGAACAGATGAAAAATAAAAACAACAATATATAAAAAGTGCAGTTTAGTGGGTCCTGGAATAGGGGTAATGTCTATAATAGTCCAAAAATAAGACAAAGGACTTCACAAAATCTTCATCAGAGAGGTAAGGAAAAGAAAAAAATGAAAAATGAAAACACATATGCATAAAAGATAAGTTCGAAATGAGAAAAGGAGATGTTTATAGCCGCCTGTGAACCAGATTGGTAGTCAGATAATGCTTCCCTTCACCGATGTGCAAGTGTTGCAGTATATCATTTTCAGTGACTTTTCGTGCTGATAGTGTCACCCGTGTGAATAATAGCCTCTCACCTGAGATGTGCTAGTATATTAGCACATAAAGGTTTCTTTGTGTTGTGAGTACCACAACGGCCTCTAGGGGTCTCCTGTGTGTTTAACTCAGCTGTACACTAGTAACTATGGAGTGTTCAGGCTTGTTTTCCTTAATTTCCTCATTGTATGTAAGGGTATATAAAAAAACAGAAAAACTCCTTTGGTGTCATAACGTTTTGTAAAAACAGATTTATTAAAAATTCAGTGCTAAAAACTCGCATTTTAGAGGTAACAAACGATCAGGAACTCCCACGAGCACCGTGCTCTTTTCCTTTCAACAGTAACTTTTCCAACAACCTCTGCTACCGCCCTACGCGTTACGTCACGCACCACGTGACTTCTTCAAATGGGGATGGCCGCACTCATTGCTGGAAACTTGGGGCACTTTCTCTTTGCTGGTACAACATTAGGGTAAATTTTTATGCTGCAACCTAGCCCATATCTCATGTGAAACTGCCTTATACCCTATTGTTTTTTTAAACACATATCTTTGTCTGTAATAACTATTCCCATTAGAAAAGTATTTTTGCGTAGGCCACATATGGTTTACCTAGTTAGAGATTTCCTGTTCTGCGTTAGCTTTTTAACTACTTATCAAAATGTAATTACTTTAAAGGTTTTCACAATCCACCTGTCCTCCCAATTAGTGGTACTTTTACTGCAACGGAAGGCATAGCTGATTCCAAATGGATTGCTATGTACATTATGCCGTTTGCATATGCACACTGACATATATGCTGATAAGGGTGTATATTTACACACATGCGGGTCATCTAAACGTCCCTATATTTAGTTATTTCTGCATCATCCAGCAAAATTATTTCATGACACTCCCAACTATATTTATATACAACTTTGCTTTTGTTTGCATTTCTCTCTGGGTGAAAAGCGATTTAAGACAAAAGGTTTCTTCGTCATTTCATATCCTTTTCATATCCTCCAGTACACTCTATACTTGTAATGTACCTAGATTTGCACACCCACATAAAGTGATTGGATGTTCCATGTGCCCTACTCGCAAGAGCCCCCCTGCTGAACCCTATTTGACTCACGGCCCAAGTTTGGCATTCATTAGTATGTATTTTTGATACTATCTTTATTGATAAAGGAGTCTAAGATTGTCTACAAGCTTAACCATGCACAATTGTTTAGTGCTGTTTTACATATATCTTTTATAAATATGAAGCATTTTGTTAAATTGCAGTATATATTATAAATAAATACTTACCTATTCACTATTCCATCACAGCCTGGACTTTGTGCGCCTTCTGCAGCCGCACGGTGCTATGTCCTGTTGGGGGTAGTGCCTTTCCTTGGCACTTGGGGATTGGTCTCTGGGTGAGTATGGATTGAGGAGAGCCAGCAGCTTGTTTTTTTTTCCGACCACCAATATGAAATTGATTATGTGTAAAAATGTGTTTAAATTGTTTTTGTTTACTTTGCTTTTTTACTGTGCTTTTTTGGTTTCTTTATTAAGTTACAGCACGGTGGTTGCTGAAAATCCCCTGAGGAAGCCAATGAAGGGCGAAACATGTCAGGATAACAGCATTACAGTCTCAGCCACCAATGTAGTTAATTGGTAACCATTGAAAGTATTTTTGGACCACCATTTTTATGTATTTTCAGACGTCATTTTAAATGTAAACAATAAAATTTGCTGTTTTATAATTCTTTGATTGATAATTTTATCTGCTGGCACCGCATAGTCCCAATGGGAACCTCACAACAATTTGCTCTAATCACTTACGGGGTGAGGTGCGATATTCTAAACTGAATCTATTGAGGCCAAAAAAAAGATACCCAAACATTTTTTTATACAAGTGGCTTAACAAACACTTTAAGAGCCTTGCATGGTACGTTGGAAGTAAGTTTTCCACATGTGCTTAAAAAAACTCTGTTTCTGTGCCTGCTGAGATGAGATTGCTGATCTTTGAGCTTTGAGCTGATCTTTGAGAGTAAAAGGTAAAGTAAAATCTAAACTGTCTCTAGCAGATGATGTTAAGCAGGGTAGATCAATAGTGGCAAGCAGGTCTGCCTATGTGTGCATCTCCTGGGAACTATAGAGTTCCTGATAGTACATGGCAAATCAGGCGTTAATATGGGGAATGGATACGAAAGATAGACACAGGGGAGGATTGCTCCCTAGACAGCCATGCAAGGAGGCAACCATTCCATTTCCCTGCTCAAAGATATACTGACTTTGATGTAAAAGATGTACTTTTGTTGTGGAAGTGCAGATGAGGACATCCTGTAAGGCTGCCTGGAGGGAGGAATACACCGAGGGGTCATGTGTTTGGGCATAAGCAGTTTCTAAAGACAATGCTTTATTCTCTGCCTGGCAGAGTTTTTCTTGTGCCTCACACTGCACCCTCCAAATATGGCCCTGAAGGCAGCAGTAAAGGCCTTAAATGCATCCTATGTGATAGGGAGAGAGACTTAGTGATCCTGAGTATTCCAGAATTGGATCATATTACTTCTACATAGCATATAAACTCTCGAATCTGAAAGTCAAAATTGAGAAAGGTGCCACAAACCATTTGCTGGAGTTATAGATAGGCCAAGCTGCAAAGACAATGGGGCATGATCTGAAATGCCCTAGGATGTATAATCAGATCTCAAACTCTAGACAGGACAGGCCCCCTGGTGTAAACCAAGTTGATTCAGGAAAAGGTTTTATATGTAGCCGAGTGCCAGGTATACGCACAGAGGGTAGGATGGTGCCACCTCCATACATCGGTGAAGTTTGAAGCTTATGCCCAGGAAGCCAGGTCAGTGGCAGAGGTCCAGGTTCCGGGACCATATTAAATCACCACAAATTAAAATGTTGTCTGTGGCACAGACTAAGAGCTTTGCAGCTAGCTGATAAAGTATCTTAGCTGAAGCAGAGGTTGGGAGATACACTTCCACCAGGACAATCTCCAGACTATCAAGCACAGCATGCAATTAAACAAAACGACCATCCAAGTCTAATTCCAGCGTCATTAAACAAAAGGGTAAGGATTTGTGAACCAATATACTGACCCCTCATGAAATTAGAGATGGTAGAGTGGTAATGATTACCAACCCAGGGCTTCTCCAGACCTAGGACCCACCGTCACATGAGTCTCATGTAACATACAGATATGAGGGGAGTGGTGTTTCAGGAACTGGAAAACCAGTGATCTCTTAATTTTTTCATTGAGGCCCCTGTTGTTGCAGGACACTATCTTAAAATTAGTCATAGCTCTTTAACAGTGGAATTTGTGAACAGGGAGAAGCATGAAAAAAAAGAGAGCCCCCGAGTTGGTCTCAGGTAAGCACACATTTGCAAGGAGAACAATAGATATCAAGTGAAGAAGCAATGCTGTACTGCTGAATACATACTGACAGCCAAATAACTGTATAAAATAACTCAAACCCCCACCAGCCCCAACCCCCAACCTGAGGTGGCCTCCCACCCAAACCAAACAAAGGCATATAGTGGGGATCAAAAGTTTAGGCACCCCAGGTAAAAAAATTGTATTAATGTGCATAAAGAAGCCAAGGAAAGATAGAAAAATCTCCAAAAGGCATCAAATTACAGATTAGACATTCTTATAATATGTCAACAAAAGTTAGATTTTATTTCCATCATTGACACTTTCATAATTACAGAAAACAAAAAAATGGTGTCTTAAAAAGTTTGGGCACCCTGCAGAATTTATAGCATGCACTGCCCCCTTTGCAAGGCTGAGACCTGCCAGTGTCATGGATTGTTCTCAATCATCGTCTGGGAAGACCAGATGATGTCAATCTCAAAGGTTTTAAATGCCCAGACAAACCTGAAACTGAAAATAGTTGACGCTCACAAAGCTGGAGAAGGCTATAAGAAGATAGCGAAGCGTTTTCAGATGTCAATATCCTCTGTTCGGAATGTAATTAAGAAATCGCAGTCATCAGGAACAGTGGAAGTTAAAGCAAGATCTGGAAGACCAAGAAACATATCAGACAGAACAGCTTGCAGGATTGTGAGAAAAACAATTCAAAACCCATGTTTGACTGCACGACCCCTCCAGAAAGATCTGGCAGACACTGGAGTTGTGGTACACTATTCCACTATAAAGAGATACTTGTACAAATATGGTCTTCATGGAAGAGTCATCAGAAGAAAACCTCTTCTACGTCCTCACCACAAAAATCTGCGTTTGAACTTTGCAAATGAACATATAGACAAGTCTGATGCATTTTGGAAACAAGTTCTGTGGACCGATGAGGTTAAAATTGAACTTTTTGGCCGGAATGAGCAAAGGTACGTTTGGAGAAGAAGGGGCACAGAATATAATGAAAAGAACCTCTGTCCAACTGTTAAGCATGGGGGGGGATCAATCATGCTTTGGGGTTGTATTGCAGCCAGTGGCACAGGGAACATCTCACGAGTAGAAAGAAAAATGGATTCAATAAAATTTCAGCAAATTTTGGATGGTAACTTGATGCCATCTGTGAAAAAGTTGAAGTTAAAGAGAGGATGGCTACTACAAATGGATAATGATCCTAAACACACCTCGAAATCCATGGGGGATTACATCAAGAGGCGTAAACTGAAGGTTTTGCCATGGCCTTCACAATCTCCTGACCTCAACATAATTGAAAATCTATGGATAGACCTTAAAAGAGCAGTGCGTGACAGACAGCCCAGAAATCTCAAAGAACTGGAAGACTTTTGTAAGGAAGAATGGGCAAAGATACCTCAAACAAGAATTGAAAGACTCTTGGCTGGCTACAAAAAGCGTTTACAAGCTGTGATACTCGAAAAAGGGGGCAGTACAAGATATTAACTCTGCAGGGTGCCCAAACTTGTGCAGACTCCATTTTTTTGTTTTCGGTTATTTTGAAAGTGTAAATGATGGAAATAAAATCTAACTTTTGTTGACATATTATAAGAATGTCTGATCTGTAATTTGATGCCTTTTGGAGATTTTTCCATCATTCCTTGGCTTCTTTATGCACATTAATACAAAATTTTACCTGGGGTGCCCAAACTTTCGATCCCCACTGTATTCGCCCAAAGTGGGGGTACAATGTGCAAGAAGGCATTGATCAGTATCCACCAGACAAATAGTCCAAAGACAAAGATCAGGAGTCCGGAGATAAAAATAGGTGCGGTCTGACGATTCACATAGGGGGCAAAATACTTAGCTTAGTGGAAAACAATAGTAGATAAGCATAATGAGAACAAGTTAGCTTTCAAACCCGTGGGGTCCATTTTAAAACATAATTACACGTATTTCTTCGGTTCCTTACTACCTTTTTAGAGGTTTTCCGTAGTTTAATGTCTAGTCTGTAAGAATATTATACAGTTGTTTTCAATCTAAAATAAAGGTAGTAAATGTGAAAGTTTTATTGGCTTTTGTTTTTTTACCTCAGACGTGTTCAAACCC
>BLSH010194474.1:28248-56898 GCA_018402905.1 Glandirana rugosa
AAATCTCTAATTTCTGCTATCTGTCCTCAGAGCAACAGCACAGACAGCAGTAGTAAAGTAATCTATCTCAGGATGCAGGATCAGGTCTTAAAATGGCTAAAATCTGTCCCTCACGCCGTCAGCTTCCTTTCCCTATACTAACCCAAGGAGCATGTGACTGCAGCACTGTGACTCCAGCTTATAAAGAGGCTGGGTCACATGATGCACCGGCCAATCACAGCCATGCCATTAGTAGGCATGGCTGTGATGGCTTCTAAGGGCAAACCAGTGAAACGCTTGTTGATTGGCTGCCCTGCAGCTTCTCAACACGTGGAGTAAAATAGCAGAACCCCGGACCGAACCCGAACGATTTTTGAAATGTCCGGGTCCGGGTCCGTGCCACGGACACCCAAAAGTTCGGTACGGACCCGAACGTTACAGTCCGGGTTCGCTCAACACTAATAATGATCCTAAACACACCTCAAAATCCATGGGGGATTACATCAAGAGGCGTAAACTGAAGGTTTTGCCATGGCCTTCACAATCTCCTGATCTCAACATAATTGAAAATCTATGGATAGACCTTAAAAGAGCAGTGCGTGACAGACAGCCCAGAAATCTCAAAGAACTGGAAGACTTTTGTAAGGAAGAATGGGCTGGCTACAAAAAACGTTTACAAGCTGTGATACTTGAAAAAGGGGGCAGTACAAGGTATTAACTCTGCAGGGTGCCCAAACCTGTGCAGACTCCATTTTTTTGTTTTCTGTTATTTTGAAAGTGTAAATGATGGAAATAAAATCTAACTTTTGTTGACATGTTATAAGAATGTCTGATCTGTAATTTGATGCCTTTTGGAGATTTTTCCATCATTCCTTGGCTTCTTTATGCACATTAATACAAATTTTTACCTGGGGTGCCCAAACTTTCGATCCCCACTGTATTCGCCCAAAGTGGGGGTACAATGTGCAAGAAGGCATTGATCAGTATCCACCAGACAAATAGTCCAAAGACAAAGATCAGGAGTCCGGAGATAAAAATAGGTGCGGTCTGACGATTCACATAGGGGGCAAAATACTTAGCTTAGTGGAAAACAATAGTAGATAAGCATAATGAGAACAAGTTCGTTGGCAGCTAGTGGTATAGGAATCTCCATTTTATTGACCCCCAGACCCTTGCCTAAAGTCCCAGAAAGAGGGTACCAGAAGGATGTAGAGAAAGAATGACCTACAATCATGAAGGCTGCGGACAGATGTATGAGCAGAACAAATCTACATGATTAGAAATCCACATGTGGGGCAGGTCTTCTCATTGCTGGCTGATCATCTCTAACCAGGAAGAGGCCTCTTCCAGGGAGGTGAAGAAACGGACCGTCTCTCCATCTTCCATCCGTAATCTGGCCGGGAACAACATGCTTATTTAAGCCCCTGGTCCAAACTGCATCAAAGTACTTGTTGAGTTTTCACAGAATAATCAGGGAAAATCATAAGCTTTGCATTTTTATAACGGAGCTCAGGCAGCGCCCTGGCCTCCCTCAATACCAAGTCCCGGTCTTTGAAGTGCAGTAGCTTAAAAATTAAGTTACGGTGGGGGGTTTCCCTGATGGCCCCTAGTAGCAGGCATGCGATGCGCCCTCTTTACCGTGAAGAATGGGGAAAAGCAGGCAATAGATAACAACATGGTTAGAAGACATTCGGTAAAGGCAGTAGGATCTTTACCGTCAGCCCCTTCAGGGGGGCTACAATCCACAGATTATTGCTATGGTTGCAATTTTCTGCATCTTCAGCTCGGGTCTCTAGGGCTCTCACTTTGACCTGTAATGTTTGCTGGTCCCCACCATGTGCCCTAATGGTGCCTTCTGCAATAAAAACCTTCTGTTCTACCTCCGCAATACGAACACAAAAGGAATATAAATCCCTGTGGATGAACTCGATGTTCATCTGGAGGTGGTCGATCTTGTCAGTAAGTGTTGTCTGACAAGTTGTGATTGCCTGCATGACTGCAACTGGGTCAGCTGCCATGGCCAGAGAAGAAGGCGGGTCCTCCGTCTATGTGGCCATGTGTGCAGCAATAGTGTCAGTCTCCTCATTCCCTGCTGAATCCAAAAGGTTTGTCTGTCGAAGCCATTACTATGCAAATAATGATTATGACAGACTACTGATTTGGAGGATATACAGATGCCGCACATATGTGTTAAAGATTTGAGTCAAGCATATTTCTGAAACTTTATGCCACGTGTTAATGTTTATGCACCATCTACAATACAAACATGACAAATTGCTGAACTGGAGGATACACAGCTTATACACATATGTAATAGATATCTAAGTCAAGTGCATATTTGTAAATTTGTGCACTGCGCTGTTTGGAATTCCCTAGAACTGACATGTTGAACCATAAGCACAGTCTTTTGCTCTCTTATTAGTCATCTGATTAGCCCCTTTTACATACCAGCTTCTCTAATGGATAGTTTGGAAAACAGAGAGATAAATCAAATGCAGGACACAGGTGAGAGGCAATCCCATGCTAGACAGGTAAGATGAGCAAGGGACTCTGGAAGCAGAAAAGAGAAACGGAAACACCAAGCACAAAGAGAGCCTCTTAGTGTAGTACATTAAAACAATGTAATTATATTAAAATGACTCTCAATACTCTCAATACTATTGCAAGGGGAGCTAGATAGAACCTGTAGCATTACAGTATCTGACCTCTCAGACTCTCTTATCCTGGCAAGAGAGAGCAGTGGTGAGACTCCTCAGGTCTGAGGATGCCTCAGAAGCCTTGAGGAACAACCACACCAGTTGCTGTCAAACAAGATCCCACCCTTTGCAATGATGTCACACCAGTCACAAGCCATGTGGGGTTGTGTTTCTGGGAAATCCTTCCTTTCATCAATCTATAAGAGAAAACTACATGTGTGCTTTTTCTTACTTCTTACCACACTGATAGTGACATGCTGCACTGCTACAGGCTAAGTCTAGCTCCTGTTTATGCGTGCAATTTTATCAGGAGTAATTTTAAAACAATTCCATTGTTTTAACTTACTACATTTAGAGGCTCATTCCGCATTTGGTGTTTCCTTTTCTCACAAATTTGTAAAGCCTGGTTCATTTTCTTATTGACATCAATGGGATTACCATTATAAAAATTGTGAACTTCGGAGGCTTGCGAAGTTTGACAAACCCCAACAGATTTTTCAGAAGTGTGCCCATGGTGTTTTTATGTCTATTTCTGAAATGATTAATTATATTTATTAAAATACTCAACTTAGATTAGGTGCATGTACTGTATACTGTATATTAGATTAGTCTACAGATATGTCCTCTGGGCTCTGTAAACTAGCAATGTATTTTGGTTTCTCATTTGGTTCTTCTATGCAGACAGAATGTCCTATAACTCCCCAAACAGTGTGAACCTACAATTAAATTATAAAATGGAAAGTTCCACCTTCTCAGGAAAGCTCTTGAGTAGAACCAACTGCTGGGAAAGATAGCACACTGATGGTGCAGAGCACGAAATAAAAGGAAAGCATGTGTTCTCACAAACATTACAACCTCAAAGGCATATCAAAAATCAGTATCTTTGAACCTGATTTTCACCAGACCTAGCCTTCTTTCCCATGTCACTCTTGTTTTGTGAGAATGTCTTTGTTTTAGATGAACAGGGAGAAAAAATAAATAAATGACACAGCACTGAAGATATTTGTTGCCCAAAAACAGTACAAATCAATAAAACAAATGAAACACTAAATATTTTGCTTTAAACTTAACAAACTTGGGTTCTACCACTTATAGACATTAAAAATGAAGTGTAGGCAAAAACATTTTAGTTACATTACTTACATGTAATAATGAAGTATGTCACCTGATGTTTAAAGCGGAGTTCCACCCATGTAAAAGTCAGCAGCTACAAAAAGTGTAGCTGCTGACTTTTAATAATCGGACACTCACCTGTCCCTCGCTCCAGCAATGCGGTCGCCCGAGGGCTCGCTCGTTTCTCCCTCCTCTCCGCAGCGCCGGCATCACAGATGTGGGCACTCGGCTTTGGCTTCCGCGTCCCAGAAGATCGCTGAGAGGGAGGGGGGAAGGTGGACTTCCTTCCTTGAGCCGCTGCGCCAGGAGAGGAAGTGGACCTGGGACCCTGTGAAAACAGGGTCCCTGGTCACCCCCCCAAAAAAAGAGATGCCGATTGTGGCATGTCGGGGGGTCATCTTCCATTAAAGCAGAAGTTTCACTTTTGGGTGGAACTCTACTTTAAGATGCTGGATTCTATAGAAATGGTCACTGCAAGGCTGCCCTATCCTCTTCCTGCTGCTGAAATTCTGGAGTTGTGGGGGTTAACAGCTTTGTGTCTCCAAACTCAGCTGCAATAAAGATGTTCCACTGAGTACACTGCCTGTAACATGATCTGTGAATGAGGGAAAGTCTGATCAGTCATAGAACTCTTTTCTCAATACAGAAAAAGGCAGGAAAATCCAAGTCTCTTTTGGGTCATCTGCATTATAGATAAGTGCATTATAATTTAAAAAAAATCTCCCGGGAGGAATTTGCTCCTAAATTGACTGGATCTGTAAATCTTGAATCCACAGGATTCACCTTGAACCCACGGTAGCAAATATTGAACCTCATCCCTATTCAAATCGTGCAGTGATTTTTGCATCTCCTGTCTGTATTCTGATGGTTATTTTGTTTATTTCAATTTTCGGCTGCTCAAATGAGCATTTTTGCTTAAGATGTGCTTTACAAAGCTTTAAAGTGATTGTAAAGTCTCTTTTTATTTTTTTAAATAACAAATAGGTTATATTTACCTGCTCTGTGCAGTTGGTTTTGCACAGAGCAGCCCAGATCCTCCTCTTCTCGGGTCCTTCTTTGCTGCTCCTGGCCCCTCCCTCCTATCGAGTTCCCCCACAGCCAGCAGCTTTCTATGGGGGGGACCCGAGCCAAGTCAGGGCTCCGTGTGTCCATTCAGACATGGAGCCCCGCCATCCTCTGATTGGCTGACTGACTTTCATTGACAGCCACGGGAGCCAATGGCGCGGCGGCTCTGACTCAGCCAATCAGGAGGCGTGTCCCAGATGGCTTAGACATCGGTGGACATTGCTGGAGAGAGATGGGGCTCAGGTAAGTAATTAGGGGGTGCTGGGGAACCTGCTACACACAGAAGGTTTTTTTTATCTTAATGCATGGAATTCATTAAGATAAAAAAAAAACCTTTGCCTTTACAACTCCTTTAAATTTGAAAGTTGCTCACAAAATTATTCCCAATTTCTGCTTCCATTATCACAAACACTGCATTTTTCTCAAAATGATTTCTTGAGAGGAGCAATGAAAGTGGTTACATTTGTTACTTATTCCAATTATTAATGCAGGAATCAGCAGAAGTGAAGTTGGAGGTGGCAGCCTATTGAAGAGCAAAGGTAGTCTGTTTCCTCTAGTTTGTACCTAGCAGTCTTATATATGCAAAATGAATACATCCATTAAAATAAAACATGGCCCCATTATTTATGTATATACCATATATATTATATGCATTTTTGGTGGCAATATTTATAGTTGTATAGGTCATTTAGTTGCACGGGCCATTTATTTGACAATGTTTTTCCTTTCCTTTCCTTTTCTTTTCTTTTCTTTTATCTATTTTTTCCTATTCTGTTTTTGTAATGTTTACTAGTAACCATTCCTTATTAATTTAATTGTTTCTATCCATTGTGTATGTTTAGAAAAGTCTACTTTTGTAGTCGTATAAGTGTAAATCCTACAATGTTTAAAAAAAAAAAGGTAAAGCTTGTTATTTTTCATTTGGTACAGGTGAAACAATAATACACAAATGTGGCTATGTAAGAAGCATTGCATTAACTAAATGAGCATTGCACATGATAACGCGAGCCTCTTACTGAGATTCATATAAAAATGATGTCTGCATATAAAAGACAAGCCAAAGATATCTTTGAAGGTTTTCTTCAAAAGCAGCTCTACTTCCTTGATTGTCTGGGGATTTCTGTTATTAATTGAAGTTAATTTTCTAGGATATCAGTTTGCTGTACACGTTGGTAAGATTGATAGCCTCTATGATTCTCAAGAGTTTTGAAAATGACACTGTTCCATCATCAGGAGCCTTCACTTTTATCATCACAAATCAAATTATAAACATAGGGGCAACCTTGCTGGAATCTGGCTTCGGGAGATTTCCATAAGATTAATTAGACGGCCAAAGCAAAGATGGTAAAATAGAAAAAGGGGGAGGGGGTTAAGAAGAAGCCATTCATTGCTTGTGAAATGGGAAGTCAATTCAACAATGGGTAATTAGCGTGGGCCATAGATTCTCAAAGGCACTGAGGACACTGGACTCTTTCTGTCACTCTGATGTTTAGTGCTGCATTGTGGACCCCTCATTTAATTAGTGCGCTTTGATACCCACAGGACTAGCTTAAAGCTCCAGGGCATGCTAAACACGGACTGACACCAGCAAGCTTCTGCCTCTTTCCACTCTAATTAGAGACACAATGTGCTGAAAAGACAATGTTTTATTTCAATGTGTGTTTTTTACAGATACCCCTGGTGGAAAGCAATTGTTTATTTTATGACTATGTTGGTATTCAGATTAAATTGTTAACATGTAGAGCATGAGCTAGGGGCAGATGTATTTTAAACAACGCATCTCAGAATTCCAATAATATCTTAATGCAACAATATTGGAGTTACAGTATTACAACAAATTCCTCTTTAGTTTACTTCCTACTCACACATTCATACTTTTTCAGTAAGTACCAAGAGTAAGTGAAGGTGTCAAAAGTGGAGTAACAAAACAAAAACCAAACAAATTTCAGTTTGCTGAAGTGCAATTAGTAAGTGCATCATTGTGATTGGTTGCTATTGGTTTCTTTTGTCTCAAAGTCTTGCAATATTTTATTAAAAAAACTGTAAAAAATAAAGTGCTTTCAAAGTAAACATGCACTCGGTAAAAAAAGTCCTTTTTTGGCAGTATCTAAAGCATTGGCTATTGTTAATCCAATAATAAATAAGTTAGTTTTGAGTATTTTTTATTTTTTGTATTTAAAAATACAGCTGTACTTAAAAATGTATGTGATGTTACAAACAAGTGAAATAAAATTAGAATAACAGGATACTTTGTAAAACCCTGTGATCCCATCTACATTTCTATAATCACTAATTTGTAATTTGTGCATTTTTTAACTTTCTGAAATAAAAATATGAAAAAGTAGTTCTCTCCAAAACAATACCAGTGTGACAATCAACCTTCTATGATTAAGGCCCTAAGTGGAGAAAAAAATGTCAAAGTGGAGGAGCATGGCTGGGTGTTTATGTCCATTGACATGCAATAAAGTTGCTTAAAATGCCTAATTTAAATGGTTGGTGCAGCTGTATTGTGTTTTGGGGGGAGTTGTATCGAAGTAGGATATGACAGGTCCTAGTTCAGCTGGCATACATACACTATATTGCCAAAAGTATTGGGACACCTGCCTTTACACGCACATGAACTGTAATGGCATCCCAGTCTTAGTCCGTAGGGTTCAATATTGAGTAGGCCCACTCTTTGCAGCTATAACAGCTTCAAATCTTCTAGGAAGGCTCTTCACAAGGTTTAGGAGTGTGTCTTTGGGAATGTTTGACCATTCTTCCTGAAGCACATTTGTGAGGTCAGGCACTCTCAGTCTCTGCTCTAATTCATCCCAAAAGTGTTCAACTGGGTTGAGGTTAGGACTCTCTGCAGGCCAGTCAAGTTTTCCCATCCCAAACTCATCCATGTCTTTATGGACCTTGCTTTGTCCACTAGTCCAACTTAATTGGTGGAGGGGGTTTATGGTGTGGGGTTGTTTTTCAGGAGTTGGGCTTGGCCCCTTAGTTCCAGTGAAGGGAACTCTTAAGGTGTCAGCATACCAAGACATTTTGGACAATCGGGGATGGCCCTTTCCTGTTCCAACATGACTGCACACCAGTGCACAAAGCAAGGTCCATAAAGACATGGATGAGTGAGTTTGGGGTGGAGGAACTTTATTGTCCTGACCTCAACCCAATAGAACACCTTTGGGATGAATTTGAGCAGAGACTGTGAGCCAGGCCTTCTCATCCAACATCAGTGCTGGACCTCACAAATGTGCTTCGGGAAGAATGGTCAAACATTCCCATACACACACACCTAAACCTTATGGACAGCCTTCCCAGAAGAGTTGAAGCTGTGGACTAAGGCCGGGATGCATTTAAAGCTCATGTGCGTGTAAAGGCAGGCGTCCAAAAACTTTTTTCAATATAGTGTAGTTGGTGAGAGAAACCTGCAAGAAACTAGAATGTTACCATATTTTGAACTTCTTGGCAGAGTTGATTCCAGCAGAGGGAGGCCCTAAAACATTGGACCTTCTTTTAAAATATAGGTCTGTGGTGACAATCCCCTGCTAGTTTTATTATAGCTTAGCAATACAATTTATTAAAACTATCTCATTTAATGGGGGCATGGCCTAACATGGTGCGAGACGGCAGCTTAATCCTGGAGCTCCGCTTCCAAGGGGACCCAGACCTAGCAGGCAGCATCAGCCATGTCCAGGAAGAGGAAGGAGGAGAGAAAACCCCACCGCCTCACAGACTTCTTTTCCCAGAACGGGAGCCAAAATGGCGTCACGGCCTCCACCAGCCACACTGTAAAGCAGGGAGCACAAAAATGCAGCAAAGGCATCCATTCTCCAAATGGTGAGTCACCCACCACCCAGCACTCCTACCCTCCCACCCCATCCACTAGTAGCCTGGCCAAGGCAAAATTTAGGCTGGATGAGGCCAGATCCGGCCCGGCCTTGAGCCTGGCCTTGAGCCCTGCTTCAGACCCAGGGGAAGACACAAGGGAGCTGCCGGATTCGATCGAATACTTCCCCACACTCAACATGTCAGTTGTAGACACTGTACTAAAGGAGATGCTTGTATCTCTGAGAAGCACACTACAAGCAGACCTGGCTAAATGTATGCACAGGTTTAACCAAGACATCCAAGCTGTGGAAACGAGGGTGGATCATATTGAATCCAAAATGGGGGAATATGCCTCCACCATAAATGATCTAGTGGATGCCAATGAGGAGAGGGAAAATGAGTCTGTATGGATTAAAGCCAAGTTAGCTGATATGGAAGACAGGGGGAGAAGAAACAACCTAAGAATAAGGGGGGTCCCTGAATCAGTTCAGCAAACAGAGCTACGCCAGTATGCAATGGACCTGTTACAATCCCTTATACCCGGTCTTTCAGACATGGAGGTCACCATTGACTGCATTCACAGGCTGCCCAAACCTGCGCATCTTCTGGACCATATACCCAGAGATGTGATCCTGCGCCTCCATTTTTTCCACATAAAAGAATCCCTAATGGCAGTAATGCGCAAACATGAAAATATACCTAACCAATACCAAAACGTACAGTTTTTCGCGGATCTGTCGCAATATACGCTACAAAAAAGAAAGAACCTGAACTCACTGACTAAAATCCTCAGGAACCATAAAATATCCTATAGGTGGGGTTTCCTGACCAAAATCCCCATAACCAAAGATGGGCATACCCACATTGTGAACAGCCTAGATAAGGGGCTTGCGCTACTGAAGGAGTGGGGCATACTACCAAACCCCACTGATTCAGTCAACACTTCCAAAAACCAGATCCGTCAAGTGGAGCCAGAACGGATAACAGTCACCACAAAGAATGCGAAGTCCCATAATTAATCCTGTATGAGGCACTCAAAGTCTTCTAACTTCAGGCCCCTAGGAGGCATCAACAGCTCTTAGGCTCAAACTATTTCTCCCTGAATAACTATGCAGCTCAAAGCTGTTTTTGGGCCTCAGCGCAATTCATGTTACAGTTGTTTTCTCAGTTGTACCATCCCAAACTGGATGGCACTGTTGTCTGTTTTATTCCTTGTATACTCTTCCTTTTCTCTCTTTTTATCCAATGGGTTATACTGGCACTCGTCGAGGAGGAGACTTTGCTTTCCCACCATAAGACTTACCTTTGGAAAAACAATTCAAGATTCATATCTGAGATGATCCACATGGATCCGGCGTTGTATCTGCTCGGCGGTCACAGTGAGTACACAAAAATCCACTACTCATTTCACAACACTCCTAACCTGCCTTTCTGTTTGTGCCCACTAGAGGGTGCTAAGAGCACGCACAAGAAACTCAGTGACACTTTTAATTTCAGCAATTTCCCCAACCCACAATGGGGGTCAAATTTCTATCCATAAACTGTAAGGGTCTAAATCACCCTGCCAAAAGGAGATCAATGTGGAGGGAAGCTCTTCAACATAAGTCTGACATTCTATGTTCCCAGGAGACGCACTTTCAAGCCCAGTTCTCCCCTAAATACACTCATAAAAACTTTCCACATATATTTGTGGCTAGCGCAGACTCCAAAACTAGGGGAGTTCTCACAGCTATCAAGGACACGGTAGCCTTCAAACTCCATAACTCACTAATTGACCCATCGGGCAGATACATAATTCTGGTCTGCGATCTGGACACTATTACTTACACAATAGTAAATGTGTACTGTCCGAATACACGCCAAATACATTTCTTCAACAAATTAATGAACAAAATCCATGCAATTCAAAAAGGTCTACTGGTCCTATGTGGGGACTTCAACATGGTCCCTGACTCCAGCATGGACTCCACCTCCAACAGCAAACGCCTAGGACCAACATTGCAATCCTCTCTTCACAGACATAATCTCTTTGACACATGGAGATGTATGCACTCTAATAAATAGGGCTACTCCTTTTTCTCATCACCACATCAAATATATACTCGTATAGACTTTTTCCTTGTGGATAATATCACTATATCCAAAATCAGAGAGGCATCAATCAATCTCATAGCGTGGTCCGACCACACCTCCATCACCCTGACTGTTGACCACCTGACCTCCTTGGCTTCTTGCCCAATATGGAAGTTAAACACATTTCTCCTTCAACAGGTATCAGCTAAAAAAACAGTGGGGGAGCAACTTAAACATTTTTTTTCTGACAATGAATCCTCGGTCCAGGACATTTATATGTTATGGAACGCCCACAAGGCGTTTGTTAGGGGTATTTACGTACAACTAGGCGCGAGGGCCAGGAGGTAGCAGCAGAAGCGAATAAAAGAGATTACCAACGAAAAAGCAGCACTAGACCTCCAAAATGAAAGCAAAGCCATCCCAGCGGTGTCCCAAAAATTGACCCAACTGAGACATGACCTCCAAATCCTCCTGCTGGAGGAGTTTGAGAAGTCATCAAAAAACTGAAAATGACATATTACAATTCCGACAACAAAGCAGGGAAAATGCTAGCTCAGAAAATCAGAGGCCAAAGGTATAAAACTAAAATTCCATATATTATTCATCCACATACCAAATCTAAGGAATTTCATCAAAAAAAATTGCAGACGCTTTTAGCCATTACTACAGGACCCTGTATAACCTAAAGGACGATTAAAATACCTTCCAACCCAACCCTGAATTAATCACCCAATTTTTGAGTAGGCTTCATATCCCAAAATTAACTCAGGACCAACTACAAACTCTCAACCTCCCCTTCACAAGTCTCCTGGACCAGATGGGTTTAGTGGTGACTACTATAAATCATTTAAACAGACTTTGACCCCCCTATCTAATCCAAATTTTCAACACTGCTGCTGCCTCCTCAGCCTTTCCGTCAGAAATATTAAAAGCGTTGACTGTAGCTCTGCCCAAGCCAGGGAAGGACCCAGATTCTCCTCAAAATTTCAGGCCTATATCACTTTTGAACACGGACCTAAAGGTTTATGCCAAATTACTAACCCACCGCTTAGAAAACCTAATGCCTTTATTGATTCACCCCGATCAAAGGGGGTTTACCAGAGGTTGATAAACCTCGGATGCTACCCACCAGCTACCAAACATCCTGCACCTAGCCAAGGTGATGAAAAGGCCTTCTCTGCTCCTAGCTTTGGATGCGGAGAAGGCCTTTTACCGGGTTTTGTACTCTAACCCGACAGCTCAGGTGTTGATGGGGGCACCCTTTCCTCCCCGTTCTCTATTACGAATGGAACGAGGCAGGGGTGCCTGCTGTCCCAACTTATATTTAATTTGGTCATGGAGCCCTTGGCTATTTACATCAGATCTCACCCAGATATCCAGGGGTTCGTATTACCTAACTCTACACACACCATCAGCTTGTTTGCTGATGATATTATTTTAATCCTGACGGATGTGGAGCCTTTCCTGGTGACAGTACATGAGGCCTTAGGACTATTTGGTAAATTGTCTTATTATAAGGTGAATGAAAGTATATCATATATACTGGGTCTGGGCATAAAAGACTCAGTGAGGCAGGACCTTGGTTCACGGTTTCCATACGTTTGGAGTAAACAAAGCATTAAATACTTAGGCATACAGCTAACACCCACAGCAGACCAACTAGTAGAGGCCAACTACACACACTTCCTCACTAAAAATAAAAGCCCAACTGACTTCCATTGCCAAAATGAAACTCTCATGGACAGGCAGGCTAGCTGCCTTTAAAATGTTGATATTGCCCCAACTTATCTACCTTTTCAGGACCCTTCCTATAATGGTCCCAGATCCATTCTTCACCGAAGTCCAAGCATTAGTCAACAAATTTCTCTGGCAGGGCAAAAGAGCGAGATTTGAGTTCAAGAGACTGATCAAAGCAAGGAAGGCGGGAGGGGTGGGCCATGTTCTTGTAAAAGATTACTACATGGCTGCAGTACTAGCACAACTAAAACCCTGGTTCCACCATCCTAGTAGACCTAGGTGGGTTGAATTAGAAGAGGTTCACTGTCCTATTAGCACCCTAGAGGATGTGCTCCTGACAAGTTCCTTGAAACAAAACTTACCTAACACACTTTCCACCATGCTTGCGGCTCTCAGAGCATGGAGATTTCTAATCTCCATGCCCCTGGAAAGCCATCAAATTTCCACTATGTACCCTGGTATCACAAGCCTACACCTACTTATCCCTGACTTGAGGGTCTCCCATTGGTTAACCAAGGGGATTAATACACTTGCTGATATAACGATAGGCCCAGCACCTAAAACATTTAGAGCGGTCCAAGTGGAGTTCGGTTTGGAGGACACAGAGGTTTACAGATACTCGCAGGTTTCACACCTAGTGGCCTCGCCCATGGAAGATAGCCACATATCTCACATCACACAACAACCGCATCAAAGGCATCTCTCTGTTTTATAACTTCCTGAGCCAAAGAGAAATCTTTACTAAATCCCCATCTATTTTTGGATGGGAGCGAGACATGCGTATAACATACACAGAGAAACAATGGCAGAAAGCACTCACCACAACTTATGGATCAACTAAGTCTGTCAGACTCTGGGGACTTAACCAGAAAATCTTACTTAGGTGGATCCTTACCCCCTCGAAACTGGCTACTTTTAAACCTCACAGTTCCCCCCTGTGCTGGAGGAAGTGTGGTTATAGGGGCACGCTGTTCCATGTGCTTTGGGAATGTCCAAAAATACATTGTTTTTGGAATGATGTATTCCTCACTATAGACAGGGTGCTGGCAGTCACACTCCACAGTCCACAGGTCCCCAGGGGTAGCGTTACTCTCCTTAGATCTAAAACCAATTCACACAGAAATGAAGGATATCATATCTCACATTCTTCTAAGCGCTAGACTAACATTGACAAGACACTGGCTGTCTCCTGACCCCCCCAAAATTACTGAAGTAATTCAAAGTACTAACTTACATGCAAACTATGAGATCATGTTCGCCTCCTCTCAGGGGAGATATAAGGTCTGTAACCAAAGATGGAAACCATGGATGGTCTGGTATAAGGCCTGTCAGGTCCAGGGTACAACAACTTTCCCTAACCCTAAAGATGCTAAGGTCTGACTCCTTATCCTCCAAAGTGCATTCCTCTGACCTACTGTGCTCTGTACAAACCACTCTATCTTTTCTTTTCTCTCTCCACTTCTCTCTACTTTCTTCTCTATTCTCCTTTCTCACTCAGTTCCTCTTTCTCCCTTCAAGTTGAATCACATACAAGGGTCTAGCAAAGGCATAAAAATAACTTAATGTAAACAAAGACTCTTTCGCCCGGTGGGGCTGTTGGCGCCACTGGCCCGTGGCTCCGTCCCACATTTGGATCCCATGTTGGGGTGGGTGGGGCCGCGGGACAGTGCTGGGGTGGCTCTAGACCGGACTGCACACTCTTGAGCCTTGGATGTTGGGCCCTGTAACCCTGTCTTGGATATACAATATACATCTGTACTATTCGGGTTCAGGGACGTAAAGTTGTCAACATAATATACTAAATGTGAATACTGTTACTAACCACTCATGCAATTGCCAAACACTCCTTTTGACTTGTTCTTATGTATGTCAACTTCTTTTGTAAAAATTCAATAAAAAACTATTGAAGCTAAAACTATCTCATTTGTTCAACAGGTTGTGCAGAAGAAATTAGTCCATTAGCAAAAACTTGCATCAGTTCTTTTTGACACTAGAATCTTGGTAATGTGGGGTTTTGACACAGTGTAATAGATAAAGAACAAATATTAATATGTGTCAGGTTACATCAATGTGAACCTTAGTTTTCATGTCTTAATTGTTAAGGGGTAGGGAAGTTAAGTGTTAAGGGCTCACTTTAAGGAGTCTATTTATGCAAATGTCTCAGCTTTCATGCAAAAATCTGATTAATACCTATAATATGTGTAATTTGTCAGTTTTCTATGTGTTGCCTTTCACAAGGTTTATGAAATACTCCCTAACATTTGATCCCAAGAGAAAACAGCCTTAAGAACATTCAATTGTGAGAGTTAAAGAACATTCGACCACAAGAAACTTTGGACTAGACTTTGGTATGAGGGGTAGAAATGCCAGACAAAAACTAAAAATGAGGATTGGTGGTAAGGTTGTTATCATCAGATAAATGCAAATGTGTCTTCCGCACTCTGCATGCCAAGTGGATATTTGCTAAGAGGTAAAACTTTATAAAAAGATTGCTTATATTCTTTTTTTTATTATATTCAGTTCTAACAATATGTTTTTTTTTTTCTTTTCTTCAAATATTTTTTTAGTTTGAGAATTTGAACCGTAAATGTGTGAAGCCTGCCTTAAAGTAATACTTAGTAATCATAAGTAAGGACACATAACTTACATGTAAAAATATATTTGGTCCATACATTAAATCTGCCAGCCACTAGAGCCCACAGTACCTTTGGACCAATCATTACTTTGACATAGTCAGTTTTTGTCTGCACACTGTGTAACAGTAATTGAGCAAAAAAGAAAAATGTTTAAAGTGACTCTCATGAGAGACTTAGGTGGACTACCATTACTGGCCCCCTTCAGTAAACACAAAATGACTAGCTATGCCTGACTTAAAGAGCAAGTAAGCTCCCCTATTTTGTTTTTACCTATAGGCTTACCTATAGGTACTGTAAATATCTCCTAAACTTGCACCGTTTAGATACTGTATATGTTGGCTATTACATCATCGGTGCATGTGCTCTGAAGGAACTGAAGCCATGCTGTTTCTTCAGGGCCCATGCCATGACCGGCGGCTTCTGTGCCCATGCGCGGTAGAGACATCATTGTGGCTCCAGCCAATCAGCTCGCAAACTGCTCGAAGATGTCAGCTGTGTCAGCATTGTGTAGGTGCCACTGCAGGACTTTATTCTAAGGTAAGTATTTCATAATGAGCTAGTGTGCAAGGCATACTAGCTCATTATACTTGTCTTACAGCTTTTTTTTTTGTTACAACCTCTTTAAGTATGTTTTAGTCACAGTCCTAGAACACGCATGCCTTAAATGAGTCATTAGGAGTGGTACATTATTACTATTATTATTAGTATTACTACTGCTGCTAAATATACAGCTTCCTTTTCAGTTTTTTTGTTAGGGAGCGAGCCATTCATCTGTTAGCTGGGGATTCCCAGCCAACAGAGGCATGTAAAATAGGGGCAGGGATAGTGGCTAATAACTGGTGAATGTTCAACATTATACTTAGTCAATGAGGTTGATACATTGTCATCAACCACCATCCAGGCATTCTTCATCATGACTGATGATGATATGCATTGCTGGCTGATATAATTGGAGAAGTTGTCCCTGTGTAAAGGTACTAATGGTACTATATAACCCTTACTTATTAACATGAGGGAGTGATATATGGGGTCTTCTTACTCCTAAAAATGGGCTTTTAGATTCCAATAAGCCCCCAGCCTGCAGACTCTCACAACCATCAAGTCCTGCATGTGGGGAAAAGGCCCTTGTCCTCATCAACATGCAGACAAGATGCTTTACTAGGGGGCCCATATATGGGTATCTAGCCTGGTGTTGTTCTGGAGGGGGAGGTGGAGCACACTATTTCCTAGCTTGCCAGGCTACATGCTTGAATGGATTTCTGGGGGAACTCCATGCTTTTTTCTATTTTGTGTGGGGTATCCTTCCAAAGTCCACAGGAAAACACTATGACCATGACAATGCGTGATCAATGGCCAAGATCATATTTGGTCAATTACATCAGCCACCATCTCTACACCTTTATTTACAATTCAGCTGTCAACTCCTAAATCTGTCTTTTGGTGCAAGAGTCTGTGTGAGTGAAGAAATGACACTTTGCTACAATGTAAAGTAGTGAGTGTACAGCTTGTATAACATTGTGAATTTGCTGTCCCCTCAACATAACTCAACACACAACCATTAATGTCTAAAACGCTGGCAACAAAAGTGAGTACACCCCTAAGTGCAAATGCCCAAATTGTGCCCAAAGTGTCAATATTTTGTGTGGCCACCATTATTGTCCAGCACTGCCTTAACCCTCTTGGCGATGGAGTTCACCAGAGCTTCACAGGTTGCCACTGGAGTCCTCTTTTACTCCTCCATGATGGCATCACGGAAGTAAAGGATATTAGAGTCCATGGGCTCCTCCACCTTACGTTTGAGGATGCCCTACAGATGCTCAATAGGGTTTAAGTCTGGAGACATTCTTGGCCAGTCCATCACCTTTACCCTCAGCTTCTTTAGCAAGACAGTGATCATCTCTGAGGTATGTTTGGGGTCATTATCATGTTGGAATACTGCCCTGTGGTCCTGTCTCTGAAGGGAGGGGATCATACTCTGCTTCAGTATCTAACAGTACATGTTGACATGCATGGTTCAGTCAACGAACTGTAGTTCCCCAGTGTGGCAGCACTCATGCAGCCCCAGACCATGACACTCCTACCATCATGCTTGACTGTAGGCAAGACACACTTGTCTTTGTACTCCTCACCTGGTTGCCGCCACACATGCTTGACACCATCTGAACCAAATAAGTTTATATTGGTCTCGTCAGACCACAGGACATGGTTCCAGTAATCCATGTCCTTAGTCTGCTTGTCTTCAGCACACTGCCGGCTTTCTAGTGCATCATCTTTAGAAGAGGCTTCCTTCTGGGATGACAGCCATGCAGACCAATTTGATGCAGTGTGAGGAGGTGTATGGTCTGAGCACTGACAGGCTGACCCCCCACCCCTTCAACCTCTGCAGCAATGCTGGCAGCACTTATACGTTTATTTCCCAAAGACAACCCCTGGATATGACACTGAGCATGTGCACTCAACTTCTTTGGTCGTCCATGGTGAGGCCTGTTCTGGGTGAAGCCTGTCCTGTTAAACCGCTGCATGGCCTTGGCCACCATGCTGCTGCTTAGCTTCAGGGTCTTGGCAATCTTCATATAGCCTAGGCCATCTTTCATAAAATATTTACAAAAATGTGAGGGGTGTCCTCACTTTTGTGAGATACTGTATAGTGTGGGTTGAAATAGACTGATGTTGTGAACTGGGGACTGTTGCTTGATGTATTGTATATGCACACTTTATATTGGTCACTGTATATTGTTTGGAATTATACACAAATATGTTTATTTGAAGCACTTGTTTTTTTTGTTATTATACAAATGCTAATTTATTCATATGCATTGGTATTGAAGCACTTGTTTATATATTGATTTATTTTCACATATGGAGGAATTTACATTTTTTTTCACATTTATTATTGATGTGGAAAGGAGGCAATAGAAGACATTTTTGAGTACTCAGGGGTTCCCATCCATATAGGCGAAGGGGTTTTGAGGTTGTCCGATTGGAAAGGAGAAGACTGATTGGCAGTTCCCTCAGGATTGTTAAGTCCTCATTTGGGACCTGGAATTTCTATGCTTGAAAATACTTTGTGTAGGAAGGAGCCTCCAAATCCTGATTAGAGGGACTTTGGTCCTAAAAGGCTTAACTTGTTTGGAAGAGAAGCTTGAAAAAGAGCTGGAAGGAGTCACCACCTCTCTGGAAGGTGGAGTGGCTCGCAGCTGAGAAATGGTGGGGTATCTGGAAGCTGAGACACCATTTAATGCACTGCTTCAAGCTTGGCAGCACCCCAAAGCAGATGGGAACCCTAAACCCTGATGTGGGACTTTTATGTTGGCGATGAGCCACTGTGTTATTTTAAATACACCAGAATTGTGGACTGTTGTTTTTTCTTTTGGCTGAAGAAAGCTGTTTTGTTTGTTTGATTTTGAAACAAATAAAGACTGTTTTACTTTTACAAGCATCTACAGATAGATGAGCCAATTTTAAAATTCCAAAATTGATTACAAATTTCCCACTGTGGGTTGCACATGTTTATAGAGTAGAGACAGCAGTACAAAATATTTTACTGGGTTTTTTAATGTATTTGGTTATTTATGATAAATTAGTTCCCCAGACTATTATGTATTTGTTGCTATATCAAAAGCTATATAATATTAGTTGAGATGTTTTCAGTTCCTTGGTACTGACAAAGGCGTCAGCTGTGAAAAATATGTAACCCTGAATAAAAAGTATCTTTCTGAACACATAAATAAGCAACTAACACAATAAAATGGAAAGTCACACTTTCTGTTGCCTTTAAAAAATAGTTTTTGTCTAAAGCCAAATGCACGAAGCATGCTTTATCCTACTTTAACAAAATGTCTTTGTTAAAACGTTTGATGTTTTCCACTTTTATTTTTTTTTTACAACCGAAGAATGTTAAACTGCAACATGTTCTTTAGGTTAATAGAAAAGAATGGGTTAAAGCTGTCAAATCATATAAATAAATATGTAAATTGTTTGGAAAAATAAAAGAACAAATTAAATGTTGTAAGTATTTTCTGAAACATTCCACATGTTTATAAATCCCACAATTTCTTTTGACTCTAAACTGTTCAAACACACACATCTGAGTCTATAAAAATAATCTCTCCTTAGCACATATTTGTTGTGGCATAATATTAAAGTAATAATTTAAACATTCCAATTCTAAATGAGAAACATGTTGCACAGTATTTTGACAATACACAGTATATGGCCATGAATTTAATTTTATTTGCTAGATAATAACTTATATAATTTACCGGTGTTGCAGTTTTATATACCCATATCACCACAGGGCCTATTTATAAAAGGTCAGAATTGATATTTCACAAACTTTCTATGTAAGACATTAATTCTGTCAAGTCGCCAATTTATAAAGCTGTGATGGCCTCAGCTTTATTTTACCATATTTAGATGGATATGGAAATGCTGTACCAAAATATGTTTTGTTGACAGATTTTGCTCATTGATACAGACTTTGGGCCTGCTTTAGTAAAACTGGTGAAAAGAAAATGACAAGGTTGTTGTCAATAGCTAATTACATTTTACCTTTCGATGTATGTTTAACCACCACTGTTTAACCGTTTGCTGACCATATACAGTACGCACATCCGGGTCTGGGAGACGCAGGCTCCCCGCTGGCGACCCACTCCCGATGTGATTGGACATAGTGGAAGCCAATCAGTGGGTCCAGTGGATGTGATGTCCACTGGGACCCACCGATCATTTGGGACAAAGGCAGAATGGTGGTCTGCCTTTGTAAAGAAGGCAGATCGCCGTTCTGTGAGAAGGGAAGGTTGTAATCCTGTGTTCCTACAAAGCAGGAACACGGATCTCTGCCTTCACATAGTAAAACCACCTCCAACACAGTTAGCAATCACTCCCTAGGCAAACATTTAACCCTTTGATTGCCCCTGATATTAACCCCTTCCTTGCCAATGTCATTAGTACAGTGACAGTGCATATATTTAGCACTGATCACTGTATTCGTGTCACTGGTCCCCAAAAAGTATCACTTAGTGTCCGATTTGTCCACCACAATGTCACAGTCCCGCTATAAGTCACTGCCATTACTAGTTAAAAAAAAAGTTCCATAAATCTATCCCATAGTTTGTAGATGCTATAACTTGTGCGCAAACCAATCAATATACTCTTATTGGGATTTTTTTACCAAAAACATGTAGCAGAATACATATTGGCCTAAATTGATGAAGAAATTAGACTTTTCCATTTTTTTTATTGGACATGTTTTATAGCAGAAAGTAAAAAATATTGTTTTTTTTTTCAAAGTTGTCGGTAATTTTTTTGTTTATAGCGCAAAAAATAAAAAACGCAGAGATGATGAAATACCACTAAAAGAAAGCTCTCTTTGTGGGAAAAAAGGAAACACATTATAAGTAGGTACAGCATTGCATGACTGCAAAATTTTCAGTTTAAATGACACAGTGCTTTATTGCAAAAAATAGCCTGGTCATGATGGGAGGTAAACCTTCCTGAGCTGAAGTAGTAGTGGAACTTTAGTCCGAAAATTAAGTCCTGTTAGATCACTTTATTCTGGCCCCTTTTGCAGGTATAGCTATGTAAAACATTAAAAATAAGTGTTTATATGATTTAAAATCCAGTAGTACACTGTCTCTTCCTGCTCTGCACATGCTCAGTTGCTCTTCATTTTTGGCATTGTGCCCAAAACCAGAGCCTCTAGAGGCTGATCTGCTGACAGCCTAAAGATTTACTGTTGCTCACGGGCTCCTGGGCTTCAGCAAAATAGCAGCCTTCGGCAAGAACAGACAGGAGCAATGCTGGAGGAAATTTACAGCACACACTAATTTTGGTAGTGTGAACATTGTTTTTTATCAAGTTGTTATGGGTAAGGTTCGGCTTTAACCACATGCTGCTTCCCAATTTTACATTGTGGTGTCATCTGTGGTCTCTTAGTTTTGTAAAACTACTGATTAAACTTCCCTGCTGCTGGCCAATTTTACACCTCTGTATCCTCTGCTGTATCTTAATTCTTGCAGTAATGCCTCAGCTTCTTATCCTTTTCTCTAGTTAATTGGGCCTTACATTCCCATTTAAAATTGTCCTGCTGCTTGCAAGTTTTACATTGTTTTGTCCTCTGCAGTATCTTCTTTCTTGTAATAAATCACTGGCATCACCAATTGGGAATCCGCTCTTTTTTTTCTTTTTTTTTAAAGAAATTTTATTGATCGTATAAAGGCATGAAAAGGCATCAAAGTACAAACAAGGATCCATCTGATCCGAACGGTGCATTTTGCGATAGTAGGTTACAACATGAATGACAATAGAGTCAACAGAGCAGAGGTGCCATAAAACAGTGTGTAGTGCACATAGAGAGTTGGATGGATCTCCCTGTAACAAAGTCGGGGTAAGAAAAACTTGGATACCAAGAGGGAGAAGGTAAATGTAAGGGGAGGGGTGTGGTCCACCTGGAGTTCTGAGAGGATTTGGGGGCGAGGGTTGGAAGTAGTTCCCAATGTCAGAGCGTCAGTCAAAAAAGGTTGGCAGGTAGCGATAATTTCCAAGTATATGAGAGTACTCCTAAGTTCTCTGGAACCTGAAAGAGTCTTGTAGAGTCCCGATTTCTTCCTGGGGAAGAGTAGCGGTGATGAAGGGCATCCATTTATGAAAGAATAAGTCAGAGTATTTAGAGTGTGTGAGATCGGTGTTGAGCTTATCCTTGTAGAATAGTAAGATCATCTCTTTTCTGATCTGAGGAATGGAGGGGTTCGTACTAGTGGTCCATTTTTTGAGAATGGCTCTTCGGGCCACTAGAAGGCAGGTGAGTGTCTAGTCCTTGATCTGAGGGTCAAGGGGGTGGTGTTGGGGGGAGCGTAAGATGAGTTGTTTGTCCCAGTGGCCAAAAAGGGTCTTTAGGAAGATTAAGCAGCGTTATGCTATTGATGAAGGTGATGACCTGGTCCCAGAAGGCAACAATGAAAGAGCATGACCGGAAACAATGGTGTAGAGACGGCTTAGGTTGGTTGCAGAGGGGGCAAAGTGAAGCTGAAGGGTTGTCCTTGACCAGAATGAAAGGGATGAAAGCCCAATGTATAAGTTTGAGTTGCGTCTTCCTCCATTTTTCGTTGGGAGTGATTTTGAGTGTTTTTTTGTATCCGAGCAATATTTTGTCTGAGAGGTCCGGATCTGGGAAGTGTTTACTCCAGTGGTCAACCGAGGTCTTAATGGTTTGACGAAGGGAGTGTAGCAGAAGAGGTTTGTAAATGTTCGAGATGGCATAGGAGCCGCCTTGTATGAGACTGTCAATGATGGTTCTGTGGAACCGTTTTCTTGGTTCTGAACAGGTTGTCCGTAGAAAGCTGATACATTTCCAGTAGTGAAAAATGTGGAATTTGGGTATAGCGTACTCGTTGACTAGGTGAGTAAAGCTGTGTGGCAGACCTGTTGTTTCGTCACATAGGGAGGAGAAGGCCGAGAGACCGTTTTGTTCCCAATGTTGGAAAATTTTGTGGTCCATTCCCGGTGGGAAATTGGGATTGCCTCTAATAGGGAAGTAGGGAGAGATAAATGGAGAGACCTTGGTGAGTTTCCTGTATTCTTTCCATGCCAGCGCCATATATCTAATGAGGAGATTGTGTTGAAGGGCAGGGGGAAGGGATTTCCACTTGACATGCAGGATAGCCACTAACGATAGGGGGGAAACCATTGAAGACTCCAAATGGAAATTGGAATAGCTAGAGGATTGCTTAATCCAGTCCATGCTGTAGCGGAGAAGGCATGCAATATTGTATAGTCTAATGTTGGGGAGGCTTATACCTCCCTCGCTCCTGGGGAGGTGCAGTTTGGAGAGTGCTATGCGTGGTCGCTTTTTTTTCCAAAGAAAATTGGATATGGCTTTATTTAAAGTCTGGACATCTTTATGCTTCAGTAACAATGGTATGGTCTGTAGGGGATATAATAGGCAAGCAAAGTTAACCATCTTGAGCAAGTGGCACCTCCCCATGAGCGAGAGTGGGAGATCCATCCAGGAGTTCAGCTCTTGTGTGAGCCTGGCAAGCATAGGTGGGAAGTTGAGGTGGTACAGTGAGGATGGGAATTTCCCTATCTTGACCCCCAAGTATGTGAGCTGAAAGGGAGCATTTTGGGCCCAAGGGGGATTTTTGATGGAACCTAGCGGGAGGATTTTGCTTTTATGGTAGTTGATGCGTAGACCAGAGCACAGTTTAAATTGGTCAAAGATGTTCATTATGGTTGGCACATCCGCCTCGGGGTTGGCCGTGAAGATGAGAACATCATCGGCAAAGAGGCAGGATCGAAGTTCCCTGTCCCCGACTTTTATCCCGTGTAGGGGGGCCTGGTAAGTTATGTATCTAGAACGGGGTTTGAGGGCTAAATTAAATAGCAGCGGTGACAGGGGGCATCCCTGCCTGGTGCCCTTGGGAAGAGTGAAATCGTCTGTGAGGAGACCGGCAACCACCAACCGGGCAGTTGGCGCAGAGTACATTGAGTAGATTAGGTGGGTGAAAGAGCCCCCAAAACCCAGCGTCAAGAGTACCACGTGGAGCCAATTGAAGTTGACATTATCAAATGCCTTTTCGGCTTCTAGGGTGATGATGGCCTGCCCCCCACCGAGGAACCCTGGGCGCTTTTCAGCACTGCCAAAACTTTCCTAATGTTTAGAGTGGCTGTTCCACCCCTAACAAAGCCAGATTGTGCTGGGTCAATTATATGCGGGATTATGGCAGATAGTCTAGATGCTACTATTTTTGAAAGGATCTTAACGTCGATATTGAGTAAGGAGATGGGTCTGTATGAGCCCGGGATGGTGGGATCTTTCCCCTTTTTGGCGAGCAGTTTAATAGTGGCTTGGTTCCCTGTGGGAGGGTATGTGCCCCCTTCCCATATTTTGGAATATACGGCTAGTAGCGGGGAGGTCACCATGTCCTGGAATGTTTTGTAGAATTCTCCCGTTAGACCGTCTGGGCCCGGGGCTTTAGAGGATGTTAGGTGTCATATAGTGGAATTTAGTTCGTCTAACGTGATCGGTGTGTTTAGTGTTTCCAGTTGGGCAGGTGTAATTTTGGGAAGAGGAATTTAATCCAGGAAGGATTGCGCTAGGGTCTCATCCATGGGATCTGGGGCGTAAAGGGATTTGTAATAATGTAGCATAATTTGGCTTAGGTCGTTGGGGTCCGAAAGTAGGGTCCCTGAGGGATCTTGTAAGGATGTGATATGAGTGGGGGAGTGGGGGCCTTTGCATAGTCTGGCTAATAGTTTACTGGCTTTATTGCCATATTTGTGCATAGTGGCCTTAAATTGTGTTCTCTGAAGTAGTTCTAAGTTGTCGGTCCACGCATCAAAAGCTTTTTTGGCTAGTAGCCATTGGGTTCTCGAGTCAGAAGTATTAGAGTGGGATAAGGATGATTGAGCAATTCTAAGCCTCTTGCTAGCCGTTTTGTAGTTTGAGAGCAAGTGTTTCTTATATGAGGCTGTGTATGAGATGATGCGGCCTCGTAGGAAAGCCTTTCCGGCATACCAAAATAGATTAGGTTCCTCTGTGTGCGCAGCATTATGAGAGCTAAAGTCTCGCCATTCCGCATTTAAAAAGCTAATAAAACCTTTGTTGTGTTGTAGATAGGAGGGGAATCTCCATAGGTTATGGGGTTTCGGTCGGTCAGCGAGGAGTAGTGATATTGAGACAGGAGCATGGTCGGATATTGCTATTGGGTGGAGGTCTGCCTCCCTCAAAAGAGGGACAAGCTGGTCTGTGGAGAAAACGTCATCTATCCGTGTAAGGGTATTGTGTGGATGCGAGAAAAATGTGAATTCCCTGTCTGTCGGGTGTAATAGTCTCCAAGTGTCTACGAGATGGAGGGAGCGCATTGTGTCGGGAAGTAGAGTGGCAGAGGGGTCAGGACGTGACGAACGAGAACGTTTTGGAGAGGATTTAACCTCCAGAGGGTCCATTACGGCATTAAAGTCCCCACCTATTATATGGGGAAAGTGGGGGTTCCTCAACAGAAACACCGCCATTTTGCCAAAAAAAGGCTTGCTAGGGCCGTTGGGGGCATAGACATTTGAAATGAGATAGTCCTTATTGGCTATTTGGAGATGGGCTGTGAATAGTCTCCCAAAGTTATTGGATTCCACAGAAACCACTGTGCATGTTAGGTTTCTGTTAATCAGGATAAGGATCCTATGGCCTGGGATCCTAGGACTGTCCCCACCCAAAGCTTCCGCATGCGATGGAAGTCTGATGAAGGGAGGTGGGATTCTTGGAGGAGGGCAATATTGGTTTTGAGCCTTTTCAAATGGCGGAGAATTTTAATTCTTTTTTGGGGGGACCGAAGGCCTTTCACATTCCATGAAACTAGCTTTATGAATGGTAACGATGGTGAGGGATTTGAGGAGTTAGGATTGGCATTTCTTTGGTGGGCTGAGGAGAGAGTGGAGGAAAACGAGGATGTCCGGGTGGCTTAGGTTGGGAGTACCAATAATGTGCTTGAGGGTATAATTGGCTGATGGGATAGAAGTACCAGGTGGAAAAACATTTTGTACCAGGTGGAAAAACAGGTTGAAACATAACCAAAAACCGAACTGTTTTTGAGCTTCACTTTTTTCTGCATGTTTAAGCTGTGTGAAGGCTGCTCCCAATAAGGCGGCTCAAGGAGGGAAGGAGAGATAAAGGCTCCTGAGGCCCACTTGAGACTTTTGTGTCTGGACGTCTGCAGCAAAAACTGAGGTGTACAGGGGGTGGTCCCGGCGAGGGAGGTAATTGCGGGGAGAGGAGATCACCACAGCCTCAAGATATGCGGAGAAAGGTGTAGCATTGCAGTAACATTTGTGCCCAATGACACTTTAGCAAAAATGGAAATCATAGGGATCTATGCAAAGCAATACAGATTACATTACCCCCGGAGAAAAAGGAGAGTCCACTTTCTGTTGGGGTGGAAGAGTCCCCTGCGGGTGACAGGGTGTACATGTTCCTGAGGTCTGATGAGACCTGTTCAGCGACGTGGGTCCCGTTGGCCGATGGAGTTGCGGTTAGAGACCCTTAAACGCTTAGGAGAGTCTTTGCGCGGGCTTCTTTGTTCCAAGGACCATGGAATGGCTGAGGATGCTGGACCTGGGACCTGATGAGATGGGGTGCGAATAGAACGTAGGAAGAGTTCTGCCGCTGGGGGGTCCTGGAAAGTTAATTGTTCTCCGTTTGGCGCCTGAACGCGAAGCACTGCTGGAAAGGCCAGGGTGAACTTCACTTGTTGTTGATATAGTTGTGAGCAGACATTTTGAAAAGCTTTCCTTTTCTTTGAGACCTCGATAGAATAATCTGCAAATATTAAAATTTTGACGCCATTGATCTGGAGAGAGCGTGCTTGTCTGTATTTCTGTAGGATGCTGGCTTTTTCAGCATAATTAAGGTATCTTGCAATGATGGGTCTTGGGCTGGTGCGGTCGGCGCCCGAGGGGCCTATTCGGTGGGCCCTCTCCACTATGGCAGGGGCTGGGAGGCCCAGTGCTTCCGGAATGCGATGAGCACAGAATTCGGCAAGTTTGTGCTTTTGGAGTGATTCAGGGACCCCCACGAAACTTAAATTGTTTCTTCTGGAATGATTTTCCAGGTCTTCCAATTTTTGAGCAATAAGCTGATTGTTTTTTTCTTGGGTTTGTTCCGAGCCTTGAAGCTGGTACAGTTCATCTTCAATGTTTGATATGCGGGATTCAGCTTCATTGAGTCTGGTGGAGTGATCATGTAGCTCTTTCCTCAACAGGGCCATTCCAGCACTTACAGCTCTTTCCACCGCTGGTTCTATGGTGGGGGACAGTCGGGCTGCCACCGCTTGGTCGATGTCTGAAGTGGTTCCAGGGCTGCTGGTAGGTGGCATGCCAGCTTGTGGTGTACCTGTGTCCATGTTGGAGTTGTCTCTACAGAGTGGGAAGGTGTTGTGGAGATTTCCCTTTGGATCAGGGGTGATGATGTAGTGGCTGCTGTTATGCAGGCCGAAGCCGCGGTCTCAATTTCTGTAGCAGCGGATGTCGTCTGTGGCGTTTAGTTTTCTAGAAAGTGCTCCATCTTCCCGTGGGGAGGGCCAGTTGCTCAACTGGCGTGGGGAGAGAAGCGGGCTGTGTTTGGTCCCCAAATGAGAAGGGTGCCCGGGGTGTGTCACAGAGCCAGGAGTATATGGTCTGCAGCCGCAAATGATCTGCGGGTCTGGGGTTGCGACCTCCAGTTCTTGGGGTTGTGTCACCTCTCTAAGAGGTATGGCAGAATCTTTGTGTGTCTAGTCCGTGTCATCCACCTTTAAACATCTGGCGGGCTTTCCTGGTGAGTGCGGACCGTCACGAGGGCAGATGAGCCGCCTGGGCCGGCTGTGGCCGCTGTGCTGCCGAGGTAGGCCGAAGCCACGGCCTCGATTTTCGGCGATGCGGTCCGCGGCTACAGCGTGCGGATCGTGATCTGCCCCTGGTAGCTGGGAGGATGAGGGGGTACTGCTGAGTGTCCAGATCCAAAAAGAAGGATGTTTAGGGCCGATTTTTAGCCGATTTGTGGCCGCCCGGCGGGAGCTGCTGAGGAGAGCAGCTAATGCATATGGCACCGGAACCGGAATTTGCTCTTACTAGAGGCTGAATGGCTGACCAGAACTTGGTTACAGCAGCTGGGCAGACAGTGCTGAAAACCACAGAGTAAGCCCAGAGAGTTAAGTGTACTGCTCAGACAGTGGGATGGTAGCAGCCCTAAGAAGGCATGAAGCGCAGAGTATAAGGACTGCTTTATCTTTACCAAAGTAGCTAGAGATGGAGCTGTTATGCTGCAGGAAATCCCCAGATTTCTGTCCTCTGACTCACCTGAGCAAGCATCTTTTGAGAGCAGTTGAAAGTCACCTGCCGTATTTGGTTGCTGGATTCACAAGGCTGTAGGTAGTGCAGTCCTAATTAATAGGAGTGCACGGGAACACATAGAGGCTGGCTAGAACTCACAGGGAAACACACTGGTGCAGAGATACAGGTAGCTTACTGTAGTGTAGAGGTAGATACTGGAGCAGGATACAGACTAGGGAGCACAAGGATCATAGGAGCAGTCAAGGAGCAGGCTGATGTACACAAGGATTACAAGGCAGGATGCAGGCTGGAATAACTGATGGCCAGGGCCGCCATCAGGGGGGGTACAGGCAGTACTGTTGTAAGGGGCCCCAGTGTCTCAAGGGGCCCTTACAACAAAGACTTTATTGGTCTTTAACATTGGAGTATATGGGAGGAGACACCCGGTTTGGGGACACTGTTCTTCCGAACCATAGCGTATAAAAATGCCAAACTTGGGTCACATAGAGAGGGCCCCCTGGCAAACAACTGGTCTATGTTTGGGACCTCTAGCACCTATGGTTTGGCCATACTGGGTCCCCAAAGTAACTGGTCATTGACCAGCAATTGGGTGAATTTCGGACTTAACATTGGAGTCTATGGGAGGGGGACATCCGGTTACATAGTTACATAGTTAGTCAGGTTGAAAAAAGACACAAGTCCATCCAGTTCAACCAAAAAAAAAAACATATATA